>JAKELL010000111.1:0-181858 GCA_021524915.1 Lactarius akahatsu | reverse complement strand
ATAAATAGAACCGCGCGCGCACGAGCACGCTTCTACCGCATGGCATTGGACTGGGCCTACCTACCGTCTCTTGGTATAACAACGACCTCACGTCTCGCGCCAACCGACCCACATCCCCCAGCGCGCACCCAACAAGTCCTCACCAACGCTCCATACCCGCCACCCTAGCGCGATCCACTCCTGCAAGAACTCCCGCAGAACGTCTTCTGCGCGCAGCTCGACCACGACCACTGCAGCAGTGTGCTGCGGCGTCGCGAGAGCAGTCAGCGTCGTGAGCAGAGGGCGTACTAGCGCCGGGTGGTAGACACAGTCCACAACGAGCAGTACATCTGGCGCATCAGTGCTGCCCACATCGACTTGGCGCAGCGGGGAGAGTCCAATCGAGAGCTGCCACAGTAACGGGGGCAGAGGCGGGGGCAGAGAGGATGTTCTTGCGCAGGAGCGGGACGAGCGCGGGGATATCCGTTGCGGTGTATTTGCGTACGAAGGGGCTCAGTGCGAGTGCGAGAAGTCCTGTTCCTGCCCTACCCATTCCCGATGGAAATCAGAGATCAGCGGCACCCATGGTACCTGGGGCACGCACCCGAGTTCGAGGACGTGCGCCTGGCTGAGCTTCTCATAGTCGAAAAGGCCACGGCGTCTCTCTGGGAAGTGTCGCTGCTGCAACACCAAAGACAGAAACTCGATACTAAAAATCAAGCACGTGGGCAGCAGCGGCGCCACGCCCGTCGAAGTGAGCCACAGCTCTCTGGGGTAAGGCATGCACCAGTATCAAACATTCAAACAACACGCATGACAGCATGAGGAGTGAACGAGGAGAGTGAAACGCACCTTGTTTTCCACAAGACGCTCCCTGTATCGCCGCTCCGGCTCCTCAAAGCGGTTTTGTCCTGAAGGAGAACATACTCAAGCACAATGGGATCGCGCCCTCCGCGCTCATCCTTGGCCTTTTGTACGCCACCTCCCTTCCTGCGCTTCCTCCTCTGGTTCCCTGTCTCTGTATTCCGCTGGAGTTCGCATGTGGTGGGAGGTTTGAGCTCGATGCGGACCAGAAGTGCGTCTTGGTTCGAATTCTCTGATCCAAGACCGTGGAAGTGCCCTGTGTCGGAGCTGTCGGCAGGTTTGAGAGTCGCCAGGCGCGTATAGAGGAAGAAGATCTCATCGTCAGGGTCAGAAACTAGGGTCGCACTCTGTGGGAGGGTGATCGGTCCTGGAGGGGCAGTGTTCACACTCGCAGTCGAGCCTCCATCCGAGGTCATTGGCCAACTATGTTTGTCTTTTTATTGTGGCTCTTGTGGAAATCTTGGGGACGAAGACCTGAATAACACACGCGATGTGGGGTTGCCGTATGCACGTGGACAGAGTAAATACGATCTATTGGTGCTACCTTGTTTGCGGAAGCTGCCAGTGAGAACGAACAGCGACTTGAAGGGGCCGGCCTCCGGAGACCGCTTCGGCCCGGGGAGACATATTCGCCGCGACTCGGCTCTGCTGGTCCTTTCGACGCATCTCGTTTCCTCTCTGCATCACTGCATTCATTGAGTACACACGATTACTTGCGAATCACCACCTCGTTTTAGGCTCCTTCTCTTCGGAACCACACTCTGTTACTGCCTCCTCTTCAGCGTATATGAATAGTATCGAATACTCTTTGCTTGCCCTAAGCAAATCTAGTTCCTTCACTAGACATCATAAGTCTTCATGTGCAATCTCAAGTCATTTCTCCCACGTCCCACGTCCCAGCCAGTCTTGAGTCTTTCCTTGTCTCGTTTTCTCTCCTAGATCCTTAGTCATTAAGCCGAGCTACTGTTCCGTTTTGTGCCGGTGTGCGAGGCACTGATCCAGGATCTGTTCTTCCTTTCCTTCTCACCACCGGCTCTACGCGCACCCTGAATAACCTACAAATAGCATGTGCTGTTCAGAACATGCCCAGGAAAACAAAAGTTAAGTCACCATGTTGAGTCGGGCCTGGGAGTATAAGCGTAGGGGATGTTGGGGTGCCAAAAGGGATAAGTGATGAACACCAGCCAGGTAATAAGTTAGCAGACCCCGGTATACTGCGCCACAGACATATTGAGGTTTCAATTCTCAGAAAGCACAACATTAGAAAGATTATAGCATTAAAGGACTTCCGCAATGTACATTGGTGGTTGATCTAAGTATAAATAAGACGCAATCACGCAGAGGTCAAGATCGAGGAGTGGGATGAAATCCGTAGAGCAGCGTGCGGGTTGATGCCGACAACGAGAACGTAAGAGACCAGTTAGCGTCATGAGTGACCAAACGAGACATCGCCGCGGTCCAGAGAGACGATAGGGTACACGGGACCCCCTGGGGTGCATCGCGTGCGGAGCAGATCACGGATACGACCCCCAATGAAGTGTGCCAAGCTGCCCCTCTCCGACCTAGGAAGCCTGAGATAACGTCCCTCGGAAAGCCGCAGAAGCGCAAGAACGACGTATTTGTCAGAGCCCCAAGGGATGTCGTCCGTGCCTTGAACCATCGTACGGTCTTCCGCCGAGGCTCGGTTGGAACTGGAAATCAAGGCCTTCAGATTTTGAATTGACATACGGACCTGCGCAACGTAGACGATGCCCGAGAAGAGTCCTATAGGATTGAAGCTGGCCGGAGACCTCTGGAATGACAGAGAAGATGTGCCCATGCCATTCACGGTCTCCGCGGCTGTGCTGCCCCATCCGGGACCCTCGAAGTGCGGGTTTTCAGAGAGAATGAGTGCCCACTGTGTAGGAAAGGAGGGGTGATTGTAGAACGCGACACCGATGTAACAGGTGGGTTGAGACATGGTATAGATGTAGATGGAGAAAGATCGGGTAACAAGAGATTGGTATGAGGAGAGAGTTGAGTCTGAGTGTGTTGTTGAGGTAGATATCGAAAATACGCAGAGGAGGTCCCTTCTTATTTATCTAGGGCTTGGAGGGTCCAGCGCTTAAGATTGTGGACCCGCAGTTGAAGGCTGTACAGTATAGTATACAGGGAGCAGCGTCCGGCGACCAGCAGCCTGTGTAGATTCCCAAAGTCAATAGTTACTTGTGACTTTAAAATGGAGCCAGAGAGCACTTGATTTGGCGAGCGGCCACAAAAATAGCGAGAAGGCACTGAGAAGGCCCGCAAGGTGGTGGCGCCTACGGCACTGAGAGAGGTCAAAGCGTGTCCACATCCCACTTGATGGTCATTTCATTACGCCACAGGAGACGAGATGGCACCGAATCCCGTCTCAGATCGATAGCTATTTAGAGAAAGGGGGGACCACCCACGGTGCGTGTACCGACTAAGTTGCAAATTACAGGAACTAGATGAAGAGTCCGATATGCCAGCGGCAATTCAAGTGTGGAGTTGCATCAGATAGCCGAGCTTGTTCGACGATGGTTGTTGAAAGGGTGTCTAGCCTTTTTTTCTTCGCATCTAGCACTTGTATGCAAACAACCTTCTAAGTAAGATGCGTGGCAGTAAGGGCCGCTCAGGTAGCATATGGAAAGTAAAGTAAAGTACTGACCTCAGTCTTTGGGAGAAAAGACTGAGGTGTCGCTAAGGAAAAATTCTACGCTAAGTCTATAGGGGTATAGTATGGTAAGTTAGAGCAGCTGTGCTCGACTTGGTCGTTTCTTACCTCGGAGTTACCCGACGCTTACTCAGCGTGTGCGGCTGAACTCCAACACTCTATCTCCTTGAACAGTTGGTAAATCTCTTAATCATGCGCTACCTCTGGCCCTCTGTTCTCTCTGCACTTGCAGCCGCTCCCCTCGGCGCCTCTTACGACTTTTTGGATGACATACGTGTGAAGCACACATGGAAGCACGACCCTGGCAAACTGGGAGAACCTGGGCCACCCTCCCGCTGGTACCACGATCGACCTCTACATTGCGCTTAAGCCCCACCACGAAAACACTTTGATCGATACGCTCCTTGAGGCCAGCAACCCTGGGCACCCAAAGCACGTCCTCGCTATTCCTCTGCCTCGTGCACTCATGTGTGCCTTTTGTCCTTTTTAGGTGTGGCGCGTACCTGTCCAAGGAAAGGTCGCTGGGCTTGTCGCACCGCACCCACGCACGCTAGAGCTGGTCAACTCCTGGCTCGAACACCATGGCATATCGTCCTCCTCTGTCTCAAGAAAACACGGCGGCGGCTGGCTCACGGTTCCCAACGTGCTTGTGTCCCAAGTCAACGACCTCCTTAGTGCTTTAAATCAGCTCTACAAACCAATAGGTACGAACCAGACCGTGACCATTCTCCGCACGGTCGGCTACGCGCTCTCCGCGGCGCTGCATGCGCACGTACGAACTGTCGCACCGACGACGCACTTTGGTCCCTCGTACATGCTACGGCGAACACCGCGCAAGCGCTCCAGAGAAGTCGTGGCAATGGAGAAGATGACGTCTGGAGAGCCCGTGACGGTTCTGTCGAGGTGACGATGAGATCGAGCCATCGTTCCTGCACTCGCTGTACCAAACGGAAGCCTATGTGCCTACCGCGAAGGACCGGAACGCGCTCGGGCTCGTGGGCTTCACGGGTTCGTACCCGAGCCAGAAAGATTTGATGACCTTCATGAACGAATGTCGTGGTGACGCAGAAACCGCGACCTTCAACGCCGAGCAGGTCGACTGCGGCGGGAACGACCCAAGCCATCCCGGCTCGAAAGCGAACCAAAACATCCAATACACCAAGGCCATGGCGTACCCGACCCCACTAATCTTCTATGGCGTTGGCGGAAATGCAATAAGAGCCAGTTCAGGGCGACGCGTAGCTCGAGTGGTTCAACTACATTATCACCCGGACTAAAATCCCGCAGACGCTCAGCATCTCGTACGGTAGCGACGAACATGATCTGCCGCAGAAACATGCGACGGCTTGTGTGTGAACTCTTTGCAGAGTTCGGTGCACTCGGCGTCAGCGTTCTTTTCACGAGCGGCAATCAGGGCGTTGGTGATGGCTCGGGTGGCTGCAAAGACAAGTCTGGCAAATAGACTCGTAACCGGCCGTTCGAATGAGGATTTTTGAGGGGTCGCAAGCGACTGGAGGATCCTCGATTATCGAGCGGTCCTTGCGCAGCCAGCACTCCCATAGAACGAGCGGTCACCGGTCTATCTGGCAAAGTCCAGTCCAGTCTTGCCTTCCCCGGATCCCGTACGTGTGCGTTTTGTTTCTCCGTGCAACCTTCACACAAGCGCAGACACAAATCGCTTACAAGACCGCCACGTTTTCGTAGGTCCCTGGGTGACTAGCGTCGGTGGCACGAAGAACCGTGACCCCGAGGTTGGGACGGAATTCTCCGGCGGCGGCTTCTCGCTCTTCTTTGCGCGCGGTGACTGCCTTCCTCCGGCAACTCGGCAGCAAGCATCCGGGTTCTACAAGTGCGCTCGCTGCCGTGACCTAACCTGGCCTATTCTTACTTTGTGATTTGTGCACCGTTCACCAAATCCTAATCCAATCCGTGCACCTCGTCGTATATGCACCTAGTACGTGTCTTCCCATGGTTCCCCTACCCTCCGTCCTCACTGGCAGGTTTCTACGTAATGACCGTCTGTCATCTTAACTTTTCCAGAACACTTTTGCATCATTGCGCTGGTCTAAATCTGAAGTCTCGGCTCATCCTTGGTCGTTCCCACCCGGGCCATGACTAAGTTACCTTGCAACTCGCGATCGATCCCTCTGCGCTCCCCTCCTTCGGTAGGACAGGCGTCCACTTGTTCCACTTCATCAGATTCGCCCGTCTGGGATCACAAGTCGCACTTCACCCACTCGTTCCGCCAGTGGGTGTAAAGTCGTGAGAAAGCGTTGTTATTTTGAGTGTAGTAAGTTAACAGACCCCGATATACTGTACCACAGACGTGTGAGGTTTCAATTCGCAGAAAGCACAACATTAGAAAGATTATAGCATTAAAGGACATCCGCAAAATACATTAGTAGTTGATCTAAAGTATAATTAAGACGCAATCACGCAGAGGTCAAGATCGAGGAGTGGGATGAAATCCGTAGAGCAGCGTGCGGGTTGATGCCGACAACGAGAACGTACGAGACCAGTTAGCGCCATGAGTGACCAAACGAGACATTGCCGCTGTCCAGAGAGACGATAGGGTACACGTCACCCCCTGGGGTGCATCGCGTGCGGAGCAGATCACGGATACGACCCCCAATGAAGTGTGCCAAGCTGCCCCTCTCCGACCTAGGAAGCCTGAGATAACGTCCCTCGGAAAGCCGCAGAAGCGCAAGAACGACGTATTTGTCAGAGCCCCAAGGGATGTCGTCCGTGCCTTGAACCATCGTACGGTCTTCCGCCGAGGCTCGGTTGGAACTGGAAATCAAGGCCTTCAGATTTTGAATTGACATACGGACCTGCGCAACGTAGACGATGCCCGAGAAGAGTCCTATAGGATTGAAGCTGGCCGGAGACCTCTGGAATGACAGAGAAGATGTGCCCATGCCATTCACGGTCTCCGCGGCTGTGCTGCCCCATCCGGGACCCTCGAAGTGCGGGTTTTCAGAGAGAATGAGTGCCCACTGTGTAGGAAAGGAGGGGTGATTGTAGAACGCGACACCGATGTAACAGGTGGGTTGAGACATGGTATAGATGTAGATGGAGAAAGATCGGGTAACAAGAGATTGGTATGAGGAGAGAGTTGAGTCTGAGTGTGTTGTTGAGGTAGATATCGAAAATACGCAGAGGAGGTCCCTTCTTATTTATCTAGGGCTTGGAGAGTCCAGCGCTAGATATTGTGAACTCGCAGCGCTGCACAGTATTGAATACAGGAAGCAGCGCGTGGCTACGAGCCTGTGCAGATTCCCAAAGTCAATAGTTACCAGGGACTTGAAAATGGAGCCAGAGAGCACTTGATTTGGCGACTGGCCACAAAAAACAGCGAGAAGGCGCAGAAGGTGGTGGGGCCGTCGCCTACGGCGCGGAGAGAGGTCAAAGCGTGTCCACATCCGACTTGTTGGTCATTCCATTACGCCACAGGAGAAGAGACGGCATCGAAGCCCGTCTCAGATCGATAGCTATTTAGAGAGAGGGGAGAGCCTCCCAAGGTGCGTGCACAGACTAAGTTGCAGATTATAGGAACTAGATGAAGATACGCCAGCGGCAATTCAAATGTGGAGCTGCATCGGATAGCCAAGTGTGTTCGACGATGGCTGTTGAAAGAGTGTCTTTCTCTTTTTTCTTTGCATCTGGCACTTGCGCTCTGCAAACAACCGTCAAAGTAAACTACGTCCTGGCGATCGCGGTGGTGGTTGCAAAAATCGCGTGGGAACGCTAGCGTAATCGGGTCCCGCAATTGTATTGTAACTTACTGTCGGTTTACGCTCGGGCCGGTTCGTCAATATCCTTGCCATGACCCCTTGCTAGTAGGCCAATTCGATCTTCCAGCGTTTTAAATGGCCATGCTTTCGACACCCTTTGATGGGGAATCAGAAGAGGTCTTTCTGCTGGCGAATTGATCCTGATAAAGCGTACGAAACATCACGCAGCCTCATTGCTTCCATTGGACGTCTGCATTCGCCCTGCTCTTCTCCCCCCCACGCTTTGTGACCTTCCAGTTGACGAGCTACTTGTCGACCCGCCCCGCCTCTTGGGCCATCTGTACAGGCTGTCAGCCGTCTGCATGTCGCTTCGCCTACATTGTCCTACATCCCCTTTCACTCCAGTCGCTGCCACGTCTCATGCTAAAGCACTCGGAGTCAACATTGCTTTAAGTTTCCCGAGGGCCGACTTAAGAGGGGTGGATTTGGATATTGGAGGAAGGATACATTGGAAAGTGTACTCAGTTGAGTTCCATAACTCACTGGCAGGAGTGCGTTGGATCCGAAAAATAAGTTTTAAAAATCACATCTCTTTTAATACCTTCGGGTGCAGGGCACCGACGATATTCTGTGGTGCGTTGCGTGGCATGATAGGCTCCGCAGCTGCATGTCCCTAGACTGTGATGTTCTCCTTCGTGTTGCCGAACCCAAGCAAAGGTCGTTGAGGTGATGGCAGATGTCAGACGGAAGACGGAGCACGTCGCCTCTATGCAGTACTGTGCCCCACTGGGGCTCAATACGAATCCCAATCCACAGAAAGCATATCATTAGAAGGAGTCAAAATCCAACTACTCAATACTACTCCCCCACAATTCATGAATAGTTGTTGTAAAGTAAAATTCAGACAAACGTGCGCAGATCAACATTGAGGAGAAGATGAAATCTGCATAGATGTGTGAGCTGACGACGCTGATAGGACATGACACCACAAAAGCATACAATCGGTCAGTGCATCGGACGACCAAATGAGCCATTGCTGTTCTGAAGGGAGATCACTGTCACCCCCTGAGGTGCACCGCGCGTGCTGCAGATCAGAGTGGCGTCCCCAAATGAAGTCGGCCTGGCTCCTCCTCCCCAAGCCGGGAAGCCTAATATAACCTCCCTCCTGGAAGCGCAAGGGCGCGAAAATGACGCATTTGTCCTCGCTCCACTGGATGTCGTCGAGGCCGCGCACCTATGAGCAGTCTCGTTCCGAGACGACACTCGGCCTGGCCATGAAGGCTGTAACGTTGGCCATGTGTGCATCGACCTGAACGATGTGGTCGACACCCGAGAAGAGCGCCAAAGGGTTGAGGTTTGCTGGACACTTGTTGAACGCACCCAACATGTGCCCCGGCCATTCGCGGTCTCGGTGGCGGTGCTGCACCATCCTGAGTCCTCGAAGACGGGGCTTCCGGAGAGAAAGAGGGTCCGGTTGGTGGGGAATAAGGGGTGAGTGTAGCTTGAAAAACCGATGTGGCAGGTGGATTGAGACATTTTGAGATGTAGAGGATGATGAAGGATGAGGTGGGTAAGATGAGAGTGTTGACTTTGACTGTGTTCTGAACTGGGCATCGAAGCTAAGCAGCGATTGAGCCTTTTATCTACCCCAGGTCCAGCGCTATAAAGTTGGTGTCACTGCGGACCAGTTCGCTTCCGCAAGAAAAGGCATAGTAGGATGGCGTAGGCGGAGAAACCTTACGGGGTTGGCGATGACAAGGCTGCGCAGATACAGTCAGTATATGACACCAGGGCTCGAAAGGGCAGGTCGGAAATCGTTTCGTTGGCTGTAAGGCCGCATAAGGCTGCAGGTGGGGAGCAAGGCAACCAATTAAGGTGGCCGAAAATAGGTCTGAACATGCGCAGATCAGTCGTCTGTGATTTCATTGTGCCACAGAAGATGAATTGGTAGGGGTTCGTCGCCGATAGAAAGTTGTTCGGAGTAGCAAAACATCGTGCAGCTGAGATGAGAGCTCAGCGCTCATACTCAGGAGCAAAATACAGGTACGAGATGAACTGGCGAATCCAAGGGCGAACCAGGCATTTCAGCTGCGGAGCTGTATCAGATAATGGCCTTTGGCTGGCCTGACATTTCTGGCCTGAAAGGCGCCATTCATGTCACCTGCCCGATTCTAAATGTCAGTGAGTAACTTAGATTGACTAGGATCACGTAATTGTTGTTTATTATACAGCAGAACAAAACTTGGAACAAACAACTGGTGTTCAGATCTTTGAGATCGATATCATCTTGAGGACCTGGGCGGAGTCCAAGTTGAGAAACACATGTTCCAAGGTGGAGAATTAGTTTGGCGCCAGCGGTCCAGTGCGTGAGAACTGTGCGAAAAGTTCACGCCACACAAAACTTGAAGTGTGGCACTCACTGGCTCACAGCTGGCCTCAGCTGTAGTTAATCTGTTCCGATCCACTATAGTATGGTGGCCAAGCCAACAGCCGTAACCTGTTTGCACTGTAGTGGATAGTATCGGAGTAAGGAACTTCCTTTTTCGGTAATCACCATCACCAGGTCGCAGCCAAGGTTGCAAGCACTGCGCAATGCTTGAACTTTCTACAGATGTTACAGGATACAAGGTAACAAGAAGATCATTGTCCATTTCTTCTACCCGCCGTCCCTGGAGTGTCTTGTTCAATCCAAACCGACCCTTTTAACTGTGTTTCAATATTGTCGGCAGTGGCACCCTTGGTGGCACCTGCTGAGGCCTGAGGCCTGAGGGTCGAACCAAGGGTCGAACCAGACATTGAACTGGACTTCCTGACATCCAAACTAAGACACAACGATCGATATCTCTAGATGGCTGAGTTTAATTAGCCTTCGTATACGTATGCAGTGTATTTGAATCTATTGCTGTGTGTCCTGGGTGCACAAGTCACAACCTATGTGGCGGTTCACGGAATCCCGGAATATTGCTTCTATTTGCGTCCTTTTGGCCTTTCATTATAGTGTACTAGCTATCTCAGCATCTAGGAGCTTCAAGAAGCCGCAATGGATAGGCCAGAAAAGGGGTAAACTCCAGAGAACTCAGATATTGAGTTGCCTCAAAATTGCCTTTTGCCTTCTGTGCTTGCCTCTGTGGTGGGCCTAGAGACGAGAAGAGAAGCCCATTGAGTCGAGTCCACTGAGTCGAGCGCACGCTCCGAGTCCTGTGATCGTTAAGGATAACACCGCCACACTGAGAGGGCCCGGAGACTGCCCGGAGAGGCATGAGTGCGTGTATACCCCGGGCCGGCGCATGCCAGTGTAGAACAGAAACGACACGAGACTTGCAGGCGAGATAACTGAGTGATACAGCGGCGGGATTCGAAATTGGCGTCAGCTGGGGTAGTACGGTTGGAAAAACGATATTTAAACGGAAAGCGCTTGCGAGCTCTTGAAGCCCCTACACGAGGACTCGGAGGTGGTTTCGAATTTCACGAGACGACGTCTTAACCTGTGATTGATTAGTGCATTATTACAGGGGATAGAAGATCCCTCTCAAAAGTGCAGGAAAATCTCAGAGAAATCAGGGCCTCACTCAAGCTCAAGAACAGCCAAGTGATTGACAACAACCAAGCTCTCCGTAACAGTCCATCTCATATTGCAGGCCTTCTTTTTAGCACTAGACGATCTCTGCTAAGGGCCACGAACGATGACATAAGGAAACACCAGACGCATTAGATCGGACCCATAACGGCGCCAGAGTGGGGACAGTGATGAGCACTCGCAGGGTAGGTCAGCAGACGCCGATACAATATTGCACCCCAGACGAATTCCGGTCAACAATCCACCAAAAGCACAAGATTAAAAGAATATGAAATCGAAGAAATCGATCTGACCCTCCCCTCAAACCATTAGTAGTTACTGTAAAGTACGATCAATATAAAATCAATCTACCAAGAAGCCGAATGAGATCTATAAAAGCAGCGTGAGTTGAGTTTGGTAAAGGGAAAAAGCGCGAAGAACATACGGGACTGTTCAGCGACCCAAACGACCAAACGAGACGTTACCGTTCTCGAGAGAGACGACAGGGTACGCGTTACTCCCTTGGGAACGCTGCGCACGCTGAAGATCGGGCACGCGTCCACGAATGAAATTGGAAAGGTCACTGGGGTTGAGCTTGGGGAGCCTGATATGGCGTCCCTCGCAGAGACGGAGAAGGGCGAGGACGACGTATGTGTCGGTGCCGAACGGAACGTCGCCGGTGCCTTGAACGCGGAAGCGGTCGAGCTCCGACGCGACGTTTGACCTGGAAATCAGGGCCTGCATGTGGTTCGTCGGCATGGCGGCTTGCGTGACGTAGACGACACCCGAGAAGAGCGCCATAGGGTTGAATCTGGCAGGAGACCAGTCGCACGGTGTCCAGGATGCGCCCCAGCCGTTCACGGTCTCGACCGCGGTGCTACACCAAACGGGACCATCGAAAACAGGGCTTTCGGAGAGAACGAGGGCCCACTGGGTGGGGAAGGAGGGGTGAGTGTAGAATGCGACACCGATGTGGCAGGTGGAGCGAGACATAGTGGAGATGTAGATGGAGGCAACGAGGTGAGAAAAGATGTATACGAGAATAGAGCCGACTGCGAGAGTGTTACTGAGTTGGATATCGACAGCAACGCAAAGAGGGCCGCTTCTTATCTATCCAGAGCCCAGACAGTTCATTGCGATGAAGCCGGAGGAAGCTTTAGAGCTGGAGTGAAAGGAAATGCAGAACAGCGTAGGCAAAGCAACACGTTGACGGGCCACACCTTGCGCAGGCGCCCAGAGTCAGGGTTCGAGAACACGGATCAAAGGTAAATTCATTGGTGAAAGGCCACGACCACGAAATGCAAAGAGAGGCAGAACCACGACAAAGGTAGAAGCAATGAGGAAGGCCAGGAAAAAGTCTAAGCGCGCACGGCCGCGTCTTTTGATCGAGCCACGAACTTGCAAGACGAAAGGGCAAAGCTCGCCGCCGATCGGTAAATGTTCTTTTGTGGAGTGAAGGACGCCCAAGTCTGAGGTGAAATCTCAGACTCAGTAGATTACAGGCACGAGATGAATAGGTTCCTCGGATGATACGAGCACGAAGCTGTATCGGATAGCCATGCGTAGACTATGATTGTGGTATTGAAAGAGAGCCGAACCACAAGGCCACAAAGGCGGCAGTCCGGTCCGGTCCTGCTTTGTGGCCCGACCTAGTGGAACACGACCACTGGCACTGGCAGTCGTGGAACTGTGGAATTGTGGATTTGACGAACAAATCCCGCCTCGTTTCGTTCTTCGAAATTGTGGATAGCTACTGCGTATTGTGGTACAGTACTGGTTGCACCATGAGTGCAACATTCTCGCAATATCAAATCAAGTATCAAATCACGACAGTGACAGTCATTATGGGATACAAAGGACACGTGTCTATCCTTGTGTTTATCCCTACCACCTGTCGTGCGTGCCTTGCCCAACTTGAACCCTTTGACCCTAGTATTTTTAGATTGCCGCATCTATAGACCCGAATGTTGAAAGGAAATCTCCGATAATCACCATCTTCCTACCTTTCATCCTCATTTAGCCTAGTACGCTCACGAGCAGCGCCATACGAATCTAGAAACGAAGAGGCAGGCCCTCCATTCAGACAAGAACGATCGGGAAGCTGAAAGGTCAAAGGAAACTCACGTAGAGCCCGTACCGCATCTGGCGGAAATACACCGCGCGGCGCGAGTCAAAGTCGACCTCGGGGTCGATTTCTGCGATGCGCGCGCGATTAGCTCCCGACAACGAAGCGTAAAGGAGAGGGCTGCTGCTTACCGTTGAGTCGTGGGAGGGGGTGCATGACGATCACGTCCTCCTTCGCCCGCGACAGGACGGCATGGTCCACCCTGTACACGTCCTTAACCCGCTCCCACTCCCTCTCGTTCGCGAACCGCTCCCTCTGCACGCGCGTGACGTAAAGCACGTCCGTCTCTCCGAGCACCTCCTCCAGGCTCTCGCACTGGTGCACGGGCACGCCGGCTTTGCGCGCGGCGGAGACGACGCCCGCGGGCATGGCGAGCTCTGCGGGCGAGACGAAATTGAGGCGGACGGAGTAAAGGCATAGCAGCGTCACGAGCGAGTGGACCGTGCGGCCGTTCTTCAGGTCCCCGATCAGCGTGATCGTGCGTCCGTTGACCGTGCCCAGCTCAGAGCGAATCGTGTACACATCCAGGAGCGCCTGTGTCGGGTGCTCGCCGATACCGTCGCCCGCGTTCAGGACCGGAACGGGGGAGTACTTCGCGGCAAGCTGCGCGCTGCCGACGTCGGGGTGCCGCAGCACGACGGCATCGCCGTAGCACCCGAGCGTCCTGATCGTGTCCTGCAGCGTCTCGCCCTTTTTCACGCTGCTGCTGTCCGCTGTGACGGACACGACGTCCCCGCCGCAGCGTTTCATCGCCGCTTCGAACGAGGCGCTCGTGCGCGTCGACGGCTCGTAGAAAAGCGAACACAGGACCTTCCCGCGGAGGATGTCAACGGCCCCGGAACGCTCCACCTGGAGACGCATCTCGTGTGCAAGCGAGAAGAGATCATAGATGTCGCGCTGGGTGAACTGCTTGACCGAAAGGATGTGGCGACGGTGGAAAGCCGGGTGAGGGACGACGTGTGTAAGCGTCTGCTGTGCGCGCGCCGGCGCGAGTAGGGAGGTGGAAACTCCGACGGAAAGGTCTGCTTGCGTCTGCTTGGCAGCCACAGAGGGCGCGACGGCAAGTTGAGTCGAAGAGAGGGAAGAAATGAGGTTCGCCACCGGTTTTTCCGGCGCATGGCTGACAGCCGCCGCAGAGATATCCTTCCCGTTCGGAACTGCGATGAATGCGCCGTCCAAGAAGACAGTCTGTCCATGCAAGACGACTCGGTGGACTGCGCCCTTGACGGGTTTACTGCAGATCGGAGACCAATATTTGCCGCGTTTTGGGAAGATGGACGAGCGATTGACGACCACTTCGACCTGTGTGTGGGCCTGCTCAGGGAGTCCGAAGATGCGAATGGGATTGTCGTGTAAACGCTCCTGGACGTCTCTGAGCGTGAGGCGCCCCTCCGCGACCGCCGTGAGGAGCAGAGGAAGCGACTCTTCTACACCAGACCACGGGGATCCCTTCTCCCCCAGTTCCACGCTGACGTAGAACGGAGGCCCGTTGACCGTGAAGGCGTCGATGACCTCCAGGTTCTGCCAGATGAACGCCTGGTCATCCGCGGTCGGGAGCGCCTTGACGCCGGCGCCGAACTGGTCCCGCGTGAAGAAAAGCGTGTAGACACTAACATCGCACGTGACCTTCAGCTGCTTCGCCTTGCTGAGTTTGATCAGCATGAGGTCCTCCCTGTTCTGCACGTCGCTGATGTGCACGCTGCGGTTGTTGAGAGACGCGACAAGTAGCACAGATGCCAGGTCTGAGCCTTTGGCGTTGGTGACGATGGGCTTGTCGACAGGCCAGGACGCGAAGTGGGCCGCGACGACCGAGACTTGCGTAGCGACATTCCCCTGATCGAACGGGATGAAAAGCGACTTGACGTCGGTCTGCAGCTCTTCTTCCAGAGTCTTAGAGTTCGTAGGCGACGCGGCGACGCTGAGCGCGTAGTTCCCATACGCAGAGCTAGCGGATATGTTCGCGCGGGCCTGATCCAGCGTCTCACGATCGCAGATCTCGTTGCCGTACCCGAGCGGGATGACGAGGGAGGTGGTGAAGCCGGCGCTGAGAGCGGCCTTGGATGCCTCGACGATGTCGTTCGCTTCCTGGGACGCTCAGGCTCGGCACGAAGGCGGCGATGTTGACCAGGCCGGGGAAGATGTGGGTCACGTGCGACGTTTTGGCGTCCACGGTCGAAACGTTCAAGGGCATCTTGCGCACGAGTGCCTCCACCAGCAGCTTCGCGACTTTTACATTCGTGATCAGCGGGACGGCAAAGTCGACTGCCATGCGGCGCGTGCGATAGCCCTTGCTAGCGTAACTTGCGGGCCGACGATAGTTGTTTTTTGACGGCAGGTTGATGTACATGTCGATGAGGTTGTTTGCTAGATGCTGCGTCAGAGAATACTCAGATTTGTCTTCGCTTCCCCCATCTCCGAGTGCCTCCAAGTACTGCATGCAGAGAGACATTTAAGCCCTACTCGTCAAAAGGGGTAATGGAAGCGAGCTGACCTTGCAGGAGACCCCATGCTCGCTGAGAAAGTCCGACGTCCCAGAGGTGGCGAAGATGTTATACCCAGCTGCCTGAAGTTTCTGCACAGAAGGAAGGAGCTCGACCTTCTCCTTGAACCCACCCACCGAGAAGAGGATGTTCTTCTTCGGCGGAACGATGCCAGTGGAGATGAGCGCCTTGAGATACGCCTCGTACTTGTCTCTTCCAAAGCACGCCACCTCGCCCGTCGACGCCATCTCGACGCCGAGCACGGGGTCGGCGCCCGACAAACGGCTGAAGCTGAACTGCGGTACCTTCACGCCGACGTAGTCCACGGGGAGTCCAGCGTCTGGGTACGGCTCTACCGGGAGTCCCAGCATGACCTTTGTCGCCATCTCGATTGCGTCGATGCCCGTGACCTTTGACACGAATGGGAAAGAGCGCGCCGCGCGGAGGTTGCACTCTATCACCTTGATCTCGTTGTTCTTCGCAATGAACTGGATGTTGAACGGGCCGGTGACGTTCAGGGCGTTGCCGATCTTCGCCGTCGCCTCCTCTATCTGGCGCACCGTCTGCGGGTCGAGGTCCTGCGGCGGGTGTATGAGCGTCGCGTCGCCCGAGTGCACGCCGGCGTTCTCCACGTGCTCCGAGATATAGTGCATGACCATCTTCCCGTCCTTTCGCGACCGCGTCCATCTCGATCTCCTTGGCCTGTTCTATGTACTTGGTGATCACGACCGGATGGTCGCGCGACACCTCCGCGGCCTGTTGGAGGTAGTTCGAGAGGTCGCCCGAAGGTGGAGACGACGTTCATCGCGGCGCCGGAGAGCACGTACGATGGGCGCACGAGGACGGGGTAGCCGACTGCCTGGCAGAACGCCTCTGCGTCCTCGAAGGCCGTGAGCTCCTTCCACTGCGGCTGGTCGACCCCGATTTCGTCCAGCAGCCGCGAGAACTTGTACCTGTTCTCGGCAGTGTCGATCATCTCTGGCGACGTCCCGTATATCTTGACATTCTCACGGTGCAGCGGCAGTGCGATGTTGTTTGGCGTCTGCCCGCCCATGGAAAGGATCACGCCGCGCGAGCGCTCCGTGTCGTAGATGTCGAGGATCGTCTCGAGCGCAATGTTTTCAAAGTATAACCGATCCGCTTCGTCATAGTCCGTGCTGACAGTCTCCGGGTTGTAATTCACCATGACGGTGGGAAGGCCCTGTTCACGCAGCGTGCGGATCGCGCGCACAGGCGCACCAATCAAACTCGACAGAGGAACCGATGCGGTACACTCCGGAACCGAGTACCATCACGCCGCGGTCCTCAAAGTCGATGTCGTGCTCGATGGCGTTGTACGTGGTATAGAGGTAGTTGGTGAATGCTGGGAACTCGGCCGCGACCGTGTCGATTTGTTTGACGAAAGGCGAGACGCCGTGTTCCTCGCGCAGCCGGCGGACCGCAAGCTCGTTCGTGCCAAGGCACACTGCGAGCTGGCGGTCCGAGAAACCAAGCTGCTTCGTATGGCGGAGGAGCTCTGGGCTTATGCTCGAGATGTTCAACGTCCTTACGCGCAGGCATAAGCAATCTACTACCTCCGCGAAGAAAGAGAGACGGCGTACAAAAGGTGCTGCTCCATGTTGAAGATATTCTGCAGCTTCGTCAAGAACCACTTGTCGATGTTGGTCATCTGCCAGATCTTATCGACCGAGTAGCCGCGGTGGAAGGCAGTGGAGATGGCAAAGATACGCTTGTCGGTCGGGTTAACGAGCTCCTCATCGATACCCTCTACAAGGTTATTCTACACACTGTCAGACGAAGTACTCATGTCAGCGCTACCCGTGCACACCTTCGCGAAGCCAGAAAACTGGTCGTCGATCGCCCGGATGGCCTTTTGTATGGTCTCCTCGAACGTGCGGCCGATGCTCATCACCTCGCCGACGCTTTTCATGCTACTGCTGAGCAGGCGAGACACGCGGCTGAACTTCTTGAGGTCCCAGCGCGGGATCTTGACGACGACGTAGTCGAGGCTGGGCTCGAAGCACGCCGACGTGACCTTCGTGACCGAGTTCTTGATCTCATTGAGTGGGATGCCGAGCCCGAGCTTGGCAGCGATGAAAGCGAGCGGGTAGCCAGTCGCTTTGGACGCGAGTGCGGAGGACCGTGAGAGACGCGCGTTGACCTACAATAGACGTATATGCACCACACTTGGATATGGGAAAGGGTCGCGCGCTTACCTCGATAATGCAGTACTCGCGCGAAGTGGGGTTAAGCGCGTACTGGATGTTGCATTCGCCGATAACCCCGAGATGACGAATGACGTTGATTGCCGTCGTCCGCAGCATGTTATAGTCCACGTCCGAGAGCGTCTGCGACGGGGCGACGACGATCGAATCGCCTGTATGAATACCCAGGGGATCAAAGTTCTATCTCCAGTTTTCAGGCGCGCCAGAAAAAACGGAAAAGAGAGACAGACCTCCATGTTGCACACGGTGATGCAGTTATCGCGGCAGTCCCGTACGACCTCGTATTCGATCTCCTTCCAGCCCTTCATGCTCTTCTCCACGAGCACCTGCGGGCTCGTCGCAAACGCCTTGCCGCACAGCGCCTTGAGCTGCTCCTCGTTCTGCGCAAAGCCAGAACCGAGCCCACCGAGCGCGTAAGCAGCACGCACGATGACCGGGTACCCAATCTCCGCAGCGGCGATGACCGCCTCGTCCGTCGTCGTCGCGGATGCGCTCTGCGCGCACTTCTCTCCGATCTGCTCCATCGCGGCCGCGAAGAGCTGTCTGTCCTCCGTCGCGATGATCGTCTCGATCGGCGTGCCGAGCACCCGCACGCCGAGCGCCGCAAACTCGTCCTTGAGCTTGATGCCGACGTTGAGCGCCGTCTGCCCGCCAAACGTGACGTAGATCCCGTCCGGCTTCTCGTACTGTATGATCTTGCGCACGAACTCGGGCGTCACAGGCAGGAAGTAGACCTTGTCGGCGAGCCCCTTCGACGTCGCGATCGTCGCGATGTTCGGGTTGACCAGGATCGTGTAGATCCCCTCCTCTTTGAGCGCCTTGATCGCCTGCGAGCCCGAGTAGTCGAACTCGCCCGCTTGGCCGATGGAGAGACCGCCCGAGCCGAGGATGAGCACCTTTTGGACGTCGACACGCGGCGTGCGTGCGTCGTTGTCGGCCTTCTTTCCACCGGGGAGGGATATGGGAACCAGCGAGCGCGCGGAGACGCAGTCCGCGACATTCTGGACGAACACGTCGAAGAGGAACTCGGTGTCGCGCGGGCCGGGGGTAGACTCGGGGTGGAACTGCACCGAGAAGAACGGCTTGTCCTCGCAATATATGCCCTCGTTGCTCCCGTCGTTCGCGTTCCTGAACAGCTCTTTCCACCCTGGGGGGAGCGTGGCCGTGTCGACCTGGAAGCCGTGGTTCTGCGAGGTGATGTAGCACCGACCACTGAGCGCATCCGTGCACGGGATATTGTGCCCGCGATTACCGTACTTCATCTTGCTCGTGCGCGCGCCGGCTGCCAGCGCGAGCAGCTGGTGGCCCAAGCAGATCCCAAATATCGGCCTGTCCGCTCTCTTCATCGCGTGCGCGACGCGGTCGATTGTCGTCTGCACCGTAGTGGGGTTCCCAGGCCCGTTGGAGAGGAAGAGCCCGTCGTATGGCTCCTCAGAGGGCGCAGTGAAGTCGTAGTCCCACGGGACGACTTTGAGCTCGACGCCGCGCGAGGTAAAGCAGCGGATCTGGTTATACTTCATGCCGACGTCGACCGCGAGCACGCGCAGGGGCCGGCCGGAAGGGTGCAGGCGCGCGCTGCACGTCGGCGGGTATACGCGCGGCGCCGTGGTAGACACTGCCGCGACGAGGTTGTCGGTGTTCGGGTCGCGGAAGGGGACGAGGGTATAGTCGTCGCGCCATGGGGGCGTCGGCTTGGCCGAGTTCGGCGGCGAGGACTCGCGTGAGACGGGCGGGTTGACGTCACGCACGCGGTAGACGGGAGCCTCCGGCTTGCGTGCGAGCAGTCGGGCGAGCATGACGCCTTTGGCGCGGATACGCTTCGTGAGCGCGCGGGTGTCGACGCCACAGAGCGCGGGCACGTCATTTTCTTTCAGCCACGCGCCGAGCGAGGAGTGCGCGAGGAAGTGGAGAAAGTCCTCGGAGTAGTAGCCGACGACGAGTCCAGCAACGTGGATGCGCGAGGACTCGAAGTGTGCGGGCAGGGCGTCGAGTTGGGCACGTGCGCGGCTGGGAACGCCGTAATTGCCCACGAGTGGGTATGTGAGGACGAGGATTTGGCCCTCGTACGATGGGTCCGTGAGCGATTCTGTGTACCCGACCATGCCTATTCAAGGATTTTGAGAAAGGCAGGAGTGGGTTGGCGCGGCGCGCGCACCTGTCTGGAATACACATTCGCCCGCGACGCTTTTTCCTTGAGCACCGAAGCTTATCCCGCAGAAAGCGGTGCCATCGATGAGTTCGATAACAGCGTCTGGGGCGTTTTTTGTCTCACTAGCACAAAGCTGTGGAGGCGCAATGGGAGGTGTAGGGAAGCCGTGACTGAGAGAGCGTGCGATGGCAGGCCTTGGGTTGGTGCTCAAGTTCAGATCTGAGGACATCTTGGTGTGTGCCAGGCTTTGATGATTTCCTCTTCACCCAGGCTTACTTCGATGTCCTCGGTGAAGAGAAGAGCCATCGCTGTCGCTTGATCTCAAATTTCACGCTTGTTTACTCGTGCTTTATCAGTGGAAGCTTCCAATCTTATCTTATCATAGTCATCACCGTCGTTACATAAGATGAAGTGAAGATGTCCGTTCAAAGGTCGTTACTGTGGTAGATGGTCTAGTGTCGGTGATGGATCCAGCCTCCGGGAAAGCACCCAAACGCATCCCGGAGGCTTCTCTCATTCAGCTGCTGTTGCTGCCGCACGGCTCCCTGGTCGACTAGATTAATATCATCAGCCACGTTCGTCAGCGAAAGTTACGTAGATGCGCAGAAACCACACACCCGCAACAGATGACGTCGCATATACAATCTACGATTCCTGTCAGACACCCGAAGATGACTGTGGGCATTCCATCAGAATTTATGTTACGTCCCAGCGGGGATAAGAGCACACCTGCGACGATACATTCCAGACAGTCTGCAATGGCACCGATTATGCCTATGACACAGTCACCGAGGCAGGAGAATGTGCCCGCGATGCAGGACGCGATGATACCCATGCTAGATTGTGAGTAGTACTAGCGGGGTGGTGATATTTGGGGTGTCGTATTAGTTTCTCAGTCCCTGGCAGGCAAGGAACGGTCGCGTCTTTTATAGTACAATGTATATATCACATTCGCTCGCCTAAGACGCCCACATGCTGCACTTCATCAAGACATTTGCGGGAAAGAGCCCAAAGAGCTCACCAGAGCCGAACACGCATCAATCGGGCACCATCAGGGAGCCAGCCAAAAATGGACGGTCCTCGGGTCTCATGACGTCTACCCCTAGCATAGGGGTCCCACATCGTTTGTCCTTTCCCCTTCCTAATCCGTAATCCTCTTGGTGATTCGCACTGATGCCTCCGCGCCGCGCTCTCCTCGACGACGACGAAGATGTACCCATGGCTGGCCTCCCAAGTGGCCCCGCAGTGCCCGTCGAGCCCATCGCGCTTGACTTTGGCGCAGCCGCAGCACCCGAAACGCTCTTCCAGCAGCTCGTGCGGCATTGGCTCAACGAGCGGCACGCGCCGGACATCCTGCCCATCCAGGCAGAGGTACTCAGCGCACTGCTCGACCACATCCGCCGACAGGTGCGCGCCACTACAGCCCATTTTGTTTTTAAATTGTGCGGATTGCATTGCTGTAGACGGACACGGTTCAGGCGCTACGCGGGGACCCTGACTCTTCCGAGGCGGAGCACGCGCGGATCATGCTCGTCCAGACCGAAGTCGAGCGCGTCAAGTTTGTCGTGCGCTCTTACATCCGCACGCGGCTCTACAAGGTGTGGCGCGCACTCCCCACCCCGTCCCTGTCGCTTTCCCAGACCGCCCCATAATAAAAAAAGGCACACGCCTTTGTTCCTAGATTGAGAAATTCGCGCGACACATCGTAGCCACCCCCGAGGTGCAGGAGCGGTTGTCCCAGGCAGAGCTAGATCATGCGAGACGGCGCGCATTCCCCCTCCCCCCTGCCAGTCGTATTGGACTAATCTAACCTTTGTGCCATCGATTTATAGGTTCGCGCAGTTGACCGAGAGCCATTTCAAAGTGTCCGTCTTGCAGGCTTTACCACCGCATCAACAGAGGCTCGATGATAACACACCGTTCACCCCCCCCATGAGTGCGTCTCTCCCCATGACCTCTAGCAATCGCCCGCCATCGCAGATCTCATCTGTTCCTTGGATTACACAGTATCCGAGCCAGATAAATCACGTGCGGTGTTTGTGCACGCGCGAGACGAGTGTCCCCCAGTGCGACTTCCAGAGTAAGTATCGATCGATCACCAGTTCTGGTAACTCACTTCAGCCCACAGCGGGACAACGATGCAAATGCAAAAGGGACAGATCGTACTCACTCCCTACGCGGTGGTCGAGCAGCTTCTGGCAATGGGCAACGTCGAGCTTGTCTAACAACTCAGAAGCCACATCGCCACCTGGAACGAACAAAGAATAAACGAAAAGACTCAGTCCAGTCGGAGCACAATCCATCGTACATCACACACATCCCAAAAATATTAGGAAAGAAAACTACTACAGCCCTGGCACGCGCGTCACACGCGCAGGTAGTATCATCGATACTCGCCGGTCTCATCGTCCACGTCCCAATTCTCGTCTCCCCGGTTTGGCGGTGCGACGTCTTGCATCGCCTCATCTCCGTCCGTCATCGCGGCAGGACCGCCGCTATCCGGTTCGCGCACCTCTACCTTCTTCTTTCGCCTCCGCTTCTTCGCTGGCGCAGGAGCAGCACCGTCCTCGTCACCGTCGTCAACAACGACCTTCTTTCCCTTGCGCCGGGATGACGTAGGGTCGCCGTCCCCTGGTACGTCGAAGGGGATGGTGCCGCCGGCCGATGGGTCGGGCACGCCCTCGACGAGCTCTTTGAGAAAGTCGAGCATCTCTGTCGTCTCGATCGCGTGTTTCCTGGATGACGGTGTGTGAGTGTGGGAATCAGGGCGGAGAGGGAAGGAATGCACAAGTGGTATGCTTCGACTTTCTTGGAACCACGCGAGGCGGTGACGCGGGACGCCTCGTCGACGACCAGCTGGAGGAAGAGCTCGAGCGCTTTCGCTGTGTGGTCGGTGATGACGTCAGCGACGTGCTGCTGCGGACCGGAGGGACAAGGTCAGGGAGAGTGAGACAAGTACACACAGATAACAATAGGCGTAGCCTGCGCGACTTTGCCCACTTCCTCGTCCTTCTGCATGATCTTCTTGATGCGCGCCTGTGAGCGAGGCACGTGGCGAATTTAATACGTGGATACCCCCGAGGCCAAAACAACAACACAACAACGCACAACAGGGAACTTTGTAGTCTTATTTCTATTTTTCATGATGACGACGGCGGTATACCAAGTATAATTTGAGTGTAGGAAGAGCGAGTCGATCGGAGTGATTGGCGCGCCGACGCGTCTGGTCAGACGGAGGCAATCTGCAGCGGGCTGGAAGGAGCGGGGCGGAAGAGGGGGAACGAGCTGTCGAATCTCGGGCGGAGGACAGAGTTATTTATGCCGCGGCCTGCGTTTGATCATCACACGCCTGCCTTGGGGTTAGGGTTATCCCACCCGACACGCACGACCATGTCCTTCTCGCTCTCGCACCCAATCAACACCGCCCTCCTCCTCTACACCCTCTACCTCCTCCAGCGCACCGTCTTTCCCTCCACCTCCGTCCCCCGCAAGCCCCCGACCGAGTTCAAGTCGGGCTACTCGTGGCTCCCGCGCGCGCACGCCCCCACGGTCCTCTTCACGACTTATACACCGCACACGCTCACCAAGTTCGACGGGAAGGACGGCGGGAGGATCCTGCTGGCCATCGCTGGCACCGTGTACGACGTCACGGCCGGAAGGGGCTTCTATGGCCCAGGTATGCGATGCCCAGGACCCGAATTAGAGGACGCTGCGGGCTAACGGTGCTGCTTTTTTTGAACAGAGGGGATGTACGGGAATTTTGCGGGGCGCGATGCCTCGCGTGGAATGGCGAAACAGTCGTTTGATCTAGGTGAGTCGCCCGCTATATGCTCTTTTTTTACCTCCGTCGCTGACGGGATGGCTGTAGAAATGTTGACGCCCCTCGACAAACCATTAGACAAGCTCGAGGACCTCACTCCCGAGGAGATGTCAGTGTTGTTGCCTTTGTTGTTGTTGTCAATACTGATTCCGCTCTTTCTAAAACAGCGAGAATATGAAGGGGTGGATTGAACACTTTTCGAACAAGTATATCATTTGTGGTCGACTTGTTGAGAATGACGCTGCCCTTTGAAGGTTACGATAGGTGGATGCGTCGACCTGTTATTGAAATATAATTTTGTTGTTGTTTTTATCAAGTTGTCTTTCACCAGGTGCAGCACCTGGCGTGTGGTCGTCGGCCTGGTTCTGTGCTTCTCCAGGCCAATGGCTCTCCCATACGTTTTCAATGTTGCGTGCTCAACCATGCCTTGCTCAATATCGCGCTCCCCTCACGCTTAGTCCCTGTGAGGCTTTTCCCGTGGGTGTGTTGGACTGGAAGACGATTTTGGCGCGTCTGGACGCCACAACTTCCGAGGGCTGCTGAGCGGGTTTATCGGTGTCCGTGGTTCCTAACTTTCTGCTTTCATCGTCTGCCTAACTTACCATTGCCTCGTCTCCATGACACCGGTTGCAATCGACCCCTCTTCCTTCGGGTGGTCCGCGGGTGTCGTCGAAGCGGCAGGTTGGACAGGGTTGTACGGGGCGTGTATGACGAGCTACGGTGCGATCCGTCGGATGTACAAGGTTGATGAGAAGTGAGAAAGTTGTCACTTTTGTTTTTGATCTCGTGTCGGGACGGTGCGTGTTCGATGTCGACGCTCGTGGGGCGTCCAACATTTTTTTTCGTTTTTTGTTTTCTTTGAGAGGCGAAGGTATTTATGACATTCTTTAAGTCTCGACGCAGCGAGGGTGAGGTGATACAGTCTTTGGTCCCGCGGTCCTACCGATGACGTCCTAAAGCTATTAGAAGACAAGGGCAACGAATTCAAGGAAACCGCGAGGGGTAGGGAAAAGAGCCTGCGGCCCAGTAGCTACTAGTCTTTAAGTATTCGTACTCCTAGAGAACTGCGCCTTCGACTTTGTCAAATCATCATACTGATTCCCACAGCAGGAGTCAGAACGAATCAGAATCGAGTCAACACATCGAGTCATCCATGAGTCGAAAGACGAATTAGTGCGAGTCGGAGTGGAACGGAAATTTTTCATGGAAGAAAACAAAAATAGTGACATCGGGTGCCTCGTCCTTGGCCCTGTCACAAACCATTGGCCAAGTTGAGACTCAAGGGAGTTCAAGAAACAAGTGTAGAAGTTTCTCGAAGTTAGGCGTGCCCAGACCTTCTCACGAGGATACGGCAAGGTAAGTAAGGAGAAAGCAGGAAGTGCAGCGTACCAGTGACGGGATCCCAGCCCCTCACACTTGATGGAGATTCAGCGACCGAGTGCAGATCACAGAAACACATACGTACGCAGTAAAACCACCCGTTCCTTGAGGCATACGTCTGAGTATAACGAGCTTATCATGAGTAGTAAGGACACATACCACAACCTGGGTTTTTCCCTGCGGTTATATCGTTGAATGCATGTGCAAACTTAGGGTGGTAAATTACGGGGTTGACGAAGCCCGCGAGTCAAAATAAATAAATAGGGGCATTGGTTTTGTGCAGCTTGGCGTATGTGGTGTGAGCGTCACCGACAGGTCTCTTCCCCACGACAGGGGACGATGCCGAGGTTCCAGACACAAGTTTGAACCGACCATCTAGGGCAATGGTATAGTTCAACCTTCCCGGAATCAGTCAAAAATAGTACGGGCACCATGCCAGTGCATCATAGTATGCTCACCCATTGGCGGACAAATCGGGGAAGCCGCGCGCCTTGAAGAAGAGAAGATTTACCAGCCGACCAACCATAGAATTAGAGATCGAACGCTACCTTTCCGGAGTTGTTGAACTGAGCTGCATTATATGGCGGAGGGTGCTCTTTCAAGAATTTGGCGACTGTTGTAGCTTGGTATGACGGCATCGGGAAAATGTCACTATATCCTCCTCCACTGAAAAAGTATGCGCTTTCCGGATCATTTACCGTCGCACCAGAATTGATTTGTGTGGCTCCGACAGAAACCACGAATGAACACGATGCAGGGAACGCAGGATTGAACCTGACTGCGTTTACGTCATTACTGTCCATACCTAAAGATTTAAGTAAGCCCTGCACTCGTGTCCGGTTATTCACCAAACTCACTCACCGCTTGAGTTCTGGCAAACGCCGCCGCCACCAGCGACTCCATCATCCCCTGAGCCGTATAGAACGGTTGTCCCCAATAACCCGAGCTTTCCATATCCGTTGCATTGGCGAGTGGCGTAGCGGTGAGTGGCGGTACCCTCGTCCTGAGCGTAAGAGACGGAGACAACGTAAGGTGGCTGAATTATGCCACAAGATTCGGGCTCTGAAGTGGGACATTAGAAATTTTGAAAAATGCGAAAGAATTTCGCAAACGATTAAAGCCTCCCGGGAGTGGGTCAGGATATATATTCCGTCCTATACAGACGGCGAATTAGATCTCTGCACAGACAACATTAGGCGTACCGACCTGGTCTGCATCATCTCCACCCTGAAACGTACAGAAGGACCGATCGACAGCGTCCAGTCAATTGTCAGTCCAGGCACCTGATGAACGTTAGTTTAATGAGGCTGGCCTCACAAGAAACTACCGCTAACCCTCCACGATGTCGCCAGTCTGCAGGAGGGTGACTGGCTGTGGATTAGTCAACACCATAGCATATTCCAGGTCCAAGTCACTCTCTGAGTTGACAGAGCTATTCTGGGAGGTGGTTTGGACGACACCTGTCAGGTATCAGTTACATTTGAAATAAGCAAACGGGGGACTTGCATCCGTCGATAGAGACGAGTGTGGGTCTTTGCCCAATCTGCGTGGACGAGAATTTCCTAAACAATCGTGGTGAGCATCAGCCTGACGCCGTGAGAGCCTGAGACCATATCCGCACTTGAAGAATAGATCGAGATCAGGGGAACGGTACGTTTGTGGCGTAAATTCAACCGAGGGACAGGTCAGTGGGGACTCTAAAACGACCCGGTGGAATTTCACCAATTCCATAGGAGTTCTTCTCTGTCGCCCCTGGTATGTAGCAGAAATCATAAAGGGCACGTAGGCATTCCAGGGTGACAAATTGATCACAATTTGTCAGCGAAAGTGTGGCGTCAATCTTCGCGCCATTTGCCAGTGCCCTCGGGACGTGGGTGATAGATGGCTGACCGAGGTGGTTTAGGTTGGCTCGTCTGCGCAGGCGCGCTGGATATTCCGGAAGACGGTAGTTGAGGTGCACCGTTGGCTTTATGACCCCGACGTGATCACTGATATGTTCTGGCACAGAGTACGAAAGACAGCCTTCGTGACAGTGAACCTGTTAGCCATCTCGCGAGCACCAGTAACTTCAGAATTGCTTACCAATCTGCCTCTCGCCCGATGGGTGTTCGTAAATATGGTACTCTGTACCCAGCAGCCGTTCGGCCGTAGCCACTGTCAGGTCCAATTCGATCCATCCCTTGTTTGGGGAAAGTCGGGGTTTGTCTTCAGCAATGCCAGAAGCACTGAGCCACGTTCGGATAGAGGACACAGTAGACTCGCTCGGTGCGAAAAAATCGACAACTTTTTTGGGGGTCCAGTGTTGGCCGTATGTTGGCGGATCGGGATGTGCGACATCCATCAGAAGGTTTTCGATCATGTGAAGGTTCTGCTGCTTCATCCCAATACGCAGGGTAATGGTATCATCCGCATGCGCCCTGTGAGACTGCACCCATCCGATGGGTTCGACAGTGCGTCGCTTATGAACGACGTGGTTGGCACAATGGGAGGGGGTAGCTAGTGCTATGGAACAAATCGCCATGACCTGAAGAAGACCACGCATGAAGGACGATGAGAAAGGCCGAGAGACTGAGAGAGGACTGAGAGAATTCCTTCAAGGCGCGACTGTCATCAGGAGAAAGCTAGGACGTTTTGTAGGCGGGGGGCGGAGACGGGTGAATAGTAGCCGTAAAGCTCAACTAGCGACCATTGTGCACCACCCGGAAGAGACCCGAATTGGCCGAAGATGTTCTTATTCTCATTGTATATGCGATCTCAACCACATCAATAGAGCTTCTCCATTGTATGCTGGGGAAGCAGGTCCGAGGACCTGGATAAAATGCGATCACATCGCTCCCTCAGTTGGACTCGGAGGACGTAGCGCTGTCCACAAAAACCCATAATCGTACAAGGGCTTCGGGCCACAAACGATCATTACCGTCAAGATTGCCGTTTCTTCCGCCGCGGGCACCGCTTGAGAATGACTGAACTGAACCCTGTTCGATTGGTGGAACTGTGAAGCGCGACAGCGGAAATGGAGACCACCTGTGGCGATCCGAGGGGGGGCCGGGCCGTAGTTCCGTGACCGGATGTTGGAGCAGGCAGTTCGCAGGCTCTACTACAGTAGTACGGTTCAGGTGAGGGAGCACACACGCTCCCTCCCCCTCATGGCACCATCGTGATTGGCACGCCATGTAAGACAGGGATGAATCGGATGTTGTTGGCTGATGGCTAATTTTCTTAAAAAGAAGGGAAAGAGAGGATTTGTCTAGTCGCGACTTATCACACAGAACGACGTCGCCGTGACGTGTTTAGAAACACGCAGATGACACAATCGGGTACTCTCGTATCGCGGCCCCGACGGAGTGCCAAGCTTTCTCAGCGCTCTACAGTATCATAGCAGTTCAGTTCCCAGTCATTGTGGCACACGCGGCTCCCAATTCAACGCACTCGAGAAGGTGTTTCACTTTCCTATCACAAGCAACAGCCTCGACTTATATGCTAACTCCACTCCAAGTTCCCTGACCAAGCCCCTGGCTCCCGGAGAGCAACTCGGGCAACACCCAAATCGCTCAGGTCATCATCTCGACGCATCCACGGAAGGTATTCAACCTATCTTGGGACCGACCACCGCCTCGGCGGACGACAGCTGTCACGCCGCCTGCAAACGCAGCAAGTAGTCTACACCCCTTTGCACACCGCACATCGCCGTACGCTTTCTCCTAGGCTGTACGAGGACCCCCCACTCGCACTCCCCCGAGCCCAGCAGTTCGCCATTCCTCGCACCATCCTGGGACCGCTACCGGAAACATGTTCGCATACGCCCACACTCGCTCGACGACTTGCTCGCTCGATGACGTGGCGTATGATGTGCCTGACACGACGAGTTGGGTCGTGCTACAGGGAAAATCTGCCAGGTGCGAAGATATTTGTTTTATTTTATTCTATTTTATTTTCCATGCTCACATGTACATACTGGCTATCCGTGTCGTGCGCTGTGTGCTGTGCACTTGCAGGATGACAGCTGACGAGGGGCTCCGGTCAACGACTGGCGCCGCCAGCAAAGAGAGAGGTAAAGCCGTCAGGTGTGTGGCCGTTTGAATCGATTATCGCGTACTGTACCTCCCGTTGAGCGCCAACGCAAGCAACTAAAGGGTTACTCGCTCAACATCACCATCTGTATTCAAGTCCCTAGGCCATTGGCACCAGTGCGACTTTCTCGGGAAAATCGGTATGTGTTCTGTCCCCACCCACCCAGCACCATCGAGCGACTCGAAGCCTGTGAACCCACCATATCCTCGCTTTACTCTCAGGCGCTTCGACGCTGGCCACGTCGTATCTCGTGTGCTCGCGCGGCTCGAATAGTCCCGAGTCGTTATTTTCTCGAATATATCCAACCGGTTGCTGCGTGAGTTGTGCGCGTCCAAGATCGACCACAGTCATGAGGCAGGCTACGCGTTGAACTAGCGCGTTTCAGGCCTCGACCTCGGTTGCGTGTTATACTCGTCAACCACGCTCGAGCGTTACGACGGCTGAGACGACGTAGTGGGACACCCAGAGGTACAGCGGTGCGTATGGTGTAGCGGTCTGGGCTCGGAGATGAGATAGGATTGAGCTCTGGGATGCGGATGCGGATTCGTGTGTGTGGCGGTACCAACCGAAAAGAGACACAAGTTTGGTATTGCTCAGCTGGAACAACACACAAGTATGTATAAGTTGTGCCCGACGTTCTGATCTGCTAGGGTACCCTTCCACTACTCCTAGGCAATACCAACGCAGTTGGGCTGCAAAATCATCATGGAACAAGTGCGCAAGGACATCGTTGGATGCGGTATAGGGCTGAAACTTTGGTCACAGAGTTCCCTGTGAGTTCCCTGTGAGGAAATGAATCTACCTTGGGTGAAATGAATTGTGCGCGGTTGCTGAAGACACTAATGGATTACATCATGGCATAAATTTGGTAGAGGGATGCGTTGCCCTCGCGCAATTGCAGATCTTCTCAGTTCGAGGATTAAGAAAATCATGAACCGCTCGTGCAAGGGAAGACACACCGTTTATATTCCTAGCACCGAGGACACTTCGTGTGTGTGACCAGTATGTGGCCGAGGTGTGAAGCAATGTAAAGCCGTGCCATGAGAGAGCTTGCTTACAGTATTTTGACCGTACCCACAGCCACCTTCACTAAATTCTAATATAGGCACCTGTTTTATCTCCTCCACGGAATGAAAAACATCTGGCGGTGAGGATAGTATACGTTCCTACATGTACTATTGTCGGAACAATCGTTGTGCGACTTCCCTCCTGCGACTGTGAGGAACGTCCTCGGCCACTTCACGCAGGGCGATTGGGATTTAGAAAGATACATTGGTGAGAAAATAGAGTTATACGTTATTGACGAGGACAAAAGCCGGCCCGGGGCCGTCACGGTGATGGTTCTGTCAATGGCGGGTAGGAATCGAAAATTGGGCGAATACCCCCGTGTCCTTCAAAAAGCTCACCCTTTGCATGTACCGCGCTTAGACAAGAACTCTGCAATACTGTGCTCTCCAGATAACGTCGCTAGTTGTCTTGGAGTATACCCACCGGAGCTGCGGATATCTAAATCTGCATCACGCTCAACTAAGAGCTTGCAAATCTGGAGGTGCCCCTCCGACGATGCGGCATGCAATGCAGTCAACCGGTGCCGGTTTTTTGCGTTCACATCAGCACCATGGTCGAGTAACAATCGCGTTACCTCCAGATATCCAAAATATGACGCAGTCTGCAGCGGCGTCCAGCCGACTCTGCTTCGCGAGTCCACGTACGCACCGCGCTCAATCAGTAATTTTGCCACCTCCAATCTCCCCTTGCGCGATGCTGCCCACAATGCGGTCCTGCGACCACTGTCCGCTTCATCGACATCCGAACCTCCGTCAAGTAATGACCGTACGACGTCAAGTTGTCCATCATCTGACGCGGTATAAAGCGGGGGCGGCTCGTCGTCGTTGAGTTTCACCATTTCTCCCGGTTTCCGTAGCGGCTGAACAGGACTGCTGGGGGGCCTATTTCGTTGTTGGAGGATTGACGAAGACGGCGTCACCACGCCGTCCAGAGACATTGCCCTTTTGATGTGTCCGGATAAGAAGCTTGCAACCTCGAGTCTCCCATTGTCGAATGCCAGGTCCAAGGGCGTCTTCCCATCGGCATCACGTGTGTTGAAATCTGCGCCAGTGTGGAGAAGGAACTTCACGATGTCAAGATGGCCTTTTCTTGCTGCTGAATGCAACGAGGCCTGGCATTTGTCGTTGGGGGAATCCACGTCTGCGCCACTGTCAATTAAGAGCCGAACGACGTCCAAATGTCCGCTGTCCGAAGCTACATTCAGTGGCGTGTAGCCGGCCGAGGATCGAGAGTTCACATTGGCCCCGTGCTGGATTAGCAGCCGTGATATATCCCCGTTCCCCGCGCAGGAAGCCACTATCAATGGAGTCGTATGAAACATTGACAAAAGATCGACATCTACGTTGTGATCGAGTAACAACCGCACAATGTCAGCGCGACCGCCTAATGACGCATCGTGCAGTGGATTGTTCCCATGGCTACCCAGGACATTGACATCAGCGCCACGCCGAAGAAGAGAGCATCCAACGTCAATGTCGCCAACGTCGAATGCCGCGATCCATGAAGTCCGGTGATAACCCCCCCTGGCATCAATATCCCCTGGATAGGTCGTAATCAGGTATTCTATAAGCCAGTGGAGGCGACAAAGTATGGCGTAATATAATGGGGGAGCATCTGGCGGCATGGGGTGCTTCGTAGGCGTGGGTGCTCGCCAGGGGTCGTCGATATCGAATATCCAGACCCATGCAGAGAAGTGTGGCCGCTCTCGATCAAACAGCCGTTCCGTGGCATCCCTGATCGTCGATGCCACATCCTCGAACCGGCCATGTTCGAACCAGTGTCGTGCTGCGTAATCGGCGAGTGGAAACTTCCAAGTACTCTCTTTATCGACGCGGTCGTCGAGCTGAAGTAAGTAACCAAGGCACGCTTGGGCGAGAGTGGCATGTGCTAAGTGAGGGGTGATGTGAAAGCGAGAGAGATCCTCGGTTGCGGTGGCAAGGCGATCGGATGTCAGGAATTCTTTCACGGAAAAGTGGGCAAACTGGACGATTCGATACCCGTTCACATTGACGATGGTGATGAGACTGGAGCACGCAGAAAGTACAGCTTCTTCCGCCTCGCCTAGTCGCCAGCCCGTGTTAAACTGTGGGAGGGCCCCTGGATCGAACCGGACTGCCAGGATCTCGGCAAGCTCCTCGACGCGAAGTGGTATAACAGATACGGCGATACATTGGAGGAGTCTGTGTGCGAACTGTCGCTTCACTTTGTCGATCCTACGTAATATGTGTTCGTATGTTTCGTCTAATGTCTCTGGCAAGCGGTCCAAAATACCATTGATGCTGGCGGGGAAGCATCGACGCAAGATGTCCAACAGGCAGTAAACCCATCTGAACCTGTGACGGCATTTATTAGGCGGCAGTCCGGAGAAGCCATAAGAGGAATCGCTTACATGCCGTCTGCTTTATCCGAGAGTCTATCGATGACCAGCTGCCTATTTTCAGCTGTCCATCTTCGCATATTCCGATCAGAGTGCACGAATGATTTGATGTATCTGGAGATATCTGCCATTTGGCCGCTCTCTTCGTGAAGCGAAACACGGAGCATCGCCAAGGGCCCAAGAGTGGTCTGAATGTCGGTCTCTGGACGACTTGAGATGCATATATGTACATTCGGAAGTTGCAAACCGACGAGGTGCTCCAAGAATTGAAGCACATTTTCACGAGCGGTAGGAGTTCCAGAGATATTAGGGGATTCGTCGAGAGCGTCTATGATGATGTACGTCGCCGGCTGTCCTGGGACCTCTAGCATGTCTGTCAGACACCGGGAGAGCGCGTGGTCTGAAGGCTGCTGCGCTCCTTCGTCGTGGTCCAAATAGAATTGAGAGCAAATATGATGGCAGGCATCAGATCGGGCGCTAAGTTGGAAGAGGAGGGAGGAGAGGAGATCACGCCGATGTTGCTTCTGAGTGTCCCTGAAGTCGAAGAAGAAGTAGGCCATCAAAGCTAGTCCCGCTTTGCGCATCCTGTCGACTTGCCGGATGATCGTGGACCTAGGAGTGTGCGTGAATATCCACAATCAAAGGCAATGAAACACCGCATACATCAAAATGGTTTTCCCGGAACCCGCTACAGCGAGGGAAAGGCATCAGGACGGTCGCGAGCTCAATATTGGAAACGCACGTTTTCCATGAATCCACAACAGTGAATCCTTCGTGTTCCAGTCGGCGAAGATGCTTCCCTCGCAGAACAACGTCGCAGTTCCATCTTGATGGATTTCACGCGCAATATTGTAGTTAGGAGACGGATCTGGAGGGGTGAGCCAAGTTCGTGACTCCTTTTGCAAGCGATCACCTGTACCCAACTTTAGCGCCACGAGACCAAATTGTAGAATGGACTAATAACGAACGCTTCATCTTGTTTATATCATTCGTAATCTGTTCCATCATATCTACGGTAGTTGTCTGTTTCCGCGACGCTAATTCCTGAACACAGAAGAATCTCAACCAATGCCTTCCAGATGCCGATCACCGATACCTTTCCATCTAGACAACTCCTCATTTGAACTCCGATTACTAACCGTGAACATTTGCGTACCGTTTATGACCACCTTGACATTATTCACAAGTCCGTAGACAACCTCGAGCGTCTGGGCCATGGTCATCCGACCTTCCTCTTGGGTGAGACGGTCCAGCCTGCGTAGGACGCCCTCAATCTCGCTTTCTCCTAGTAGCTTCTTTGCGAATTTCTCTGCGCAAAGTTGAGCCTTCACATGTCTTAGAGGCGGATCTACTTACTGAATCTACCCTGCTTGACCTCTTTAGTAGCGAGAGCGAGCACGGAAAGCAGTTCGACCATTATCTTGACGCTGATCTCCCTCATTGGATGAGTCAAGGGGAGATCGGTGTATATCTGAAGGCGTTTGAGGAAATTTGCGAGGCATTCAAACAATTCGACGAGGGCATCGTAGCTCGAGCTAACACCACTGGCTGTCTGCAGTATCCAAATATGACGAAGTCGAAGTTGGAGAAGGTAATTGGATACGTACTGCGATGAGGACATCCACTCCAGCAAATATTGCCTTTGCCGGTTCGAACGGAACCTGTTCACGGTAACAGAATTGGTGAAAGAAAGTGAATAGAAATAAATTTAAGCTCACTAAGGTAATGGATGCGCCGAGAACAGCAGATAAGCTGTGGACGACGTAGACTACCGGGCGAAGCCAATTGAGCAACTTGCGATTTCCGTCACGAAAGTCTTTGAATTCATTGGCCTTGTCCTCGAGTAGCTTAAGGACATCATCGGGAGAGCCCCAAGATCGAAGGCCGTCAGCAAGGGGATGGGTAGCGAGGTCTATCCCAACCTGCTTGCTGTAGTCCGCGAGAGCTGCATCGAGGATTGGTTGAAATGACATGGCAGGAATTGTGCACAGTTTCACGCAGTTATGTGGGAAGGTGGTAGTACGAGATGGGTGGTAAAAATACTCGCAGCAGGCGCTCGTTCCAGGCAAGGTGACCACCCTTGAAGTATTCAAAGTTAGATGCGAAATTTTAGGACGTGAAACGGTCTCAAAGCAAGTTGTCTTGCATCAAACGAAATTATTGATGGGTTTGACCATCAAATCTAGTACACCAACTCTGCGATTTGTCAAGGCAGTCCTATTATGGGGTGGTACAATCAAGATGGAATGGAAGGTCTTGGGGGCGGTGATACGGCCAATTTCGGACGTGAGCGCTTGAACGCTTGAGTAGGTAGCGATTGCCCACTTACAGTAATTCAAAAAGTGAGAAGTAGTGATCAAAGCGCTGTTCGTAAATGACCAATTCGAACGGATCGTTACATCGTAGCAATCTTCAATGGAAGGCGTCATTCTTTACGAGGCGACTTTGTCTAACCTTAAGTACGATGCAAACTGAAGTTCTGGAAGGTCTACTGTATGATGGAAGAAGGTGATGAGGTTGATGGAGATTACGTCGTAACCTGATGACAGTGGGCAGGACTCGTAGAGAGTCATGGGAAGATACACGTACTAAGTACTATTTGCGCCTAACCGTGGGTGGCCACTAGCACTGGCCAGCGGCCATATGTCTCATTTTGTGGAGGAGATAGTCACGGTCCTCGAAAAGATACTCGGCCATATATTCTCTGTACCGCTTGCCGTACCGTCATTCCAGTGCTGTAGTACTTTGCCGCCCCAAACGCCATACACAGAACACTGTCACGGCGTATTGACACACCGAATGATTGTGGCAAAATTTGTCGTTGTCGTAGGATAGGATAATGCTACGTTGCCCTTGCTCTATACTCTTCTATTGTTGTTCCGCTGTACCGCATACAGTACGTTTGTTGATGGATGTCAGCTTTGAGTACCCTGGCCAAGTCCCTGGCCCCGGAAAGCAACTTGGGAAACGCCGGTGAGGATTCCCTGGGACCGGCAACCACACTCACCGAGCAGTCTACACCTCTGCACGGCCGACATCCCCAGGCTCACCCACACCTCCTCCACCCAAGTATTTCGGTTGCATTCCTCGCACCGCCCCGCAGGTACTACAGAAACACGTTCGCATGCGCCACTGGTGCCTACACTTGCTCTGTGATGAGACATGCGGTGCCTGACATGACAAGTTAGATCGCGCAAGAGGGAAATCCACCAGGCGTGAATAGACTTTTTCTTTTTTTCTTAACATAGGGCTATCCGTGTCGTGCGCCGTGCAGCACCGCGAGATAAAAATTGGCGAGAGGTCTCGCCAGTGAGGGGAGAGATGAAGCCATCAACGAGGTGCGTGGCCGTTTGAATCGATTATCACATAACTTGCCTCACTTGAGGCACATGCGGGCAGCTAAGACAAAGGGTGACTCGCTCAACATCACCATCGGCGTCCGAGTGGCCCGAGGCCACTGCTATCAACGCAGCCCTCTTGGAATGTGCCCTGTCCCCACCCAGCAATATCAAGCGAGCCCCAATCAGTTTCTGCGGGAGCTGTGTGCGTCCAAGTTCGACCTCTGGCACGAGGTAGGCCACTCGTTTAACTAACCCGTCAAGGGGACTCGGCCCTCTGCCTCGAGAGCATGCTCGGCGGCTCCGCCGTGATTGTCACGATGGCCGAGGAGACGTAACGGGACACCGGGCGAGGCGGCGGCGGGTTAGGTTTGGCGGTCTGGGTACGGAGATGGGATGGAGCTTGGCTGCTCAGGGATGGGGATCGGTGTTCGTGTGAACGGGGTGGCGGTACCACTCGGAAAGTGACTCAGCCTCGGTATTTCTCAGCACACCAACACGCGAGTATTGCACAAGTTATGATGTATCGATGTTCGGATCTAATGGTACTCTCCCACTGGCCCTTGACGATACCAGCGCAGTTGCGCCACAGTCTTGGTACAAGCACGCGAGCATGTCGTGGGATGCGCACTCGATGGTACTGTACAGGTCTGAAACGTTGGGCATCAGAGGGACCGTGACTTGCCTTTGAGGAGACGAACTACTTCGGCTGGTTATATGCGGTTCCTGGGCTCATCATTGACTGAATGTAGTAGGGAAACGCGTCGCATGATATATTTTCCCAGCTCAAGAATTGGAAAATTCCTTCGCCGTGACCGCATTTGCGAACTTGAGTACGTAATACTGTCTCAGTCTCATGACTCTCATCGCACATCTGAGTAGTGACACTGTACCGGGTTCGTTTTTCTTCCACCTTCCGTCATTCCAGGCGAACACGACTAGTACCTTATTGTTCAGGGTATCGCGTGAACCTCGTTGCGATAACATCCTCGAACCATACTCTGCTGGCATGTCGAGTAGCTAGTAGCTTTCGCAGAGCACTGAGTAGTAACTCTGAGTCAAGAGGTTAGCCCCTCGTTTTCCCTCCTCCAGGACGAGACACCAAGACTCCAAAGGTCGTCAAGTAAGTTACCGAGCACCAGCAGTTCGTGGCTTACCCTATCGTCACTCCTACACGTCCTTACTTTGCTGGGTATTCCTCGCCGATCGCCGTCGGTCCTTCTTCGCCCGCCTTCCCACTGTGGGCCTATCCGATAGTGGACGCTAGGCCTCAATTTCATCAAACCTTTCCCTCTGGTGTGTCGCACTTTGACTATGGCATCATCACCACCCCACATCGACCCACACTTTCCTCTCAGCCCAACGAGTACTCCCACCAGGTGCGAAAATATTTGTTTTCGTTTTCTCTTTTTGCTCACATGTGAATACGGGCTACCAGTGTCGTGCGCTGTGCCCTGGCAGCATGACAGTTGGCGATAGGCTCCAGTCAGTGGTCGACGCTGCCAGCGAGGAGAGAGGTTAAGCCGTCAGGTGCGTGGCTGTTTGAATCGATCAACATTTACTGTATCTCCTGCTGAGCGCCCATGCGAGCAGCTAATATGAAATGCGACTAGTGTGACTCGCTCAATATCACCATCAGTGTTAAAGTCGTTTTATGCACTGGCATCGGCGTGACGCTGGAAAATCCATATGAGTACCGGCAACACGGAGCGAGCCTTCTAATACACCATATCCTCCCTTCGCTCTCCGATCCTCGCGGGCGCCTCGTGACTCGCGCGCTCGCGTGGTTCGAATGAGCTCAATTTATTCTTCACTAACACATTTCTGCGTGAGCTGTGCGCGTCCAAGCTCGACCATAAGTCATGAGGTAGGCTACGCGTTCGACTAGTACATTGAGGGCTTCGACCTCGGTCGCGGGGTTATACTCTGGAACCACGCCACGAGCGTTGCGACGGCAGAGACACAGCAGGACACTTGGCGAGGCGGCAGCTTTGGGCATAGCGTTCCCTGTGAGGAGATAGCTCTACTTTCGGTAACATGATTCTGCGCGGTTACTGGAGCCAGAGACACTAGTGATGGATGGTATGAATTTGATAAAGGGATGCGTTACCCTTGCGCTATGGCCTATCGCATCACATTTTGTTGCAGGTTTGAGAATTGAGCAATTTCTGAACCGCTCATGCAAGGGCAAGACCCATGCTTGTTCCTGTCACCGAGGACTGTAAAAAGCTGTGAGAAAGCGTTGCCTATTTTGACTGTACCCAATTGAAATTCCGATCCATGCACCTCCATGTCGACTCGATAGTATACGTCTCTTCCTGTGGTTCTCCTACCCTCCTTCCTCACAAACAGGTTGCTGTGTAATCACCGTCGGCCTCATCACATGTTTTTCATCTTAAAATTTCCAGAACTTCACTTTTGCATTGCGCTGGTCTAAATTCGAGCACCATCCGCAATTTTCGTCTCTCTCCCAAGTGAGCTCACTGGGCCCCCGAATTCTCAACTCGTCCTTGTTCATTCCCACCTTTACCACAACTGAATTACCTTTACAACGCGCTATTGACCCTCGTGCGCGCGCGCTCCTTCGGTATGACGCCGGGCATCCGCTTCTTGTTTCACTCCATCAGATTCGCCCGCCCAGCATCACACTTCGCCCACTTGTTCCGATCGCGTCTTCTCTTATGGATCATTAAACCCTTAGTTATAAAATCATTGCCATTTTCTGTAACGCCATCCGCCTCGTGGAGGTTTCTGCAACTCATTGACGTCAGTCAGGCTTACCACGTCGAAATATCTCGTCCGCGAATTACAAAGCGTTTTCAGGAGCTGTCGTTGTGATGTGGATAAATTGTTCAGTCAAGTGGTCCGCAGGTGCGAATGAGGTAGGGTTAGATAGGACTATGCTTCGACTTTCTTGGAACCACGCGCGGCGGTGATGCGGGATGCCTCGTCGACAATTAGCTGGAGGAAGGAAGAGTCGGAGTGCATTTGCTGCGTAGCGGTGATGATGTAGCGATGTGCTGCTGCGGAATGGTGGGACAAGGAGAGGACAAGTAGATACAGATAAATCGGCGTAGCCTGCGCGACTTTGCCAACTTGCATAATCTTGAGGCGCGCCTGTGAATGATTGCAGCGTTTTCCCACAGAAGCGGAAAATTTAATAAGTGGACACTCTGGAGCCAAAAAAAAAAAAAGGGAATTTCATCTTATGTATTTCTATTTTCCATGATGACGACAGCGCCGACGGTCGGGCGGAGGAGAGTTCTGATCATCGCGATGACATCACACACTTGCCCTGGGGCTGATGGGTGATGGCGCTGCTTTTTGGACAGAGGGGATGTATGGGAATTTAGCGGGGTGCAGCGCCTCGCGTGGAATGGCGAAACAGTCGCTCGATTTCGGTGAGTCGCCTGCTATGTGCTCTCTTTGCCTCCGTCACTGACTGGATGGCTGTAGATATGTTGACGCCCGTCGACCAACATTAGACCAGCTCGAGGACCTCACTCCCGAAGAGATGTCAGTGTCGTTACCTCTGTTGGTGTCAATACAGATACCGCTCTTTTAAAACAGCGAGAGCATGAAGGGGTGAATCGAGCACTTCTCGAACAAGTATATCATTTGTGGTCGACTCGTTGAGAACGACGCTATCTTTGAAGGTTATGATAGGTGGATGCGTCGACCTGTTATCGAAATATAATTTTTGTTGTCGTTTTATTAGATAAGCTGTCTTTCACCAGGTGTAACGCCTAGTACTGTACCTTTCCAAGGCAATAGAGCAAGAAATAGAGGTTTACAAAGTTGCCTGTTGCGAGGTCTGTTGAGTTTGGCCAGATATTTCTGGGCCTGAAGGTCCTCTGTTGGTGAAGGTGTGAGGCTATTCGTCTTTGGAGCTCGTGTACGGTAGGCCATGAAACGCTTGAGGGCGCCGAAACGGCGAGACAGGTTTAGAGCTCCGATTTAAATATTACTATTTTGGGATGTTACAAATGCTGACTAACGGACACTCGCTCGTTGCGAGTTTTCGTCGCCTGTTGTAAAAATCAACTTGAAGTGCATGTTTTATTCTCACAACAGAACTTGCAATGGAACTCACAACGGGGCTCACAACTCAGCTTTTTTAAACCCCTATCGGCTCTCAATGCCGCGTGATCAACATTGCCTGGCAGGTGGATTTGCATCATATCGCATTTCCTGAACGCCTAATCCCATTCCCAGTGAGACGAAAGAGTATTTCTGCAAGTGTGTGTTGGACCGAACACAACTTTTGACTCTTTGAAAACACAGCAAAGATTTCCGTCCATGCCTCTGGGCCGCCATTCCTTCAGGGTACTCCGTGATCGCAATAATTCCCGTCGCGAAAACGTCTCCTTCACTGCACTTCACTATCAAATGGGCAAGAAGTCACTTCCGTGGCGCATTACACCAAAAGATGGGTCTTATTCCGTTTCCAGGAGGACCGGGCCACAACTTCTAAGGGTTGCCGAGCAAGATTATCGAGCGTCTGCAGTTCCTAGCTGTGCTGTTTTTCGTCATATCCGCTTGCCACTCTCCCACCCCGCCGCACTTACTGATCGCGATATACCCCTCTTCGCCCGCCTTCCATCCAGCGTCCGCTTCCGATTAATCCCAGCGGTTCTTCAGTCGCACGACCGTCGGTGTTTCCTGTGACGCCGTCTGGGCTCTCTGGATAGGCTTTTTGGTCGTCGCCGCCTGGAGAGTTCTCGGCGAACCAGGTAGCTTCCTGAACCCCAAACCTAATTGACTTCTGTTCGGAATACAGGAATACGGGCTGACCACCTCAATAATTTTCATCCGCGGGCCACAAAACGCCTTCGAAAGTTGTTGCGCTCGTTGTGCAATGCCTGAAAAGGTAACAACGCAGTGTCGGTGTATTGCTCGGGTGGTCCGCGGGTGTCATTGTACTGAACCAGGTGGTATTGGACAGGATTATACGGGAAGTACCTAACTAGTGACGATGCGACTGTCGGATATACAAAGCCGATTGGGCTTTCTGATCTCGCGCTGGGAACGATGCATGTTCAGTTGCCGCTGGTGGGACGTCCTATGTCAAAGGTTGGGCAAGGACGAATTATCTGGTGGTCGACGGTATTGTTATTTATTTATTGAAAGGGAGAGGGACTTTTGCGGTTTCGCAAGTCGCGACGCATTGAGAGTAGGTCGGAACAGTCGTGCTATCTTGATACATAACTCACTATCCCCTATTTCCCCCCGACTTGAATTCGATGGGTGTAGAAGTATTGGCGTGCCGGAGAGTCATAGACCGGACCATGGACAGTCCGAGGATCCTACTCTTGAGCAAACGTTAGGATTTTTTTCGGGATGAATGTTGTTGATCTTCCTTTCTGTCCCTCTTTCCGAGTTCGGTGAGCTCTTGCATCGTTCTCGCTCAGGAAATCGTCTATATCACCGTGCCAGACACCACCCCAGTCCCTCTTCGTTGTACCCTCATGGGTAGCTGCGCAAAGAATACGAAGCTGGTGTCGGGTGTCACTAGGGTTGATATTCGTACCTGTGACTGACCCCATCCGATGCAAGACAGAATTAGGTATGGGTGGCGAATACAAGAAGCGGTCACCATGGGTCCGCGGCCCTACCACTCTTAAATACCGACCTTGCCCGCGCGTTTGCCCTACCCACCTGGTCTACCACCCAAGTACATCTCTGCGAGAGATTTCGAACAAATGCCATGACTTCCACATCATTTCAGCCGATCCTTGATGCAGCTCTCGCCGACTACACCAAGCAGGTTGGGATAGACCTTGTTAACCTCCCCCCTTCCGACAGCCTTCGATCTTGCGGCTCTCCCGATGATGTCCTCAAGCTACTCGAAGACAAGGCCAACCAATTCAAGGATTTTCGCGACGGAAATCGCAAGTTGCTCAACTGGCTTAGCCCGGTAGTCCACGTCGTCCATACCTTATCTACTGTTCTTGGCGCGTCTATTACCTTAGTCAGCCGAAATGTCCTCGCTCTTTTCTTTTTCTCCTTTTCACAAATTCTGTTAACAGGTCCCGTTCGAACCAGCAAAGGCCGTCTTTGCAGGGGTGGACATCCTCATAGCAGTACGTGTCTCATTACACACTCCGACTGCATTGTCTCATCATATCTGGATTGTTAAGGCAGCCAGTGGTGTCAGCTCGAGCTACGATGCCCTCGTCGAATTGTTTGAATGCCTCGCAAATTTTCTCAAACGCCTTCGAATATACACCGATCTCCCCTTGACTCCTTCCATGACCGAGATAAGCATAAAGATAATGGTTGAGTTACTCTCTGTCGTAGCTCTCGCTACCAAACAGATTAAGCAGGGTAGATTGAGTAAGTGGGTCCATCTCTTTGATACGCGAAGGCTCAACGCTGCACAGAGAAATTCGCAAAGAAACTACTAGGGGAAAGCGAGATCGAGGGCGTCCTACGCAGGCTGGACCGTCTCACCCAAGAGGAAGGTCGGATGACCATGGCCCAGACGCTCGAAATTGTCTACGGACTTGTGAATAATGTCAAGGTGGTCATAAACGGTACGCAAATGTTCACGGCCAGTAATTGGAGTTCAAATGAGGAGTTGTCTAGATGGAAAGGTGTCAGTGAACGGCATCTGGAAGGCATTGGGTGAGCTTCTTCTGTGTTCGGGAAATAGCGTCGCAGAAACTGATGGCTACGGTAGACATGATGGAACGGATTGCGAATGATATAAACAAGATGAAGCGTTCGTTATCAATCCATTTTACCATTTTGGTCCCGTGGCGCTAAAGTTGGGTACAGGTGATCGCTTGCAAAAGGAGTCACGAACTTGGCTCACCCCTCCAGATCCGTCAACTAACTACAACATTGCGCGTGAAATCCATCAAGATGGAACTGCGACGTGGTTCTGCGAGGGAAGCATCTTCGCCCAGTGGAACACGAAGGATTCACTATTGTGGATTCATGGAAAACGTGCGCATCCGATAGTATTGAGCTCGCGATCATCCTGATGCCTTTCCCTCGCTGTAGCGGGTTCTGGGAAAACCATTTTAATGTACGCCACGTTTCATCGCCTTTGGTTGCGGATATTCATGCACACTCCTAGGTCCGCGATCATCCGAGAAATCGACAGGATGCGCAAGGCCGGACTAGCTTTGATGGCCTACTTCTTCTTCGACTTCAGGGACACTCAGAAGCAACACCGGCGTGATCTCCTCTCCTCCCTCCTCTTCCAGCTTAGCGCCAGGTCTGATGCCTGCCATCATATTTTCTCTCAATTCTATTTGGACCACGACGAAGGAGTACAGCAGCCTTCAGATGACGCACTCTCCCAATGTCTGATGGACATGCTCAGGGCCGAAGGGCATCCGGCGACGTACATCATTATAGACGCTCTCGACGAATCCCCTGATATCTCTGGAACTCCCACCGCTCGTGAAAAGGTGCTTCAATGTTTAGAGCACCTCGTCAGCTCACAACTTCCAAATGTACATATATGTCTCTCTAGTCGTCCGGAGATCGACATTCGGTCCATTCTTGAGCCTTTGGCGATGTTCCGTGTTTCGCTTCACGAAGAGAGCGGCCAAATGGCAGATATCTCGGGATACATCAAATCGTTCGTGCACTCTGATCGGAACATGCGAAGATGGACAGCCGAAAATAGGCAGCTGGTTATCGACACTCTCTCAGAGAATGCAGACGGCATGTAAGCGATTCCTCCCATGGCTTCTCCGGACTGCCGCTAATAAATGCCTCAGGTTCAGATGGGTCTACTGCCTGTTGGACATCTTACGTCGATGCTTCCCCGCAAGCATCCATAGTATTTTGAACCACCTGCCAGAGACATTGGACGAAACATACGAACACATGTTACTCAGCATCGACAAAGTGAGGCGACAGTTCGCACACATACTCCTCCAATGTATCGCCGTATCTGTTAGACCACTTCGCGTCGAGGAGCTTGCCGAGATTCTGGCAGTCCGGTTCGATCCAGGAGCCCTCCCACGGTTTAACGCGGGTTGGCGGCTAGGCGATGCGGAAGAAGCTATACTCTCTGCGTGCTCAAGTCTCATCATCATCGTCAATGTGAACGGGTCCCGAATCGTTCAATTTGCCCACTTTTCCGTGAAGGAATTCCTGACATCCGATCGCCTAGCGACCGCAACTGAGGATCTCTCTCGCTTTCACATCACCCCTCACTTAGCACACGCCACTCTCGCGCAAGCCTGCCTTGGTTTCTTACTTCAGCTCGACGACCGCATCGACAATGAAAGTATTAGGAACTTTCCGCTCGCTGATTATGCTGCACGACACTGGTTCGAACATGGCCGGTTCGAGGATGTGTCATCGACGATCAGGGATGCCACGGAACGCTTGTTTGAGCGAGATCTGCCACAGTTCTCTGCATGGGTATGGATATTCGATATCGACGACCCTTGGCGAGAACCCACGCCTACGAAGCACCCCGGGCGGCCAGAGGCCCCCCCATTGTATTACGCCATACTTTGTCGTCTCCGCTGGCTTATTGAACACCTGATTTCGACCTACCCAGGGGATATTGATGCCAGGGGGGGTTATCACCGGACTTCATGGATCGCGGCATTCGACGTTGGTGACACTGACGTTGGATGCTCTCTTCTTCGGCGTGGCGCTGATGTCAATGTCCTGGGTAGCCATGGGAACAATCCACTGCACGATGCGTCATTAGGCGGTCGCGCTGACATTGTGCGGTTGTTACTCGATCACAACGTAGATGTCGATCTTCTGTCAATGTTTCATCAGACTCCATTGATAGCGGCTTCCTGCGCGGGGAACGGGGATATATCACGGCTGCTAATCCAGCACGGGGCCAATGTGAACTCTCGATCCTCGGCCGGCTACACGCCACTGAATGTAGCTTCAGATGGCGGACGTTTGGACGCCGTTCGGCTCTTAATTGATAACGGCGCAGACGTCGATTCCCCCAATTACAAATACCATACCCCGTTGCATTCAGCAGCAGCCAAAGGCCATCTCGACATCGTGAAGCTCCTTCTCGACAGTGGCGCCGATTTCAACACACGTGATACCGATGGGAAGGCGCCCTTGGACCTGGCATTCGACAATGGGAGACTCGAGGTGGCGAACTTCCTATCTCGACACATCAAAAGCACAATGTCTCCGGACGGCATGGTGACGCCGTCTACGTCAATCCTCCAACATCGAAATAGGCCCGCCAGTAGTGCTCTTCAGTCGCTACGGACACCCGGAGAAAATGTGAAGCTCTCGGACGACAGGCCGCCCCCGCTTTACACCGCGTCGGAAGATGGACAGCTTGACGTCGTACGGTCATTACTTGACGGAGGTTCGGATATCGATGAAACGGACAGTGGTCGCAGGACCGCATTGTGGGCTGCATCGGGCAAGGGGAGATTGGAGGTGGCAAAATTACTGATTGAGCGCGGTGCGTACGTGGACTCACGAAGCAGAGCCGGCTGGACGCCGCTGCAGACTGCGTCATATTTTGGATATCTGGAGGTAACGCGGTTGTTGCTCGACCATGGTGCTGATGTGAACGCAAAAAACCGGCGCAGGTCGACCGCGTTGCATGTCGCGTCGTCGGAGGGGCACCTCCAGATTTGCAAGCTCTTAGTAGAGCGTGGTGGAGATTTGGATGTTCGCGACTCTGGTGGGCGGACCCCAAGACAAGAAGCGATGTCATATGGAGAGCACAGGATTGCAGAATTCTTGTCTGAGCGCGGTACTATTGTTAGTCCACCGTGTCTGATGCCAGTGCCGTTGCAACAGTCAAACAAAATCAATTCGAGAGATGCAACACCAACTGATTAACCTCATCTAACACCAGACACCATATCAATACCTCAAAACGTCAGGATCTGGAATTGGCGTATCCCAACATGCTCTAGTACTTTATCTTTGTATTATAACTTCAGTACTCATTCTGCAGCCCGAAATGTGTGCAAAAATGAGTGTTTCATGCTTAAAAGTGGGAGTCAAGGGCTCTGTAATCGCTGAGAACTATAAGACTCTCCTGTGGTTATAGAACCCTCATACATCACTCCCTGACAGACATATAGAAGGAAAAAGTTGAAAAGATCGTTCGGCGTGACAATCGGGCATTGGAGCAAGTGCACTTCAAGCTCCGCACAGTCGGCCCAAGTGGACCGCATTCTTTGGACCGTCTGCCCGAAAAGGATGTTGCAACACCTTGTCAGACGTACTCCCACATCTCGACTCAACATTCTCGCGGTCACCTGCACGTGACCGCCCCTCTTACCAGCCGTCGCCTATAACCTTACCATGTCGATCCCCAAGTAAAATTGAAGTGTGCTTGGAGGTGGTTTGTGTTAAAATTACACAGCAGCATCAACCGATATGGGTCCAAGATGCTTGGTATTTCTCTGTGCGATTTGTGAGTTCCCAATGTTGAGCCGTAATACCTACTATAAGGCTCATTATGTAGGAATGACAGTACGATTAGTTATGCTATACACGTAATTCGGAGTATTTAGTCATACGGTATACGTACAGAATCCCCTTAAGGGATTATTCCAAGTCCACCGGTGATTAGACATTAGGCGACACTGAAAACGCGATATTGTGGACGCCTCTACTCATCACTTTTCCCCAAACGGACATGGGTGGACCATAGAGTATATAAATCCTACTATAGGAGCGAGTACCTATACACATCTCTCTCCACCCCACCTTGAGCTTCCTCTGCTTCACTCTAAGCCTCGTCTAAGCTCTCTATTCAGGTAAGGGTCTACCTGTACACTGCGTGCATTGCTGCGCAACAGGTTATGGGCCCTGCCATAAGTTGCTTTGCGCCTTCATTGGCTGCAATGACGGCGGGTTACCTTTAGAACCTGCAGTGGGGTTGTCACCTTCATTGGCTGACATTAGTCTCCTCCACTATGGGGAGACTATGATAGTATGTTGCCTTTAATGGCAGACATTAGTCTCCTTATAAGGGGAGACTATGCCGGTTTATTTTTCTGTTACCAGTCGCATACCGTGCTGACTATTTCTATTCAGAAACCTTTTACAAATGTCGACTCTCACCACTCTTATCCCCGTTCTTGATGGTAACAACTACCAGATTTGGGCTAAGCAGATGGAGGCTTTCTTGAAGTCCTCTGCACTATGGGATATTATAAGCGGAAGATGGATCCTTCCTGCTTTCAAGGACAAAGACGCTCCTACCCCTACGGAGGTTGAAGCGTACAATGCGTGGGCTACTGATGATGATTGTGCCCTAGGCTCGATGGTGCTGCGCCTTTCACCGGCTATTCAACGCCAGGTTGAAAAATTTGCCACTGCTAGCGATGTTTGGGGACATCTTAAGTCCCAGTATGGGGGCATTAGTGCTGCTAATGTCTACCAGGATTTTAAGCGTGCCATGACGTTCCGTCTGGACTATGCCAAGCATCCTGGCCCCCAGATCGATGAGCTTGCAACGATTTATGACCACCTTTCTGCCAACTCTGCCAAAGTACCCGATGGCCTTCAGGCCATGATGCTTCTTTTGAAGCTACCTGCCAAATGGGAGTCATCCCTTGTCCCTATCCTTATGTCAGGCACTACAGCAAAGAGGTTGACCTTGACCGACATTCGCACTGCGGTGGTTAACCAGTGGGAAATCGAGCGTACGAAGAGCCACTCTTCTAACAAGGAGTCGGCCAACAAGTTGTTGGCGGTCAAGCACAAGCGTAATGACCCCGACTTCCAGCAGCAGCAGCAAGGCTCTTCGGGCCAGCAGAACAAGCAGCGCGGCCAACAGCAGCAGCAGCAGCAACAGGGAGGGAACCATCGCCAGCGTAGTAAACGCGCCGGCAAGAAGTTCAAGAAGCAACATACACAAGGGCATACCCACATTGCTGATGTTGCGGCGCTCCCAGCGCCCACCTCTACAACTATTGCGCATATCTCGCCTTCTGGGCTCGAGCAGCGCATTTCCTCTGCTCCTCCTGTGAAGAAGCGCGTACCAGGACATTATAAGTCCCTTAACAAGGCTCTGGATGTCACCCAGGCCTTAGAAACTCCTGGTACAGTACAGACAGTAAAGACACTTGAGCAGCATCTCAGAAAAATGGTCACAGATTCCCCATGGATCAAGAACCCAAATACCTTCGCAGAAGATTGGGAAATGTCAGATGAGGATGAGGACCTCCCTACAGGCTGCAGTGCGCCCATTAATTCGCCTCCAGACACTCCTAAACTAACCTTGACCCCTTTAGTCTTGCCTTCTGAGCAAGAGGCATGTAAAGACAAGGGCAAGGAGCCCATTCGCACGGTTGAGCCTATTCGAAGAATGCCCAGATAGTCCTACTGCGGTTGAAATAACCAAAATGTGGGAAGGCTTTCATAAGAAGGCAGGCAGTATGTGCCCCCTCCCCGGATATTTCTCTGGATTGGGGAAGTGAAAGTGGACGACGACAATGACCATGACGTCTACAACGACCTCGCTGATGCAGTAGGACAAGATGACTTCAACCCCTACGAGGATGGGTTAGTAACTTTCCCTCCTCTAATAAGCAAATCTGACCACTCTACAGTGCTACTGGATATGACGCCAACTGGCGCTTCTAAAAATAGTAGTTACAGTGCACTTGTAAATAAAGTTGTAAATAGCGCTAATATATGCGCTCATGGTCTTGATTTCGCTTTATGCTTGAAATGTAAGGGAAAGAAATGTCAAACAGAACAAGAACCTATTTGGTTACTTGACTCTGGTGCGTCGGCACACTTTACAAACAATAAACTGGACTTTATCAGTTATACCCCCCTTTTGCAAAAGCCTATGGTAAAGACGGCAGCCCATGCTCTTTATATACAAGGCAAAGGCTCAGTCTTACTGAAGCATTCTGTGGAACATAATGGCATTAAAACAGAGTGTATTACACGCATATATCCTGTCTTTCACATACCACAGATGACAACTAAGCTATTGTCCATGGGGGAGTTTCTTCAACAGGGATTGCACGTTCATGGGGATTCGCAGCATATATCTCTATTCTATAAGGGCAGTACGACAGCCCATACTACAAACAAAACCCCTAGCAGATGGTCAGACACTTTACTGGCTTGATGCCGAAGTCACGCAAGTAAAGAATGTACATGCAGCCCATAGTACAATCTATACTGCTGACTACGACATCTGGCATAGATGTTTAGGACACCCTTCGAAGGAAGTACTACGTCATGCCAAGGATCACACTAAAGGATTCCCTAAGGACCTTAAATATCCTTCTGAGACACCCATATGTCCTGGTTGCACTCAAGGGAAAATGCCTGCTTCAACGCATAAACCCTCTGAGACGCATGCTAAGAAGCCTTTTGAAAAGATTCATTCCGATCTTAAGAGCTTCCCAGTTGACTTGTACCACAAATATAAATACTTCATTAGTTTCTTTGACAACTTTTCCTCCTATGCGTGGGTTGTGCTATTACGCACCAAAGCACAGGCCATCAATGCGTTAAGGCAGTTTGTTGCCATGGTCAAAAATCAGCATAACGCCACTATTAAACAGTGGGTGTCTGACGCTGGAGGAGAATACAAGTCTGACGAGTTTACTAAGGTACTGAAAGATATGGGCATTACTATCCTACAAAGTGCACCGCATACTCCCCAACAAAATGGTCGTGCTGAACGCTTTATGCGTACTTGTATGGATAAGGCTCAGGCTATGTGCCTTGAAGCCTGTCTCCCTCAATCCTGGTGGGAATTTGCAGTCCTACATGCAGTACATTGCTATAATAGGACTCCAATAAGTCGCCTTAATTGGCAGACACCCTATATGAGCTTGCATGGTGAAGCACCTAGTCTTTCACACTTACGAGTGTTTGGATGTGGCGCATATGTGCACATACCAGAAGATTGCAGATTCGAACAAACTTGACCCCAAAAGCGAACAAATGATCTATATTGGTCATACTGAGGGCATAAAAGCATATAGATTCATGCGGATCAAAAACAACACAGTGTTCACCAGCACTACTGCATTATTTGATGAGACCGTATACCCTAAGTGCGAGACACAAAGGGTGCGGGGTACAACCCGCATAATGTTGAAGCGCAGAACTAACAAGCAGAGGTTTAGTAGCAAAGAGCTAGTAGAGACAAGTTAACTTCAGAGGGGAAGTAAACTCTATTACAACTGCATACCTAGTAGAGACAAGTTACTATAAAGGAACGTCTCATGAGTATATGGGATGACTCAATCATATCCCACGAGACATGTGACTTGAATCAGTCGTGTCTCAACATCCCTCCATGATAGAGGCAGTCCATGTTTGGTATAGGTGTTTTAATAGAACCTAGAGTCGTACAGAAGTTCGGGATTGAGGTTGAAATCTTTGTGCAGATAATGTTTAATCCGAAGCGGTTTCTACACCCACTTCATGATAGTCCTGTGATAGAGGACTACCTTTTGAAGGGTGAGATTCTGTACTGAGTTGGAACAAGGTCCAACTCCTTCAGGGTTCTAAGAAGGGTTTTTCATAGTTCTCATGGATTAGAGAACATGATGTGTTTTTACAGAACAATGTGACGTCCTTGTTGATAAACCAAGGATCGACGACCATTGACTGTGTAAAAACCCTTCTTACACCATTCCTAAATCAGTGACCATTTTGTCAAAGGGTTCTCTGGGCAGTGACTTAATAAGTCCATCTGCAACCATTTCCCCTGTAGGAGTACGAATCAGGTTTATGACCTTATTTTCTACGTACTCCCTGACTACATGGTGTTTGATTAGGATATGTTTGGACCGCCTTCCAGTGACAGGGTTTAATGCTAAGATCTACAGCACCCTTGTTGTCACAGTGTAGGGGAATGGGGGAGGTGACCTCATACCCTAGTTCCCCTAGGAAGGTAGTGTACCACTGAGCTTGGTTAGAGGCCTCAGCGAGGCTCATGTACTCTGCTTCTGTGGTAGACTGGGCAATAGTCTTCTGCTTTCTGGTACACCATGAAATGGCTCCATTGGCAAGTAAGAAGACGTAGCCAGAGGTGGAGTGCTTTTCTTCCTGATCTCCCCAGGAAGAGTCGCAGTAGCCATGAAGGCCAGCTCCATTGGTGTCGGTCCCTCCAGCATAGCGTATCCTGTAGTCCTTTGTTGTGTTTAGGTAGGCTAGGACATACTTGGATAGGCGTAAATGCTGAGGTGAGGGATTGGAAGCGAATTGGCTAAGGCGCGCAACAGCGAAGGATATATCAGGTCTGCTTCCTATCTGCGCATACAGCAGAGACCCAATTATCTGTTGATACTTCTTGATTTCAGAAGTAGAGGCCTGATCTTCAAATTTGATCAAGTGTGCCTCAGCGCCAGAGGGAAGAGGGGTATATACTGGGTTGGAATCTATCATTCCAAAGCGCTCCACTACTTCGTGGATGTAATCTGATTGGTTAATCTCCATGGTGCGATTTGCACGATCTCTGGTGATGTTAACACCGAGATATGATTGGATTTCACCAAGGTCAGTCATCTCATATCGATCAGATAGAGAGGCTTTCAGATCATTGATCTTTGATAGGGAGCTTCCGAGTATAGTGATGTCATCTACATATAAGATCACAAATAGTGTGTCACCCCCCTCTTGAAGATGATACACATATACTCCTGCATCAGAGTATGTCCGCGTGAAGCCTAGGTCACAAAGGACCCCATGGAATTGTACATTCCATGTGCAGGAAGCTTGTTTCAGGCCATAAAGGGCCTTCTGTAGCCGGCACACAAGGTGCTCGGAGCCAGCTGTGACGAAACCGACAGGTTGCTCCATATAGATTTCTTCCTCCAGTTCCCCATGAAGGAATGCCAATTTGACATCCATCTGGTGAATATGCCAGTCTTCAAGCAGTAGCCAACGCGAGAAGGAGTCGTAAAGACTTGAAGCGGGCAACTGGGGAGAAAGTTTCGTCAAAGTCCACCCCCTCTAGTTGGGTGAACCCTTTTGCCACTAGCCTGGCATGAAAGCATCCATCTGCTTTCTTTTTAAACACCCATTTGTTTTTAACCACCTTCCTTCCAGCAGGAAGGGGTTCTAATTTCCAGACATCAAGCTTGTCGAGAGCATCCAGTTCATACTGGCAGGCTTCAAGCCAATCGGCAGCTTGATCAGACTCCATGGCCTGCTTAAAGGTCTGAGGGTCCCTGTAGCCAGGTACCTCTGCCACATTAAGTAGGTCCATCATTCCCAGCCTACTGCTTCCTTGCACGAATTCATCGTCCTCTTGGAGATAGCGAGGATTCGTAAATCGTACCCTAGTGCTCCACCTTGGTCGAGCAGGCGAGACCGGCTGAGTATTCCTTGGAGATCTGGGAGTAGATCTGGGAGGAGATACTTCCCTATTGAAGTTAGGGGCCGGTATAGGAGCGACCACTGCAGCACGCCTCGTGGAGCAAGTGCGAGTGCGGGTGGGTGCAGTATTTGTAGGGGGAGGAGCTTGGGAAGGGGGAGTGTGATAGATAGTCTGATCTGCCGGAGCAGGTGTGGAATTTGGGGGTGTGCTAGGCTGTTGTTGGGGTTCTGCAGGCACCTGTACTGGTGGTAGTACGAAGATTGGTGTAGGTGCCGCAGGGGCAACAGCTGGTGTAGGCGGGCTAGGCACTACAAAGAAGATCTCTCCGCCAGCAGCACCTCTTTCGAGTTCACCAGACACGGGAGGGGAAGGAGTTTGAGAGTGACGAGCCAGGTCACTCAGGGATGGGAAGGTGCTTTCGTCAAATGTAACATCTCGTGAAGAGATGAAGCACCGGCTATGTCTATCCCAGAGTTTGTAACCCTTCGATAAGGGTTCATAGCCCACAAACACGGCTTCCTTTGCTTTAGGATCTAGTTTGCGCCGGTTGTGTTCAGGTACATGATAGTAGGCTTTGCAGCCAAATACTCTAAAGTAAGAGACATCTGGGACTGTACCATCCCAGAGCTCCAGCGGAGTTCTCCATTTATTAGAACGAGTGGGAGTGCGGTTATAAATTTGCACAGCAGTTTGTACTGCTTGTTCCCAGAAGCCAAGGCTAAGGCCTGCATGATGAAGCATGCTAGTGCCTTTTTCCATAACCGTACGGTTAAAACGCTCGGCTCTCCCATTCTGTTGTGAAGAATGAGGCATCGTGAGAGTGTGCTCAATTCCTGCTTCCAAAAGTATGCGCTTTAAGTCATTATTGATGTATTCGCCACCACGACCCGAGTGTAAGGTTTTAATGGGCTTATTTAGTTGTTTTTCAGCCCATGCCTTGTAGTGTATGAAGGCATCCTTAAACTGGTCTTTAGATTTCATGAAGACGACGACTGCTGCTTTGGAGTAGTCATCTATGAACGTGGTGAAGTACTTGTTTCCTTGTATTGAGTGGCTCTGCATGGGGCCAACAAGGTCACTATGAATGACTTCAAGGGGTTCTTGTGCGCGTTTTGTGGAAGGGGGGAATGGAAGACGTGTAGATTTGCCAGTTTCACAACCATGGCAAAGTGTACCGTCTTCTAGTGAATTGTTTATATTGAGTCCTTTTACTGACTCTTGAGCATATCTCTTGAGCGCGTCTTTGGACATATGTCCCATGCGCTGATGCCAGACATCAAGGCTGGCAGATGCAGGTGCCCGGACTGTATTTATGTGATGTCCGTCAAGCCAATATAGGCCTGCAGCCTTGTGTCCTTCTGCAATGGTTTCCTCATTGAATCTTATAGCAAAAGATGTGGCATCAAAGCTGATGATTGCACCTTTTTCTGTTAGGGCAGGTGTGGACAGTATACGCGAATGTGTGTTGGGGAGGTGAAGCACATTGGATATTTTGAGGTCGTAACCTCTGTTGGTTCGGATTGTGACCGTACCAGTGCCAACGCTCTTGAGTAGAGAGTTGTCACCAAGAAGCACTTCTACTCCTTCGTGAGGTGTATAGGAGTCGTAGTCTTCGAGGTGTGGTGTAAAATGTGCTGATGCTCCACTGTCCATCATCCATCTTGTTGCTTTTTGAGTGTGATTGGCACTCATCATGTAAAGGGAAACCTGAGGTACTTCATGTACCTCCTCTATTTTGCCAGAGCCATTGACTATAGTAAATAGACGGCTCTTTGGTACAGGTATGCTATTGGCCGCAGCAAACCTATTTCCTGGAAGTGAGTCTGGGGCCTCAGTCATCGAGTTCTGGGCAGCTTTGCCTCATTGCCCAGCCCTCCCTTTCTTAGCATTCTCCTGGTCCCGTTTGAGTTTGTAACAGTCTGGCTTTTTATGGCCAGGCTTTTTGCAGTAGTGGCAGATTATGTCCGAAGACACAGAGCTGCCCGATGCCTGCGACGCATGATCTTGCAGAGGCGAATGTTTCTTGACAGGGGCTATCTTGTTGTAAGATGCCGGGGGACCAGCGATATGTGATTCCTCATTGATGAACCTATTGATAAGGTCCTGAGGTTGTAGGTTTGCAGGGGGGCCAGAGGCGAGGATGGTGCCTGCTATGGTACTGTAGGAGGGGGGTAGCGCATCTAGAAGTATAAAAGACATTTGCATGTCTGAGACGGGCATTCCCTGCTCCACAAGGGTGTTCCTCGAATCCAGCATTTTCTGGAGTTGAGGTTGGAAGGGGATACCTTCCTGAAGCTTGGTGTTTGCCAAGCCCACCCAAAGATTAAAGGTGGCCATAGAGCCAACCTGGCCATAGAGGTGATCGAGGTGGACAAACTTGTCATGGACGCTTGGGAACAGCGCCTCTGAGACAATGCCCAAGAGAACTTCTGATGTAACTGAGAGGTATAGGAGGCCAGTAATGACCTCTTCCTGCTTCTCCCACATGGCCAGAATGGCCAAACCCTCATCCGTTGGACCGGTGGGCGCACCAACAACTCCTGCTGCAGGGGCAGGGTGGTGCGGGACATGGGGAGGTTGGGAGTGAGTGAGGTGCCTCCTCACTCCATTCATCAACATGAGCGATGTGAAGGTCGCTCCCCATGTCTGCCAGTTTGTCCCATCCAACTTTGAGAGGACGAGGGTAGGGGGGAAGGAGAGGTGGAAAGTGGGCGAGGCCATTTGAGATGTTTGTAAATCTGGTTCCGAGGAGCAGTCAGAACCAGCCCAGATCTTGGTATAGGAAGGTAGAGGTCCAGCCATAAGAGCGCTATAACTCCATAACACAGTAGAGTGTCATGCCTCAAGTTTGTGTGACTTGGAGTATACTATGGTAGTGGATTCATTTCTTATGATGGCTGCCTCATACTGAGATCTCCTGGGCCTAGAAGGCTAGTAGTCATGTCATACGGCTTTGTCAGGGTCTAGCAAGAAGGGCACATAGAGGCTTTGTCCGGCAAAGGATGCTTTGAGGCCATCTCTAACCTTTACAGCTATGTAGACTGGGGCTACTAAAGATGAACAGTAGAGGGTAGTACCCTAGAGAGGAGCCAACAGCGAATTCCAGAGACAATGATAGGGATCAACTCCCATAACAATTGTGACTGTCGTCTGTGGAGTCTCTAGAACAGACCATTAAGGGTCTTGGTACTAAGCAACTAGACTAGTGATACATGCCATGCAGCGAATCCTGCACAAAGGGAGCGAATACTTCTCCTGGCAGAGGTCTAGTCATAGCTACTATGTAAATACCATTATAGTATAGTAGCATCTCCTAGTTGTGTCAGAGGGAAGGACTTCTGGGTTTGACTATTAACCAGGCCTTCACACCCCTTAAAGTGACCCAGGTATTAACCGAGTATCACCCAACCATTAAAGAGGCCTATAGCCGCAAGGGTCTTCCCCTTTTGGCCTATGAAAGCACTTCCGGGCGAAAACCAGGTATAGAAAATATACTAGGATAGTGCGCACAGAGGAATTTAAGGTCATAGGGACCTTTCATGAGAACCTCCTTAGGAGGCTAGCCAAGATGGCACATGACAGAGTCATGGTGGACGAGAAAGGATGTGTCGAGATAAAGGGGATAGAGGATGCTCACTGATGGTAAAGAAGATGACAAAAAATGTGGTCGGCTGAGTGAGCAAGGTGACACAAGAGTAGATCTGTTGGTATAATGCAAGTTAGTTATTAGGCGTCAGGGCCCATAACCTGTTGAAGCGCAGAACTAACAAGCGGAGGTTTAGTAGCAAAGAGCTAGTAGAGACAAGTTAACTTCAGAGGGGAAGTAAACTCTATTACAACTGCATACCTAGTAGAGACAAGTTACTATAAAGGAACATCTCATGAGTAAAGGTAAATAAGAGAAGTAATAATAAAGGGACTTACACTTCAGAGGGGAAGTAAACTCTGAAGTGTAGAGGCGGAAACAGCAGTCCTTATATACAGGACGCTTAGCTAAGAATGGTCTGTGCGCACAGGTGATCCAAACACAATACAGGTGGTCTGTGCGCCAGAGGGAGAAATGCCATTGGAGGGCAGAGAACAATAGCTGCCTAAAGCAGACAATACCGGTATCTTAACAATGAAGAACAATAAGAGTCTACACGTGACTCTAACAATAAAGATAAACAAAGGCGGTCCGTAAGAGTCCGGCCAAGTCCAAATCAGTCTGTAAGGGACAGATACTGTATTTAGTATATGGGATGACTCAATCATATCCCACGAGACATGTGACTTGAATCAGTCGCGTCTCAACACATAAATGAGCCAGTAGAGAATCAACCTCCTATGGAGGATGAACCATCACCTACACAGCCCATTCCAAGTGGTTTTGATGATGATATGCCTACTCATCGTCCCCCTAAACAGAGGCAAAATAGGGAGGATGCGCCAGACCGCGACGGTGGATCTGTGGAACCAGAGGAACCAGAAGCGCAACAGCCTCCGCCTCCTGTGCCAGAACCAGCACTACCACGATGGTCTGCGTGCTTGAGGAAAGTACCTACTCGTCCTGGCAACGTCTATGGGGAAGACAGGCACCCCACAAACATTACTAAAGATGTTGAATGGAGTAGCAAGTGGAAAGAAATGGTTGGAAGACAGCCTGGTCGCTCCAGAGCTGATAGTACGCCAGGGCAAAGGCAGATTCCAGGAGGATTTCCTGAGACAAACCCTGACCCTCCACCTGCTGAGAGTGAAGCTCCGCCAGAACCCTCAGAGGATGAAGTAGATGATTTATTGTCACGCCTTGCTCAGGAAGGGGGAGTAAAATTCCTAGATCATCTGCTTGCCAAGGCAGTTCCATCTAATGATCTGGAACCACTGGACACTTCTAATATACGGGAGTGGACCTATAAAGATATAATGCACATGCCTGCAGCACAACAAAAGGAATGGAAGACTGCTTTTGCGAGGAACTAGAGGCACTTTGCAGACGTAATGTCTTTGAGCTTGTGGAACCCCCTAAAGGGAGGAAAATAATAAAAAATAGATGGGTCTTTGATCAAAAGACTGATGGTCGCAAGAAAGCCCTGGCTTGTTGCCAAAGGCTTTTCTCAGGTTGAAGGCGTTGACTATGATGAAATATTCTCACCAGTAGTGCTCTTTGAGACTGTCCGGATGATGCTCGCGCTTGCAGCGCTAGAGGATTGGCACATCACTGGACTAGATGTTAAAACTGCCTTCCTATATGGAGAGCTCAATGAAGAGCTATACATGGAACAACCTGAGGGCTTCAAAGCCAAAGGGCATGAAAATAAAGTACTGCGACTAAAACGTGCCATTTATGGACTTAAACAAGCTGCTCTAGCATGGTGGAAAGCACTGGATAAGTCCATGGCTGCGATGGGCTGTAAAAGGCTACTCTCTGACTCAGGACTCTTTACCCATAAAGGTAAGAGTGGCACCCTTGTAGTGATCATTGTCTATGTTGATGATGTGATCTTTATGGGATTGGACAAAGCCCTTTTAAATGAACTTAAGAATAGGTTCATGAAGGCTTGGGAATGTCGTGACTTAGGTGATTCAAAGGAATTCTTGCATATGCGCATTCAGCGGAAACATGGAAAGATCTTTTTAGATCAAACCGCTTACTTAGAAAAGGTGCTGCAACGCTTTGGACTCATAGATGCGAAAGCAACTGCGACTCCACTTCCTGAAGGGTACCAACCTGTACCTAATAATTCACCAGTCAACCCAAGCGTCAGGAGCAAATACCAGCAAGTTATAGGTTCACTCCTATACATAATGCTTGGGACTCACCCTGACATCGCCTATGCAGTCGTTAAACTATCACAATTCGCTGCAAACCCCTCAGAGGACCATTTGTGTAACGTTCCACCGGACGTTCCTTCTTGTACTGCTGACAAGGCTTTCGGGACGACCCAACGATCACCGGGGTATGTCGAAGTCACGTGCTCGATCTTGTACTAGCTCGATAACGAGGCGTAGTAGTGTAGCCCAGAGGATACAGAGGGCGATGAAGAGAGCAAGTCGAAGTTGATATGAGCGAATGGTCGGCAAGACAGCACAACCAAAGGAGAATGGTGCAGCACGTTCCTTGAACGGCAAGAGTAAAGCGGAAAGGAAAGGATAGGGGCCTCACGGCGATCCCTCAGCTAAGGACAGTTCAACAGATGTATATGCACCAAGGGTAGCTATCAGCACACAACTGGCAAGGCAGCGCAGAAGTGGCACTACAATGGGTGGTATAATCCAAGAAGTCAAGCTTAGGTCTTCAGCGACCATAAGCCCCAGTCTATATACATGTCCAAGGAGGTTTGAACCCCAGCTTGGAACTCCGAAACCCTAATATCCGGATCCTAGGAATGAGTCACAAACGAGTCAGAGATAACAATCCACCAATGGCAGTAAGGCGCAAAGGTATGAGTCAGAGATAAAGATCCGCAGCTGTATGAGCGCTGCTTCCATCCAATCAGAACGCAAACGTGTACAATCTATCAGAATCAAGGCACAATTGATCAGGCACATACGAGTCATCACAAACACGAGGCAGTCGAGACCGGTCCAGGCACAAGCTCATCTGGACCCTTCTGGTGCGAGTCTAGCCAGGTCACGTGCCAGGGTCACGTGACAGGCGTTTGACGTAAGATCACGTGATCTACTCCCAGTATTCTTGAGCGAATCCGTGGTAGTTGGGAAAGTCACGTGACTTAGCTGGTTGTTGGGTAGTCCAAGCCCCATATCCCATAACTACAACCTCTTCTTCGGTTTCTTCAGCACGTGATCGCTTCACGGCAGTGTTCCGATGTCGTCTAGGGGTGTTCGGGGGAACAGTTACGGGCGAAACCGTAACAATTTGAACAGAGCACTCTATATCTGTCGCTATTTGCTCGGGACTTCTTCATACTCTTTGGTGTATGATGGAAGATCAAATGGAGGCTTAATTGCCTATGCAGACTCTGACTGGGCTTCAAACCCAGATAATAGGCGATCTACCACAGGTTACATGGTTAAACTGGCTAATGGGATATTCAGTTGGAACTCTAGAGCGCAAAAGACAGTCGCATTATCTTCCACTGAAGCTGAATATATGTCGCTGTCGGATACTAGCAGACAATTAGTTTGGATAAAGTCACTCTTTACTGAGCTTGGCATCAAACTAAGCCCAATACCACTCTGCGGTGATAATCAGGGGTCCATCTTTATGGCCTCAAACCCTGTCCAAGAAAAGCGTATTAAACATATTGATATATGCTATCACTACATAAGAGAAGTAGTGAGGGACAAGAAAATAGAACTATTCTTTATAGATGGTTCAGAGAATCCCGCAGATATGTTTACCAAGAACCTAGGGCGTATTAAGTTCAAAAAATTCAGAAGTCAGTTAGGACTTGAGTTTTACTTGTCCAACTAAGTCACAAGGCAACAAACTTGGCCTTGAGACAAGCCTGAAAATTCCATTAATACTATGGAAGGTATATCGAGCGACGCTTGAAGACATTGTCTTCCGGATACATAGATTCTTCTCAACCAGAGAATCACAACATTTCCGCTCATTATACCAAAAAATCAGCCCAATGAACTGTAATAGTTCAAAAGCTGAAATGGGATGGTGAAGAGAACTCGGTCTCGAAACCGCTCTCATGGTTCTGAGATAGACTCCCTTCTAAATCATGGCTAGAATATTAATTCACCTTACACACTTGCTTAGAGCGCTTAGTAGCTGCACTTAGCAAGGGGGAGTGTTGAGCCGTAATACCTACTATAAGGCTCATTATGTAGGAATGACAGTACGATTAGTTATGCTATACACGTAATTCGGAGTATTTAGTCATACGGTATACGTACAGAATCCCCTTAAGGGATTATTCCAAGTCCACCGGTGATTAGACATTAGGCGACACTGAAAACGCGATATTGTGGACGCCTCTACTCATCACTTTTCCCCAAACGGACATGGGTGGACCATAGAGTATATAAATCCTACTATAGGAGCGAGTACCTATACACATCTCTCTCCACCCCACCTTGAGCTTCCTCTGCTTCACTCTAAGCCTCATCTAAGCTCTCTATTCAGGTAAGGGTCTACCTGTACACTGCGTGCATTGCTACGCAACACCCAATGACATATATTTGATATCACATTGATAAGCAGTCCCAAGCTTGACATCTATCTATACTATATGTCCCTGTGTTGTGGTGATCACCAGGGTGATGTGGGTGCCCGTGACCGGTAACATTGTGACACACTGTATGTGGGGGTGAAATATATTTGTGGTGACGCCACTGCTGGGTGAAGTACACCATATATGGTGTGTGAACGTTTTGGATAGGGGTCTGCACAGTGGCCGAAATGTTTGAAGTGTGCTAAGCAACCTGAAGGGTCAAAACTTCTGAAATGTCTGAATCAGTCAATAGACTGGAAAGAGTTAAAACATACTTAAATGATTGCTAGGAATGTGTCCAAGGTGCACAGGATTTTGGGGGCGTGAAGTGGCGCAAGTGAGCACGCGTGCCTCCGCATGGTGCGAGGTGTCATAGGTGGGCCCGAAGCGGTTGCAGTTGTGTCTGTGTCGAATAGCTAAGGCCACGCGCGAGTGCAGCGCAGTCGGGAAAGGGAGTGGTGGGTGAGCCACCACTCCCTGCTGGGTCGGGTGGTCGTTGGCGATCTCAAACAATCGTGCACGCTTCTGCGCGACGCGAAACTTTTCAGAGGGGGCTACCTTGGTCTGCGACGTGTTAATCTCGAGTTTCTAAGGCCGCACGCAGATGCAGCGAGGTCGGCAATAAGAACATTGGGCTGCATGGTCCCCTGCTGGTCTGGGTGGTTGCGGGCAATCGCAAGCAGTCACACACGCTTGCGCGCGACACGAAAATTTGCAGAGGGGGGCGTCGTGGTCGGCAACACGTTAAGCTCGAGTCACTAAGGCCGCGCGAGGGTGCGGCACGCTGGGGAGAACGGACAACAAAGGACACCGACAACTGAAAGCGGAAAGCATTCTGTAACATACAAAACGTGCCAAAATGTCCAAAGCGCACTAAGGACACTATGAGTCATCAGAACTGTTACGTTTCAGATTGATCGGCGCCTCGGGCCGGGAAGTGGACACTGACGTGTCAGCTATGACATCCCCGTCAGCAGTAATATGTCATGGACTTGTAGATCAGTCAGCCAGGTAAGCTCCAGCACCTGTGATTGTGAATGATAATGGATCGGATCATGACTTGTAGTGACTCATTACTAGGATAGCTGTACTAGGGTTCACGGTACTTACGCTATTGGCTGGTAGTAGTTGAAGTGGCGCTTCAAAGCCTGCGCGTAACTGTATAAGTAGAGCACGGTGAAGACCAAGAACGGCATCTTGGTCTTCTTCCAATACCACCACCATCTACTTGTCTTTTGCTAAGAGGACCTCCCCCTCTTAAGTGAGTCGTCCGGCATATCCCCTTAGACCAGGGATCCCTGTGACTTATCCTCAACTGTCCCTTCATGGATCAGTGGAATATCCAGCAGGCACTGCGGCCTATCAAGTCAAGCTATACCACAACGAGCATGTAACATCTACCACGGACGTTTGCCTGACTTAGGCTTCGTTTGGTGTGGCGATCCTTTGGAGGAAGATGTTGCGGTTGACTTCTACTTGAGGGTAGAAGGTGGGATGAGGGAGGATGCGTCTGTCCAACCCAAAGTATGCATGAAGGTCTTCGAGGGCTGGGATACCTGGAGGGACTTCAGTGATGTAGCGGGCTTGTTCCCAGCTAGGATGATCAAGGATGAAGAAGGTGGTATAGGGCTTAGCGACTCGTTCGTTGTGGTATAAGTATATCTGATAGGCTGCCGTGCCCACAGGGTGATCCACTGCTTGCAAAGGAGATCTCGGGATAAGTCACAGGGGATCCCTGGTCTAAGGGGATATGCCAGATGACTCACTCAAAGGGGGAGAGCCCTAAATGTAACGCCACCACTGGCGTTAGTCCGACTTGGACACGAAAGGGCGTTCACGACTTAGCAGAATATCCCTTCGAGGTCACGTGACTTAATCACGAGATACACGGCGCTTATGGGCACGTGATCTGAACGTACACTAGGGCAAGTCGTGCCACTAGGTAATCCGATGTTCGCAGAAAGACGACTTGCTCGGAAAGAGACAAGCGAGGCACGCGTGGAAAGACGAGTGGAAGTGGTGAATTGAAGAAGACCAAGATGGCTTATCTTGGTCTTATCGAGCCACTATTTATACATATGAGAGGGCGCTTTAAAGCTCCTCTTGAAAGCCGAGACGAGTAGCGTAAGTAGCTCGAACCCTACTACAGCTATCACTAGGAATGAGTCATAGTATCTAGCATGTGATACTACGACCGCTGACTGATGCGCTAAGTCCATGACACATTACTACTTACTAAGGGGTCATGTCCGTATAGTAAGAGTCCATTTCTCGCGTACCGTGACACTAAAGATATCGAATAGAGGTAGTGGTATTGGAAGAAGACTAAGATGCCATTCTTGGTCTTCGCAGTGCCCTACTTATACAGTTACGTGTGGGCTTTGAAGTGCTGCTTCAACTATCACTAGCCAATAGCGTAAGTACCGTGAACCCTAGTACAGCTATCCTAGTAATGAGTCACTATGAGTCATGATCTGATCTGTTATCGTACACAATCACATGTGCCGAAGCTTACCCGGCTGACTGATCCACAAGTCCATGACATATTACTGCTGACGGGGGTGTCATAGCCGATGCGTCAGTGTCCACTTCCCAGCCTGGGGGCGCCAATCGATCCGAAACGTAACAGAGCACATTGCCTCTCTGTACCACTCATTCTTCATACTTGACCATGCCTCATGGGCCAATGCCAAGTACATTGCCGAGGTACCTGCAGGAGTTCTCCTACTCGAAGACATCCACACCTACTTTGGAAGAGACGAGAGCCTTCAACCCCATCCAGCCTTTTACGCCGACGCCTTCATCAACCACAACTACCAACTCTCAAGGATCGCCACCAAGCAAGAAGCCTAAGTCAGGCAAATGTCCATGGTAGACGTTACAAGAACGCTTGGGGGCACGTATATTTCAGGTAATGTGCTGGTGACGGCTTGGCAATGTGACCAGCCATCACCAGAGCCATCACCATGCCCACGTACAGACTGGATGTACACTCTATATAAATGCTCGATGAACTTTTTTGCTGACACATACAATGAGTCATATTTTTCCTCTTTATGGCAGGCAGTGATCAAATTGGCAACTGCTGCTGGTCTGTGCAACTAGTTGCCTTTTGGCGGTGCTGACATGTATTTTCCAAGGGGTGTGTGGAAATTTTGACTGACATATGAAGTACAAAAATATGCTAAGTGTTACAATTTTCGTCTTACTGTATGATACACTTGATTTACTTTCTTATCTCGCCTCACGTTTGCATATACGTTTACCCATGATCCGCTTCAATTCACTCCATGGCTTTTATCTCGCACCGACCCCATGACCATAGGGAGGCCAGATTTACAACTTTCAGAACCTGCTGACGTCATTTGAGCCCCGCGTGCCCCCGTGGGATTCCCTTGTACTTCTTATGGACTTTCCCTTCATCTTCCCTCATTAGCTCGCTAGGGCCAGTATCCTAGGATCGCACCATGTGTTTGTACTTTACAAACACCCTGTACTAGTATATAAGTCACACCCTACCTAGCTTGTATGGTAGACTTGACTTCTTGTGTAATACCACATTGTCTTCGTCTCACAAACCAACTTGACTCACTGTTGCGCTTGAGTCCCCCTTTCGCTCGCTTCTTTGCTTGAGCCTTGACTTCCCACTATTATCCTTGTGTCCCTGGGAGACCAAGTGATACTTGTTCATCACTGAACTGAGCCTTAACCAGTTCACACACCTCCAATCCCGTCGACTTACCGAAGTACACATCGTACTTAACACCCCTGTGGTGGCATTACATTAAGTCAAGTCTCTCACAGTGGCGACATCCAGTCGCAGTCGAACCAAGTTTAGGCCTGAATACATTGACCGCCTCAGCTCTGATGAACTATTGGATAGAGTTAAAGGAACTGTGGTGTAACATCTACCATGGACGTTTGCCTGACTTAGGCCTCTTGGTGTGTGGTGATCCTTGAAAGTCGAAAGTTGCGGTTAGCAAAGGTCTCTGGATAGAAGGCGGGATGAGGCTGAAGGCTCTCGTCTCTCCCGAAGTAAGCGTGGAGGTCTTCTAGTTGGATGACTCCTTGAGGAATCTTATCAATGTACTTGGCATTGGCCCAGGAGATGCTGTCGAGTATGAAGAAGGAGTGATATGGGGCAGCTATGCGTTCATTGCAATACAGATATACTTGATAAGCTGCAATGTCTGGAGGATAGTCCACTGATCCGCAAAGGGACAGGTGATAGGTAAGTCATGGGGATCCCTGGTCTAAGGGGATATGCCGGACAACTCACTTAAGAGGGGAAACCTCTTAGTAAAGACGAGTAGATGGTGGTGGTATTGGAAGAAGACCAAGATGCCGTTCTTGGTCTTCGCGCTACTCTACTTATACAGATACACGCGGGCTTTGAAGCGCCGCTTGAATACTACTAGCCAATAGCGTAAGTACTGTGAACCCTAGTACAACTATCCTAGTATGAGTCACGTCGAGTCATTACAAGATCCGATTCGTTATTGTACAATCACATGTGCCGGAGCTTACCCGGCTGACTGATCCTACAAGTCCATGACGATATCTCGCTGACAGCGATGTCATAGTCGACGCATCAGTGTCCACTTCCCGGCCCGAGGCGCCGATCAAACCAAAACGCAACATGCAGTCTGGGCAGAACACAACAGAGTCGAAGGATACTTTGTCTTCAACCCCTCGACACGATTGTACCAACGGATCCATTACCTCAACGACAGACATCTCTGGGCTTTTATTGAATACTCCCCATCTGAAGGAGCATGGTACACTACAGGACCGGTACCCCTCACCCTGAACACCAGACCCCTAGGATCCTCCAATCCTTTGGGCATTGTGATTGATCCCCCTAGCACTCCATCCCCAAGCATATCCATACCAGCAACTAACCTCCCCACCTCAGCGTTCCCATCCTATACAATGGCCCAACAAGGACAAGTGTCCACAAGAAGTGGAGCACCCGCCGGAGGAATCCCCGCCAGTAGTGGTGGTGGTGGTGGTGGCGGTGGACCAGTGCCAGCTGGAGGACTCGCACCAGCCCCAGGCAGTAATGGTTGCCTAGGAGGAAATCCCCCACCGGAGTTTGACGGAAACCAAGAAAAGAGCAAGGCATTCCTACGCGCCTTCAAACTGTATTGTGGAATGAACCCTACAGTGGACCTACTTGCAGTACCCAGACAACGGGCCATGGCCTTCCTCTCCTACATCCAAGGACCACTCGTTGACAATTGGGTTGATGAGCAGATGAGATGGCTCGAGGATCAATTGGCAGCAGGAGTCTTGCAGACCCAAAACGACCTCTGGAATGAGGTGGAAACTCGCTTCCTACAAGTGTACACCGACACCGCAGAGCAGACAAAAGCCTGCAAAGCCTTGCAAACCTTATCAATGAAGGGGGAAGATATCGACTCTTACATTGCACAGTTTGATAACCTGACCATGAAAGCCAGGTATGGCCCAGATGAATCCACGACGTTGGAGTTGTTCCAGGACAGACTCCCAAATCAGTTAGTTATTAATGCCATTCATTTCACGATCCGATGGCTCTCTCAGTGCTGATGATCGTGGTCAAAGAGGTTGTGCAGAGCCCGGGCTTGATACTGGGATGTAGTCAGGGGTTCGGTTATGTAAGACGACTTGCCTCGAGCAAGCGAATGGTTAAAGCAATGGATTTGAGATGGAAAACAAGACTAGAACACCAAAAATACAGTCTATACTACAGGTCTTTTATACTTCGTAGAACCTCCTATTTTTCTGTGTTTTTCTATTGTTTTTCTCTTCAAAGTGCAGTCCTCTGTCAAACATATGGTGCCATCCAAGTCACATGACATAAGTAAGAATCTTCCAGAATAGAAACGGAAACTTTTGAAACATGGGAACAGACGAATGATGAAACAGATGAATCTTGAAACACGAGAAGTAAGAACTTCAGACCCTATTCTAGAATTGATGGCACAATCTGTGATTGTGACAATTCGCTTCCAACATCCCATCACATGGAGGATTGGAAGCGAGCTGCCCGACTACACAAGCTGAGTATCTGGTTTTGAAGGACCGACTCAGCAAGAACCAAACCCTGCGCCAAAAGAAGGGAGGGCATAACCACGATCAGTGGGTACAAGCCCTCAACAAGAACCGCGACCCAAACACCATGATGTTGGACACGCCTGAGCCTCTGTGGCTCTCACCGATGCTGACCGAAATCCAACTCCAGAAGGAGGGGCGTTGTTTAGATGCCATGCTATGGGGCACATCTCGTGTAACTGCTCACAAAAGGGCGCTCGAATTGCTTACTTCCTCCTCGACTGCCCAACCAAACTCCCATCCCCACTTCCCTGACCATATCAGCTCCCGCTTGTCACTACTGTCACCATACAATCTAACCACATACTTTCAATGGAAGAGCAGGCTGAAGCACAGATCGCTGCAATGAAAGCGCAGTCCCAGGAGGTATGGGACCTTATGGTGGAAAAACTGTTCGCAAAGGAGGATTTTCTCAACACTTGAACCTGACGGCCTGGGCTAGAGCACTCAATGTAAATGTGTACCATAGCAGATATTGATCCATGTGAATCCCAGTACTCTTTAAATCTGCACACCACAACGGCCCGAAGACAAGTACTCCTGGACTCAGGAGCCATGGACAATTTCATCTGCGCCTCACTACTGAAGAGCTGCTGCAGATTGGAATGTGTGATGTCACGCAACCAATACACATTTGGAATGTGGACGGAACTCACAACCAAGACGGAGCTATTACCCAATATACTGACCTGAATGTCTTGAACTGGAAATGACACCAAGACACTTTGCTTCCTAGTAACGAATTTGGAAGAGACAAAGTTATACTAGGCTACCTGTGGTTTTCAGCGTTTGAACCACTTGTGAAGTGGGGAGAAGCGATGCTGGATGAGGAGTTCCAACCGGTAGTTATATCCAGCCTCCAGTCATTGGACAAAGCCACGCCTGTAGAAGCATCCATATGGGCATTGGAGATGTACCAACTCAGATGAGGAGGCGTGGAGCAGATCGTAGACGACGAGCAGGAGCCATGCGTGGTGCTATTACGAAAAACCACGATGGCGTCAGAGTTAGCACAGCAGGAAGCAGCCAAGCGAGAGGTACAAACCTTTGAAGAGATGGTCCCGCCAGAGTATTGGCAACACTGCAAGGTATTCAACGAGGGAAGCGTCACATCGCTTCCTGCTGAAGCGACCATGGGACCATGCCATCGACCTAATACCCAACGCACCTACGATGATGGACTGCAAGGTGTACTCGCTAACACAAGAGGAGGACAAAGCTCTTGACATATTCCTCGCCAAACAGCTAGAGAGGGGGTATATTCGACCATCGAAGTCCCCATATGTCTCGCCATTCTTCTTCATAAAGAAGAAAGACGGAAAGCTCAGACCTGTGCAAGACTACCGACAACTGAATGAAGTCACCATCCGCAACCATTACCCACTACCTCTTATCCCTGAACTCATTGATAAAATCTGCGACACACAACTCTTCACTAAGCTGGACATCCATTGGGGATATAATAATGTCCACATAGATGAAGGGGACGAGTGGAAGGCTGCCTTTAAGACAAATAAGGGGGCCTTCAAACCACTTGTGATGTACTTCAGCCTCACAAACTCCCCCCGCGATGTTTCAAGCACTAATGGACTTCACGTTCTGAGGGCCAGTGCTGACGAACGAAAGTAATAGTATATATGGACGACATCCTCATCACGACCATCAACAATCTCGAACGTCATTGCGAAAGAGTCCACCAGGTTCTGACTATATGTGAGGAGAGTGACCTCTATATCAAACCAGAGAAGTGCGAGTTTGAAGTACGTGAGACAGAGTACCTCAGGCTCATAGTTGGGCATGGGAGGCTGCAAATGGACCCCGTAAAGGTACGAGGGATTCGCGAATGGCAACCCCCAAAAAACCTCAGGAAGTATGCACCTTCATTGGTTTTTGCAACTTTTACCGCTGATTCATCAAAGGATTCTCGTCACTTGCATGCCCCCTTCATGACCTCACAAAAAGGACACTCCGTGGCATTGGGGAGTAGAACAGCAATGTGCGTTTAAACGCATTAAAGACCAAATATGTCAAGAACCAGTCCTCCTCTTCCCTGACCTGACAAAACTGTTTGAACTGGAAGTAGACGCATCCAATGTCACCATCGGCACGGTACTCAACCAACTAGGGAGTGACCAAAAGCTCCATCCCGTAGCATTCCACTCAGAATTGCTATCCCAAGCTGAGCAGAACTATGACATTTACGATAGAGAACTGCTCACAGTGGTCAAGGCTCTCCGTGCCTGGTGCACATACCTCATTGGCTCCCCTCATAAAATCATCATACACACTGACCACGCCAACCTTCAATCCTGGAAAGAACTGTTGAAGCACAGAACTAACAAGCAAGGTTAATAGCAAGAGCTAAGGGAGACAAGTTAACTTCGGAGGTGAAGGGAACTCTATTACAACTGCATACCTAAGGGAGACAAGTTACTATAAAGGAACATCTCATAAGTAAAGGTATAATAAGAGAAGTAAAGAGAAAGGGACTTACACTTCAGAGGTGAAGGGAACTCTGAAGTGTTAAGGCAAAAACAGCAGTCCTTATATACAGGATGCTTAGCTAAGAATGGTCTGTGTGCTCAGGTGATCCAAACACAATACAGGTGGTCTGTGTGCCAGAGGGAGAAATGCCATTGGAGGGCTGATACAATAGCTGCCTAAAGCAGACAATACCAGTATCTTAACAATGGAGAACAATAAGAGTCACACATGACTCTGACAATAAAGATAAACAAAAGCGGTCTGTAAGAGTCTGGCCAAGTCCAAATCAGTCCGTAAGGGACAGATACCGTATTTAGTATATGGGATGACTCAATCATATCCATGAGACATGTGACATAGGTCGCGTCTCAACATCCCTCCATGATAGAGGCAGTCCATATTTAGATGGTGTTGTTTACAGGAGCCAAGAGTTGTACAGAAGTTCGGGTTTTACACCCACTTCATGGTAAGCCTATAGAGGACTACTTTTTGAAGGTCTTTAGACTCTGTACTGAGTTGGGAAGGTCCAACTCCTTTAGGGCTCTAAGAAGGGTTTTTCTTGGTTCTTTTTAGATCAGATGTCACGGTCAAAGGAAGGACTCTTACTGTACGGATATGACCCCTCAGTAAGCAGTAATGTGTCATGGACTTAGCAGTATTAGTCAGTCGTCATAGTATCACATGTCGGATACTATGACTCGTTCCACATAGTAGTAGTAATAGGGTTCGAGCTATTTACGCTACTTGTCGCGACTGGAGAAATGGACTCTTACTATACGGATATGACCCCTTAGTAAGTAGTAATGTGTCATGACTTAACGCATCAGTCAGCAGTCGTAGTATCACATGTTAGATATTATGACTTGTTCCTAGTAGTAGCTGTAGTAGGGTTTAAGCTACTTACGCTACTAGTCACCTCGGATTGGAGGGGAGCTTTAAAGCTATCCCACAAACTGTATAAGTAGGGTACGTGGAAGACCAAGAATGCCATCTTGGTCTTCTTCAATCACTACCCTCCTCGACTCGTACTCGTGCTTCTCGCTTGTCTCTCCCTGAGCAAGTCGAACAACTTACTGCCCAGTGACCTTAGGGATGTCCTGGTGCAACGACCACGACCACAGGATTGTGCCACACAAAGGCAACTTGAAGAAGCTTCAGACGAGCAGCTTACATCCTGCTAAGTTGTGAACGCCCTTTTGAAGTCTAAGTCAGACTTAACGCCAGTAGTGGCGTAACATTAAGACCCAAGATCCACCAACTGTGGCGTTCACAACTCGAGATCGCTGGACCAACTTTAGATCGTACTCCCTTGAATGACAAGGACACCACAACGTACCCACACAATTCCTACAAGCAGCCCCGGTGGAGAGAATACCGAGGGGACACCGGATACTTCGTAGACTTCGCGTCAGGACCCGCCTGATACTGACCAGTGGGATGCCATAAGACCTGCAGGACGAAACTACAATTGCGACATCGATTCACGAGGACTACCTACCAGAGAACAGTGGGGACACATAGCCAGACAACCAGAGCTTAGCGCATCAGAACCAAGAACCCCAGCACCATCAGAAACAAGCAAAGGCGAAACCACAGATCACGAAGATGAGTTGGAAGAAGCCGAACCAGAAGAGACAGAAGAACTTGTCCAAACAGCTGAGTCCCTCCATATAAACGAACCAGAGACCATCCACATCTACTCCCCAGCCATCGCAATGGCTACCACAACCGAGACAGCAGAGGAAGTCATAGCCACCAAAGAAGCGCAAAGAATAGCCAAAGAAGCGGAATCCTACCTCTGACCTATAAACCCAACAACAGGCCACAGAATGACAGCAGACGATGCTGCCATATTCCGAGCGGTAGGACCCAACCAGCCAGACCCGCCTCCTGGAAGAGGAGGACCGCCACCGCGAAGACCATTTGAGGAGCACCAGGAGATTTTGGAGGAGGACCACCAAGAGGGGGACCACCGGAGGGACCCTTTTGGACCACACCCCCAGGAGGAGGACCCGCAGGAGCAGGAGCTGGAGTACTGGGACCTGATAAACTAAGTGGCAAACCTCCCACCATATTCAAGGGAGATCGCGCTGACTACGAATCCTTCCTCATGCAATGGCACCTATACTGGGGGCTTAACAGCGACACTTTAATAATGCGCAATGTCTATAGGCGATGCCTCCTGTTCCTAGGATACATCAAAGGGCCACTAGTCAGCGGATGGACGCTAGGATTCCTCCAGTGGCTAAACAATGAGCTGCGCCGAGGGATAGATGCTACGATGGATACCTGTGGGATACTCTAACAGCAGGATTCGCAGATCGATTTTCCAATGTACTGGAACAAGAACAAGCGCAAGCAGCCCTCGCCAAAGGGCTCAAAATGGTCGGGGACGATATTGACACGTACATCACCACATTCAAACAGCTAGCAAGAAAGCTGACTACCGCCTCAATGACCAACAAACGATTGACCACTTCACTGCGGGACTCCCGGGCAAGCTGTTCTCAAAGGTATACGAACTCGACAATCCCACGACCTTTGACGAATGGAAGGAAGCCACCATGAAACGGCAGAAACAGTATATTCACCTGTGAGCCAGACTAAACCTATCATCAAACAAGGTCACACCCCAAAACCCACAACGACGAGGATTCGGCCTCGGAGCACCGTGGAACCCCCCACGCAATCCACCACCCCCACTACGACCCAAATGCCATGGACACATTGGCAGACTGATCTGCTGTGCGCGACTCGCTGGAGCAGAAGACGTTCTTCAGAGACAGAAGCCCCCCTTCTCACCAAGGTATGGACAAGGCAGACGAGAAGGACCCAGACACGACATGAGGGAAGTCATCTGCTATAACTGCAACCTCCCAGGCCACTTCTCACGAGATTGCACGAGGCCCAGGAGGCAGTCACAACAAAGGGGGAACCCCGCAACCAACGTCCAAAGAACAGACGTGCATCAAAACTGGAATCATTGCTGAGAGCAGCATCAACCCCCCAACAGACGGCACAGGATTGGTTGGAAGGGGTTAGGGGGGCCAGTGACAAAGTAAAAGACCTCATATTCCAAGACTTGTGGAATCAGGAGGGTTTTCGGGATGCCTAAACCCATCGGCCTGGGTGAGGGCAACAAATTGTAACTCTGTAATCATGACTCACTTCCGTTCCCTTAGAATTCCAGTCTCGATTCGCACACGTTACTCAATGGCTGACATAAAAGGACTTGTAGATTTGGGAGCCACCGAAACTTCATATGACCAGCATTCGCCAAGCGCATGGGGCTGGGACTGCAAACCCTAGACTGCCCGAAAAAGATCTACAACATAGATAATACTGAAAACAAAGCTGGGCCAATCACGCACTTCATAGACCTAGACGTACAGACCAAAGGCATCCACAGAAACATTCGCTTCCTAGTCACCGACATCGGAGCCGAAGACCTAGTACTGGGATACCTGTGGCTCGCAGCATACGAACCAACAATCAGCTGGAGACACGCCACCATACACGAAAGCACACTACCAATCGTACTCCAATCAATAGACCCTGCTGTCGATCGAACCGTCATTGCAGCAGCCCTTACAAGCGAAGAAGTAGAAGAGATAGTGCAAGAACTAGAAGAGGTCTGCCAAATATGAACCACAGCTACAGAGCTGGCCATCGCGGCCCATCAACCACAACAAGAAGTGGAAATACCGGCACCGTACCAATGATTTGCCAAACTCTTCAGCAAAGAAGCATCGCATCGATTCCCACCCTCACTGTCACAAACCTGTAAACTTGGGTCGTGACTCGAGCGTCTAAGACCGGTCCGCACCAGCCCGGTCTTATGTAATCAATTTCCTAAAGGGGAAATCCGAAGTCGGAGTTCCAAATTCGTACTCCGACGGTCACGTGACCGGTCACGTGATTATCCTATGTTTATCAAGTCACCTGACGACTGAAAGTCGTACCACTCTTTGGATTAATCCTATTGGACTGCGGAGCAGTCACACCACTATGACGCAATCTTGCGCAATCGACTGCGGAGCAGTCGTACGATACCTACGATTATTCTGATTGGTTGATATACTTAGAACCCTTCCAGAACCTTCCATTGCGCAGCACCTGTGGGAAGTAGTAAGCCTCCCCTAAAGTACGCACAGACCATGTACCCAGGTATAAGCTAGAGCAATAGAACAATAGAGGACAGTCCCTCAGACTGTCCACTTGTGACTCCCACTGGATAACTCCCTGTGCCTTTCTTCGCTATAACCATAGCTTGGATTCGCGATCTCCTTGTTATCCTTGTTCTAGCCAAGTTTACCAAGTTTTCCCTGACTTCTTCCTCGTCCCTCGCGCTCCTCGTCAGCCAAGTGTCCTGCACGAGCACTCTGAGTGAGTGTTCATCACACTTGGACAGTCTCCTTATCTGACCTGGACGCTCCTTGGTAGTGTCTGATTTCGGAGACGATTTCGGTCACTGGGACGGTGATTCCAGTTCCTATTATACCTCGTGGGAGCCCCAGTATCGTGGCCCCCCTCGTCGTCGTCTCCCCCTCCTCTCCCTTCCCGTCCATTGTCTGGTGGGGTTGAACACCCCCCTCGTCCAAGTTGAGCAAGTTCGCTCTCCCCCAAGGTCCGGCTGCTTTGTAGCGCCCTCGTCCCGGTCTTCTCCCCCCCCCGACACCTCGCCCTGCTACCCCCCTCTCTTACGCAGAGGCATCCCCTGGCGTCGAGTACGTTTTACTCGACGAAAACTACCTGCTCTCTCTGGTGTCCCGTCCCGGTCTCTCGCCCTCGTCCCCGTCCCCGGATTTTGACATCCGGTCTCAAGTAGCCGTTCGATCCGGCGCCCCTCGTACTCGCTCCCCGTCCCCCGAACTTGTGTACCCTGACCCGGTACAAGTTTTCCAGTCCCCTTGCTCGGGCCTTGTCCCCCTCTCGATCTCCCGTCCCCTCGGTCCCCTCGTCTCGCCTCGCCCCTGGTCCTCGTCGCTCCTGCTCGCCCCACCACTCCTGACTCGCCCATCAACTACGATCGAGTAGCAGAAGGCGTACCACGTTGACACCCCTGACAACGACCTCCCCCACGAGAACCAGGAGAAAACATCCCCCTGCCTTGCCCATCGTCCGCCCCCCGTCTTGTGTCAACGTTACCACGGCCCGCACCCCCACCAGTTCATCAACGTCAGACACCCCAGGGAGAAGAGTGGAGACCAATCTGGAGTCTATCAGTATCAGGTCTCACTAACACAGCTCCCCTCCATTGATCACCTCCTCGCGTACCCCCCTAACTTCCCCGGCGTCACCCCTTCCGTTCCGGTCCCCTCATTACATCCAGCTCTACCCTCGCCACCGTCCCTCGCCCTCGCTCTCGGGATTCCCCCCTATACGCCTGCTCCCAAGCCATCTCGACCTTCCAGCCAAGACCTCCCTCTCGGCTCCATCAAGTACAACTTCCGAGAAGGTATCCGTCGGGCATTCGCCCCTTTAAACCAAGTAATTCGGCAGGCGTACGTCGGGACTCTAGTCACCCTTGAGCTCCAAGATTTTCTGGACGGTAGGATCATATCCACGTACGGATACTTGGCCTTTTGGCAGGACCGGATCTTTGTAATCGACCAAGGGTATCATTTTGAGGACCGTTAGAACAGCCCCTCCCTCTCTCGTATTGTTTCACACGCGCCTTCCCACTGACCCCTTCCTGTATATCTCTACCCACTTAGATCAACAGGAACTATAACTATTTACTTTACAAGTAAGTAGTTGTAGTCAGATTGGTCGTAGTAGAAAATAAAAGGGGTTTAGTGTCATTTTCCGACTCAAATCCCTGAACAAGAGCAAATTAATCGCTCTCAAGCACTCTTTGAAACCCACAGAGAAAGACAACTCCATTTACTATCCTTCACCTCGTTAACCTTGCCCACTCCAACACAGTAGAAGTTTGGAGGACAGTACCTCCTCCTTAAAGACCTCGACGCTATACTTCCATTGGAAGGTACTCACCTTAGTCGAGTTTCAAGACTTCGTCACCAGCAAGCTAGATAGGCTTAGCAACCTAGCGCAAGAACAACTCCTGTATTGGCACCTATCCAAGACACTCACAGTCCACGGCGCTCCCATCGAATCAACCCTCTTGTGGAACAAAGACGACTATCTTTGGTTTGTCCACATTCCCCCAGAAGACAGCGCATCATAGAAAACTCCTAAGAGGAGAAGACAATTTCCTTGAACGATTCGATTGGACTACGAACAAGTCCAAATATCCTTCCAAGAGATTCGTAGAATCTACCCAATCGGACACAACCAGTCATTACACTGAAGGTCGTGAATACCCTCAAGTGGGGAAGTTTGGGAAACAACCCTTGAAAACCCAGACACCAACATCGTCAATCCAAGAATCTTTCACCTCCCCCAGACGCCCCCGACGATCACGACTTTGTCACACGCCTTGATATCCAAGAGAACGGAGACGAGCCTCTCCCATCAAGTAATCCACCAAGTCCAAGTCCAAGTCCCCCTACACCATTCACAGATACTGATAGCGGTTGGGGAGAACCTGCCAACCAGTGGATCAGTAACGGCGTCTGTTGGTGTAGTAAAGAAGTCTGTACTTGTGGTTACAGACCAGATACCCCACCTACTCCACCTAGTGTAGTATTGTGGGCTCCAGGCCAAGACTACCTACCTTCTAGAGAAAGAATATAGAAGGTTCCTTGTTTAAATCACCCTGGCAGAAAGCGCACTCGATTGGGCTATCACCCTGGCATCTCAACAAGTATCCCAACGTCACAGAAGCCGAAGACAACGAAACCAGTTTATAAGAAGGGATACGCCTATTCCCTCTCCAGAAGAACCCCCCAGTAATCCCTAATAGAGACATTAGGAGAGTAAATCAAGCAACAAGTACACGTCCAAGTAACCCAGTTCAAGCGACCCCCACGTATCCAAGTTATCACGAGCTTCCCCCAGTCGTTCGTCAACCCTCCACTAGTAGTGAAGAAGGACAATTCCTAGCAACCCAACCCACGTATTACCACCTCCCAGAAGTACCCTTCATATCAAGAACACTACCCACGAGAAACCCCAGAGAATTACAGACCTTCAAGCAGCACTGTCAACTCATATTCCAGAGACACGGAGTTCCCCTAAACCTCCAGCACACAGTCAACAACATCCGCGACATCACCACAGACCCAGTAGGGTTCCAAGGACTCTTGTGGAGACTCTAGTGTCTTAATATCGCCATTACGGGATATTGAAGAATATTGTGGATCGATCTAGCCAATCGGCCAAGTGCAACTCATGGGATAACACTACAACCAGGGGATAAAATCTTTTACGCCTGGACTCAGACGGTTGGACCGTATCAAGACTAGCAAAGACGCTCTAGTGAATGAGCAATCCACCAGGACCAAGGAACTAGAGACCTTACCCCTGAAGAACTAGCAAGAGTCCCCATCTACTTCAAGAACCCCTTCTTCTCCCTTGACGATAATCTAATCCACGTTACCTGGAACACAGAAAGAACTCACGAGCCCAAGCGGGAAGTTCCCGTGGAAATTCTTTGGACAAGACGACACTGTCAAGCAAGGACTTGATGTTTGACGACGCTTACCCAGGATATAGCAATTTGACAAAGGATCGTACGATCACCACAATCTCACAGCCAAGTTACTAACGGAAGGAAGTCCGTTGGTCGACCCCAAACGAGAACTTTGGGTCTACAGAATAACAGAAGAGTAGTCTTCCCAGACTCTGACCAAGAAGGATCAGACTTATCTCACCCGCCAAGTACAGACCAAGAGAATTCAGAAGACAGAACAGGCAGAAGTATCAGGCCTCCTAGCACAAAAACCACCAAGGACCCGGTGCCTCAGTACTAGCTAGTTTATCAGGAACACACACCCCCCAGTCACCATCAGCAGGAAAGCTACCGGTGCACTCCCAAGTACCCCAGGACCATCCAGTCAACCAAGTTATCCACTGTTCACACCAAGACAACCAAAGCTTTTGGTACCAAGAGTCATCCCCTTCTCCACCACCGACACCCCAGTAACAAGCACCATGGCTTCAGGAGGAGGCGCCAAGTTATTAGGAACACCCCCCAGAACCATTCGATGGCAAACAAGACAAGGCAGAAGCCTTTTGGAGTAGTGTTGAAAACTACTACTATCTCAATGAATCCACATACACCAATGAAGGCAAGTGCGTATCGGCTGCCTTAACGCACTTCAAGATTGGTACCCCAGCAGGAGATTGGGCCCAAGATCAACAAACCAAAGCCCTCACAGCCACGCCCATAGACTTTGGCACCTGGAACGATTTCAGAGACGCGTTCAAGAAACACACTTCATCCCGTCACACACCAAGTTAGAATCAACCAACCTCATGTACTCCTGTCATATGGGAAATCAACCCTTCAATGATTGGTACCAAGAATGGTCCACGTACGCGTCCAGATCAGGTGCAAATGAAGAAACCAAGATGTTCGCCTTTAGAAAGGCACTCCCTGCAGCTCTACACCAGAAGATTATTGGTGTATCACCACAGCCCACACCATAGACAAATTGGTCGAACTAGCAAGAGAATTCGACCGCGTATGGTGTCTCTACAGTAACCCAGCATTCACAGGACAAAGACTTCAAGGGCCAAGAAATAGGGCCATGTACGCCGAAGAAGATGGCGCTCACGTCAACGCCACCACAGCCACGAGTATAAGACCTCAGCAAGCAGGCAGAATAACCAAGGAAGAAAAAGATCGACGCTTCAAGGAGAAGCTCTGTTTTTATTGCGGAAAGCCGAACCACCAAGCCAAGGACTGCCGGACCAGGAATAGCTCCCAACGACAAGGACAAGGGAATGGAAGACCCAGTAATCAGCGGTCAGACTTTAGGGCACGCGCAACCCTAACTCAAGAAGAATCCTACGAGGATCCCCCCAAAGATCACCCTGCCCAGATAGCGGCAATGTACCACAGTCCCCCAGCACACATCATGATTCCACGCCCTCAATCAGCCCCCCTTCCAGAGGATTTTTGAACTACCCTACTGAAGCACTGTCAGTTAGGGCTTTACGAGTGGCCAACCATAGTTTATTACCCAAGGATACTCATTACTAGAGACGTTAGATTCTGAGCCTGTACCCGTGATACGATACGAAATAGACGATCACCCTCAATTACGCTCAGAAGCACTCTAGTAGGAAAGAAAACCAGTCAAGAAATCAGTGCACGGGCTTTACTAGACAGCGGCGCAGAAGGAATCATCATAGATCAAGATTTTGCCAAGAGGAATAACCTAACTCTCAGAACCCTAGTTAACCCACTTCCAGTACGGAATGTGGATGGAACATTGAACAAACAAGGATCAGTGTGATATACTACGATCCAGACAATCCGGATAAAGACTTCCAATGGAGAATACCACGATGAATGTGCTGAACTCTACGTAACCACGCTAGGCGACCACGATATTATCCTAGGAACAGACTGGCTCAAAGCACACAACCCAGAAGTTAACTGGGCCATGCCACAACTCGCCTTCACAAGATGCCCCAAGACCTGCACACTATCCACCAAGTCCCTAGTTATTACAGCCAAGGAAGCCGCAGACGCGAGCAACCACGATCAATGTTTTACAAACCACGGAAGAATACCAAGATGCAGGTGAACCTGCCTTTAGTCAAGAAGCCATGGAGCCGTTCCTGTACCTACAATCAAGAACCAAGAAGAAGATATACTCATTAGAGCCAAGACCACCACGAGCACAGAAATTGCAGCTAGAACAGCACCCAAGACATCCATGGAACACATCCCAGCCCAGTTTTCACAGTACGCTAAGGTATTTAGCGAGACAAGCCTCCCAAAGACTACCACAGCACCAGCCATGGGACCATGCCATAGAATTGAAACCCGGAGCCACCATGAAGAATTGCTCCATCTATCATCTTATGCCCAAAGAATCAGAAGCATTGAAGATTTATATCACGGATCACCTACAAAGGGGATATATTCACCCTTCCAAGTCACCCATGGCCAGCCCCTTCTTCTTTATAGATAAGAAAGATGGCAAGTTACGCCCAGTACAAGATTATCGAGCATTAAACGATATTACGATCAAGAACACCACCCCATTGCCATTAATCCCTGAGCTCATTGATAAACTACGCGGCGCAAGATGGTTCACCAAGTTAGATATCCGATGGGGCTACAACAATATACAGAGTCCGCAAAGGTGACGAGTACAAAGCTGCTTTCAAGACACCCCTCGGATTATATGAACCCACAGTCATGACATTCGGCCTCTGCAACGCCCCTGCCACGTTTCAAACATTCATGAACACCATCTTCGAAGACCTGATAGATGAAGGACATGTTGTCGTCTATCTCGATGATATCCTGATATTGCAGAGGACCTCCCCACGTTAACCAGGCTCACCCACGAAGTACTATCACGCCTAGCAAAATATGACCTCTACTGAAACCAGAAAAATGCTCTTTCGCCCAGACATCCATAGAATACCTCGGACTCGTTATATCCGAAGGACAAATTGCCATGGACCCCAGCTAAGGTGGCAGGAATAAGAGACTGGCCACCTCCTAAGACGGTCAAACAAGTTCAAGCCTTCCTGGGATTTTGCAACTTTTATCGACGCTTCATCAAGGACTTCTCTACCATTGCATGCCCCTTGTTTGACTTAACCAAGAAAGAAGTACCCTTCCGATGGACCCCAGAAGCATCCACAGCCTTTCAGACACTCATCACAGCTTTCACCACTGCACCTGTCCTTGCCCTGCCAGACCACGATAAGCCTTTCCGCTTAATCACGGACGCTAGTGACTTCGCCACTGGCACCATCTTAGAACAACCCGATGCACTCAACCGTTGGCACCCCATCGCGTACCACTCCAAGTCTCTACAGCCTGCTGAACAGAACTATGAAATCCATGATAAAGAACTCCTCGCTATCATCCGCACCCTGGAAATTTTTCGCCACTACCTTGAAGGACGCGAAGACACCCTCGAAATTTGGTCAGACCATGGAAATTTGGTCTATTTCTCCACAAAACAGAAACTTACGCGGCACCAAGCACGATGGGCCCTCTTCCTCTCGCATTTCAAGTTCACCATAGTCCACAAACCTGGTACCCAAAACAAGTCGGATGCCCTGTCCAGGTGTCCAGACCTTAAAGAGGGGATAGCGCACGAAGAAAATGATCGTGTGCTTTTGGATAGCAAATTTTTCGCAATCCATGCAGTCCGACCCACAACAATCACAGTCCAAGGAAACACCACGTTGCGACAACAAATCAAGAACACTCAAGAATACGACAAAGAAGTTAGCCTTGCCTTAGAAACCCTTCTAAAGAATGGCCCTAGATCCCTCACAAAGGGCTTAGAAGATTGGAACTTAGAAGATGGAATCATCCTGTACAAAGGACAAGTATACGTCCCCAAGAATGAAGATCTCCGAAGAGAAATAGTCAAGCAATACCATGACCATCTTGCCACAGGACACCCTGGAAGATGGAAGACCTACGAACTAATTTCACGAGAATTCTGGTGGCCAGGCATGTCCACCTTTGTCAAGAGCTATGTGGACGGATGTGCCACTTGCCAAGCAACAAAAGTTAAACCAAGAAACCAAGTACCCCTGCAACCAAATCAAGTCCCTAACGAAATTTGGGAAATAATCACTATGGACTTCATCACAGATCTCCCCACGTCACAAGGATACGATTCACTATTTGTTGTAGTGGATCGTCTCAGTAAAGCAACAATAATTGCTCCATGTAACAAGACCATCACTGCCGAAGAAACATCCAAGTTATACTTAGAACAAGTCTGGAGACGAACAGGTCTACCACACCAAGTAATATCCGATAGAGGACCACAATTTGCTTCCAAAGTAATGCAAGAAGTTTGGAGCAAACTAGGTGTCAAGTCAACCATGTCTACAGCATTCTATCCACAAACAGATGGAGAAACAGAACGCGTCAACCAAGAACTAGAACAATATCTACGCGTCTTTTGTAATTTCCAAGTCGACAACTGGGTAGAACTAATACCCTTCATGGAATTTGCTCACAACGCAAGACAACACAGCGCCACAGGAAAAATCACCCTTCGAGATCTGGTACAGCTACAAACCAGAATTCATTCCACCAGTCAACTTTGCGTCCAAAATACCCACAGTAGAAGAACACCTTCATTCCCTAGAACAAATTCGCATTGAAGTATCCGCTGCACTAAAGGTAGCAGCCGAAGTCATGAAAAATACCCATGTATCCACAGCCACCTACGTACCCCAACCGGGTGACCAAGTTTGGTTAGAAGGAACCAATATCCACACCACGCACCCCAAGGCCAAACTAGCCCCTAGACGACATGGACCATTCAAAGTCATATCCGCGTGGGGAGTTAATTGTAAACTCCAGTTGCCCAAAGCTTGGAAGATCCATCCAGTGTTCCATATATCCCTTGTATCCCCCTACAACGAAACCACAGCCCATGGACCCAATTTCACCAGACCACCCCCAGAAATAGTCCAAGGAGAGGATGAGCACTATGAAGTAGAAACGGTCCTCCAATCAAGGCTCTCTCTGAACAAGAGAGGCATACAATACCTAGTGAAGTGGAAAGGATATCCTTCTTCAGAAAACTCCTGGCTCCCAGCCTCACAAATGAAACACGCCCAGGACCTTGTTCAACAATTTCACCACAAGAATCCACGAGCACCCAAACTCAGAACCTTGATGGTTGCTGAACGGCGCAGCAACCCCTTAAAGAGGGGATACTGTCATGAACCTGTAAACTTGGGTCGTGACTTGAGCGTCTAAGACCAGTCCGCACCAGCCCGGTCTTATGTAATCAATTTCCTAAAGGGGAATTCCGAAGTCGGAGTTCCAAATTCGTACTCCGACGGTCACGTGATTATCCTATGTTTATCAAGTCACCTGACGACTGAAAGTCGTACCACTCTTTGGATTAATCCTATTGGACTGCGGAGCAGTCGTACGATACCTATGATTATTCTGATTGGTTGATATACTTAGAACCCTTCCAGAACCTTCCATTGCGCAGCACCTGTGGGAAGTAGTAAGCCTCCCCTAAAGTATGCACAGACCATGTACCCAGGTATATAAGCTAGAGCAATAGAACGGACAGTCCCTCAGACTGTCCACTTGTGACTCCCACCTGGATAACTCCCTTGTGCCTTTCTTCGCTATAACCATAGCTTGGATTCGCGATCTCCTTGTTATCCTCATACTAGCCAAGTTGTACCAAGTTTTCCCTGACTTCTTCCTTGTCCCTTGCGCTCCTCATCAGCCAAGTGTCCTGCACGAGCACTCTGAGTGAGTGTTCTTCACACTCACAACCATATGATCACGCAATTGAACTTAAACCCGAAGCACCCACAACCATAGACTGCAAGATCTACCCCATGAGCCAAGAAGAAGACGGCCAACTCAAGACGTGGGTAGATGAACAATTAAAGTTAGGATACATTCGACCATCCAAATCGCCGTATGCCTCGTCATTCTTCTTCATTAAACAGAAAGACGGGAAACTACGACCGGTGCAAGACTACTGGAAGATCAACGCCTACACAGTACGTAACCAATACCCTCTACCGCTCATGGCCAAGCTCATCAACGACCTTGGTAATGGACACATCTTCACCAAACTTGATGTCCGCTGGGGGTATAACAACATACGCATCAAAGAAGGCGACGAATACAAAGCAGCGTTCAAGACAAAATACAGACTCTTCAAACCCCTCGTCATGTACTTTGGACTTACAAACTCGCCAGCCACCTTCCAACACATGATGAATGACATCTTAGGTGACACCATCCAAGTCTTCGCAGCAATGGGCACAATCATTCGCGTCTACATGGACGATATTGGCATCGTGACGCTTGAACAAGCCGGCCTCCAAGCACACATTGACGCCATCTGCACAGTCCTCCAAGTAGCAATGGACCACAACCTCTACTTCAAACCGTCCAAATGCATCTTCCACCAACCTCGTATGGATTACCTGGGGGTCATCCTTGAAAAGGGGGTGACGCGCATGGACCCGGTAAAAATTTCGGGCATCCGTGACTGGCCATGACCTACCAAAGTACGTGACGTCCGCTCATTCTTGGGCTTCTGCAATTTTTACCGCCTCTTCATCCGGGGCTTCGCAACGCACGCACGAGCCCTCAACAAACTCACACGCAAAGACATGGAATGGACTTGGGGACAAGACGAAGAGAAGGCCTTTCAAAAACTCAAAGACCTAGTCACGTCAGAGCCAGTACTAGCACACCCTACACTGACGGACCAATTTGAACTGGAAGTAGATGCATCAGGCTACATGGTGGGAGCTGTCCTACTCCAAAAGAAAACTGATGGAAAGCGACACCCACTAGGATACTATTCGGCCACACTCAGTGAAGCAGAGTGCAACTACGACATTTACGACCTCGAACTCCTGGCCATAGTAAAAGCCTTAAGACACTGGCGACCATTCCTTGCAGGATCACCACACAAAATCAAAATATTTTCCAACCACCTCAACCCCACCCATTGGAAAACACCCCAAAAGATAAGTCGCCGAGTAGCTCGAGAAGTGCTCGAACTCATGGAATACAACTTCGAGATCCACCACATCAAGGGGAAGAACAACGGCAGAGCAGATGCCCTCTCCCGACGACCAGACTACAACCAAGGGGAACGGGACAACGAGGGAGTCATGGTCCTACCCGAAACTGTCTTTGTATGTACAGTAACAGTACAACCACCAGAAGATCGCCAACAAGACAAAAACCAAATATGTCCCTGGGCAGACCTGCACAAACTAAAGAAAATCGATGGAATATGGTACCGACAGGGAGCCAAAGTCATCACTGGGAACCAAGACACGATCCGCACCACCATCCAAAACCACCATGACCCACCAATATACAGACACCCCGGCATCAAACGAACATGCCGAATTATTGAGCGACACTACTGGTGGCCTAACATGATCCTCCACGTAACCGAATATGTCAAAGGATGTGCCGAATGCCAATGACACAAAGTTAACAACCGACCCACGAAAGCACCACTGGTACCCATCACCCCGAAACCGGACACAAACCCCTTTGAGGTCATAGCGCTAGACTTCATCACAAAGCTCCCTATATCCCAAGGGTACAACTCCATCCTCACAGTCACCGATCACGACTGTACCAAAGCATCAATCTTCATCCCATGTAATGAAGAAATTATGGCAGAAGAGACGGCAGCACTGTACATCACACACATATTCCAGAGATTCGGGTTACCAGCCAAAATCATCAGTGACCGAGACCCCCGATTCACGTCCAAATTCACACGAGAGATATGTCATATCTTAGGAATCTATCAGAACATCTCTATGGCCTACCATCCATGAACAGATGGACAATCAGAATGGACCAATCAGTGGCTGGAGCAATACCTAAGGTTCTGGATGAATGAGCGCCAAGATAACTGGGCGCACTTTCTCCCCATGGCAGAATTTGTGCACAACAGCTGGCCCCATGAGGCAACAAGGAAGTCCCCTTTCGCCCTCATGATGGGATATGACCCGCGTGCTGATTGGACCGATAAGCCATCACCAATACCACAGGTACTCACGCGCCTACACCAATTCTGAGAAGCACGGAAGGACGCCCAAAATTTGATCAAGAAAGCTCAAGCACTGTGGGTGAAACACCAAAACACCCCGCAATATCAAATAGGGGACCAAGTATGGCTGGAAGGGCGCCATCTACGAACCAATCAGCCCACTGCCAAGCTTGTGGTGCGAAGACACAGACTGTTCTGAATCACCAAGGTACTCTCCTCTGTCAACTACCAACTGGAACTCCCCACACAGTGGAGCATCCACCCGGTATTCCACACGGATCTACTAACCCCTTACTGAGAGACGCTCATGCATGGGAAAAACTTCCAACACCTGCCACCGGATCTAGTAGACAGCGAAGAAGAGTACGAAGTAGAGCGCATTCTAGACTCTCGACGATTCAGCCAGAGCAAAAAGTTGCAATACCTCGTGAAATGGAAGGGGTATCCAGACTCAGAGAACCAGTGGGTCAACAAAGATGACGTATTTGCTGACGAAGCAGTAGCAGAGTATGAGCAGAGCACAAACGCTAGAAAAGCACATATAAGCCAAAAGGAAACAAATAATTATCCCCCATCTCCTCACACTGGATTCCTCACTTCGCTCACAATGTCTCTTCCCACTGCCTCCTCTTCCACCGCTCTCACTCCCCACCTCATCGACAACCTCACCAGACAAGAGCTCATCAAGGCCCTCGACCACGCTCAATCCATTATTGACCTCGAGGACCCCGACCAACCCGCCACATACTGGCTCACTGACAGCCGGGGGCAGCGCCTCTGCACTGCACCGTACACCGAGGCCAAAATTACTCGGCTTCGTGAGGCTGTTGGAGGGGACGAAAGTCCCTCACCTCGACCTATCACCAATCACAGCGCAGAGGAAGAAGAACAAAGCCATGCTGCGATGGGAAGAGTGGATGAAAACCCGGTTGTGGAGGGAGCCCGCTGTGATGAACACTCACTCAGAGTGTTCCTGCAATACACTTGGCTGACGAGGAGCGCGAGGAACGATGAAGACGTTAGGGAAAACTTGGGCGAACTTGGCTAGAACGAGGATAACGAGGAGGTTGTGAATCCAAGCTATGGTTAATAGCGAAGAAAGGCGCTAGGATGTTATCCAAGTGGGAGTCACAAGTGGACAGTCTGAGGGACTGTCTGTTCTATTGCTCTAGCTTATATACCTGGGTACATGGTCTGTGCGTACTTTAGGGGAGGCTTACTACTTCCCACAGGTGCTGCGCAATGGAAGGCTCTGGAAGGGTTCTAAATATATCAACCAATCAGAATAATCGTAGGTATCGTATGACTGCTCGGCAGTCGATTGCGCCAGATTGCGCCATAGTGGTGTGACTGCTCCGCAGTCCAATAGGATTAATCCAAAGAGTGGTACGACTTTCAGTCGTCAGGTGACTTGATAAACATAGGATAATCACGTGACCAGTCACGTGATCGTCGGAGTACGAATTTGGAACTCCGACTTCGGAATTCCCCTTTAGGAAATTGATTACATAAGACCGGGCCGGTGCGGACTGGTCTTAGACGCTTGAGTCACGACCCAAGTTTACAGGTTCGTGACACCCGCGGAGGATTGGTGCTGACAGCAGCTGGCAGCCGCAGCAGCGAGGAGGGCCTGCATCCTCATCCGACGCTGGCAGCACACTGAGATGCTGAGAGGGCGGTGTACAAAGCTGTCAAAGGAGCATTGAGGGAGTGGTACCCAGCTGAGCAACTGTACCTCATCACTGCCACCAATACTGATGACCCCCACGAAACCCCCTACGCCTGCAACACGACGGGGTGCCCCCTGTACCGCGCCGGAGTTGTTGTTGACACGGAGACCGCGCCCATGCCCGCGGTCCATCTCCGATACCTGGGAGGCACTGCGCACACCGCACCCCACGGATACAAACACAATCGGGGGGACGACTTCATCCACTACCCCATCACCGACGCGCAGGGCGTTACACGCCAGGCCACTTTCGTCCAAGTCGTCAGGGGCCCGGACCCCCTCATACTCGGACTCATGGATGACAGCGACAAAGTCTACAGTCGCCCCCTCTATGCTGAGCCACAAGTCCGCGAGGCCGGCAAGCCCCACTACACCCCCGAAGACATGTACGCCTTTGTTGGCGGACACAGCAACCAGCATTGCATGGACAGGGCGGTGAACGAGCTGAGGGATGTGGGGATTAAAGCTGAGTTAACCCGCTACCGTGCCTACAAGCATGAGGCTGAGAGGATGGAGCAGTGGCTGCACGCCCTTGCCCAGGCCCTCAGAGGAGTGCAGGGGGAGCTCATGAGGTGCAAGTTCAGGTTAGAGATGGCTAACGTGTTGGATCGGGTTACTGAGAGGCAAGAGGCATGGGTAGGAGGAATCGGCCCCACTCGGCGCCGTGGACGTCGCAGCTGAAAAGGGGGTGATGTCGCGACTGGAGAAACAGACTCTTACTATACGGATATGACCCCTTAGTAAGTAGTAATGTGTCATGGACTTAATGCATCAGTCAGCAGTCATAGTATCACATGTTAGATATTATAACTTGTTCCTAGTAGTAGCTGTAGTAGGGTTCAAGCTACTTACGCTACTAGTCACCTCGGATTGGAGGGGAGCTTTAAAGCTATCCTGCAAACTGTATAAGTAGGGTACACGGAAGACCAAGAATGCCATCTTGGTCTTCTTCAATCACTACCTCCTCGACTCATACTCGCACTTCTTGCCTGTCTCTCCTGAGCAAGTTGAACAACTTACTGCCCAGTGACCTTAGGGGCGTCCTGGTGCAACGACCACGACCACAGGATTGTGCCACACAAAGGCGACTTGAAGAAGCTTCAGACGAGCAGCTTACATCCCACTAAGTCGTGAACGCCCTTTCGAAGTCTAAGTCAGACTTAACACTGGTAGTGGCGTAACATCTGCGCAGGGATGTGATCGCGGTGCGCAAGTCCGAGCTCTGACAATTGGAGACAGACCTCACACGTGACCACTTCCATATGGACATGGACCTTGCAAGCGTGCGGAAGAGATTACAGTACGCGCGTGTCATACCACTTATATCAGAGAAGTTCAATGAGCTTCAGGCCAAGCTCATACATCCACAATCCACTCCTGAGGCCATCCCCATTCCTCCACGAGCAGGAGGACCTTGCGAGATGCCACACCTACAAGGCGAAGACCACAAGAGGACCCACAAGTGCTTCCAGTGCAAGTCCACTGATCACTTGATCATGCAGTGTCCTCAGAGGAGGGCCAAGCAGCCGTGTCAGTGGTGTGGGAGTCACACTCATCAATACGATGTATGCCTCATCCGTCGCATCTCCCCCATGTCGCCAGCCTACGTTGACCCTGATGACCACCCACGATGGTGTGGCAAGTGCCTGTGGTACGACGCGTGGCATGAAGAGATCCACTGCCCCCAGTATGAGCAGTGTCAGGAGTGTGATGAGTGGGGTCGACACCTTTTCCTATGCCACCATACTTGTCCACGCCCCCCTTCGCCAATCCCCAACACCATACTGGTCAAAGATGACTGGTACTACACCAGCGACTAGTTGAAGTCGTGGTGACTTTGAGTCTGATGGGGGGGTAATGTTACGATTTTCATCTTACTGTACAATACTCTCGATTTACTTTCTTATCTTGCCTCACATTTGCATATATGTTTACCCATGATCCGCTTTGATTCGCTCCATGGCTTCTATTTCGCACCGACCCCATGACCATAGGAAGGCCATATTTATAACTTTCAGAACCCGCTGACGTCATTTGAGCCCCATGTGCCCCCGCGGGATTCCCTTGTACTTCTTATGGACTTTCCCTTCATCTTCCCTCATGTTACGTTTCAGTTTGATCAGCACCTCGGGCCGGGAAGTGGACACTGACACATCGACTATGACATCGCCGTCAGCAGAATATCGTCATGGACTTGTAGGATCAGTCAGCTGGGTAAGCTCTGGCACATGTGATTGTACGATAACAGATCGGATCTTGTAATGACTCGATGTCACGATTCGGATTGATCGGCGCCTCGGGCCGGGAAGTGGACACTGACGCGTCGACTATGACATCGCCGTCAGCAGAATATCGTCATGGACTTGTAGGATCAGTCAGCCGGGTAAGCTCCGGCGCATGTAACTGTACGATAACGGATCGGATCCCGGAATGACTCGTAGTGACTCATAACTAGGATAGCTGTACTAGGGTTCACGGTACTTACACTATTGGCTAGTTAGTATTCAAGCGGCGCTTCAAAGCCCGCGCGTAACTGTATAAGTAGACCAGTGCGAAGACCAAGAACGGCATCTTGGTCTTCTTCCAATACCACTACCATCTACTCGTCTTTACTAAGAGGTCTTTCCCCTCTTAAGTGAGTGTCCGGCATATCCCCTTAGACCAGGGATCCCCATGACTTACCCCTTTGACTGTCCCTTCGCGGATCAGTGGAATATCCCGCCGACGTCGCAGCATACCAAGTCTTCCTATATCGCAATGACCGAGTAGCGTCTCCCTATCACACCTTCTACATCATCGACAGCGCTACGTGGGCTAACGCTCAGTACATCGACCATATCCCAGCAGGAGTACCGCAACTTGAGGACCTTCACGCATACTTCGGGCGAGACGAAAGCCTTCAGCCTCATCCAGCCTTCTACGCAGACACCTTCGCCAACCGCAACTACCGACTTGTACGGATCGCCACCAAGCAAGAAGCCTAAGTCAGGCAAGCGTCCGTGGTAGACGTAACATTAAGACCAAGATCCCACCGTGGCCAATCCTACAACCAAAGAACTTTGGGTCCCGTTCAGGCCCTACTACATCGACAGAAGAGGAGATCGCAACGTCCCAAAGAGATACTTGGGATCCGCATTTTGGAAAGACGACGCAGAGACACCAGGCTATGTCACTTACTATTTCGATCGACAGAATAACTCGCAACTCATCCCGGTAGAATTCAACTTCGACAACCACTGTTGGGTAGAAGTTCGTTGGGACGCCGGAAGGGAGAAACTCCAAGCCACCAGACCAGCAAGCTCAATCCTCAACCTAGACATCAAACAGTCAGAAGTCGTCACCAGAGACCAGTGGGGAACGATTGACGGAGAAGACGAAGAACCCATCAGATCCCCAACACCTAAGACACCCGCACCATCACCATCGATCAAAAGCAACCCAGAAGAAATCGTCATCAGAGACGAACAAGAGGAGGAACAACTGAAACAAATTGCCGAGTTGATTCCTACTGACATGTCCATAACCATCCCAACCATGGCCGCAGCCCGAACAGCCCTACTGGGCAAAGACATCGGGGGATACCAACCACTCCCCGGAGGACCACCCGACGGAGGAGGAGGAGCACCACCTGGGGGCGACCCAGACGACAACCTGCAAGACAACCAGGCGGACACGCCAGCATTCGTAATGCCCGATACCGACAAATTCATCGGGAAAGAACCCAAAATCTTCACCGGGAATCGTGACGAAGCAGAAGCCTTCCTCGCCCAATGGAACCGATTCGCAGGAGTCAACGCCGCCAACAAAAGCCTCAAAATCCCTTATATCAAGGCAATGTTGTTCCTCACCTACATCCAAGGACCACTTGTCGACGAGTGGGCAACGGAAACAGCCAAATGGCTCGACGCCCAAGCCAACAGAAACGACCCATGGCTCTGGGCAGGAGTAGAACTCGCGTTCAAAGGACAGTTCCGCAACAACCTAGAAAAGGACCGCGCAAGGGTAGAACTCGACAAAGGGTTTAGGATGATGAACGAGGACATTGACAGCTACGTCACTAAATTCGAAAAGCTGGTCCGACAGGCTGACTACCGGTTGGACGAACCACTCGTTCTCGACAAATTCACCAGGGGTGTTCCCCATAAACTATACCAAAACGCCTATCAATTCCACAACCCGCGCAGCTATTCCCAATGGAAAAGCGCGCTCATCGAACAGCAGAAGAGGTATCTGCACATAAAAGCCAGGGAGACCGGCTTTGGAAGGCAGCCACAAACTGTACAACGACCTCGCCCAAACCAGCCACTCCGGTTTCAACCTCCGCAACGACAAGGAAACCAACAAGGGTGGCAGCAATACCGCAACCACCCAGACGCAATGGATACCACTCCCGGAAGAATCAGGGCAAGAGTCGCGGAAATCGGCGACGTCAACAGAAACCACCCAGAGGATCCAAGAGACTGGGCCCCAGGAGGAAGACCTCCATTTCCACCAAGAGGCGGATTCATGCAACGTAGGGGAGGAGGACGCGGAGTCCTGAATATAAGGGACGTAACCTGCTACAACTGTAACCAGAAGGGACACTTCTCACGAGACTGCAACCAGCCACGAAGGGCGCGAGGAAGAAGCGCATACATCGAAGAAGTCCCTACCGCACCGCAAAGCGTAGCGGAGGAACCTCTTATTGACCTGGACGAACCAGTCCAAGGCAACAGAGGCACCGTCAGCTCTCAAGTGGGTGACCTGCTGACTCAAGTTGTGGCACTGCCGGAGGAACAAAGGGGAATGTTCATGAGGGAAATGATGGGGAGGCAGGATTTTCCGAGCGCCTGAACCCAACGGCCTGGGTGAGGGCTCTAAATTGTAACTCAACGTTTATTACGCACTATCGATCTATGCACGTTCCAGTTTCGATTCGCACGAGTTACTTCATGGCCGACAAGAAAGCATTGGTGGACTCCGGAGCCACCCACAACTTCATACACCCAGACTTCGTCAGAAGGATGCATCTGGGAACCAAGGAACTACCAAATCCGCGTAACATATGGAACATCGACGGAACGCACAACAAAGGGGGAAAAATCACCCATTACGTTGATTTAAACATACAAACTGATGGAAAACTTAAAACCATCCAGTTCCTAATCACCAACGTAGGAGGAGAAGACATCATCCTCGGATATCCCTGGCTAGCAACATTCCAACCACGGATACAATGGGCTACTGCCACCATGGATACAAAACAATACCCCATCATCATACGAACCACAAACCCTAACAAACCACCGACCCAAACAACAGTCCAAGCAGAACTTCGAAGCATCATCACAAAAATGCAGGACGACAAACGAATGCAAGCCTTCGAAGAACTGGAAGAAACAACCCCGGTACACTTACGAACAATGGCAACTGACTTGGCAATCGCAGCACACGAAACAATGGAAAAGAAGGAACTACCCGAGGAATACAAGAGACACGTGAAAGTATTCAGCGAGGAGGAATCCCATCGATTCCCACCGTCTAGACCCTGGGATCACGCCATCGACCTCAAACCAAACGCCCCGGATCACATCAACTGCAAAGTCTACCCGCTCAATCAAACGGAAGACAAAGCACTAGAGGAGTTTTTGGACGAACAATTGGCAAAAGGATACATTCGACCATCTAAATCACAGTACGCAGCCCCTTTCTTCTTCGTCAAAAAGAAGGACGGAAAACTACGCCCGGTGCAGGACTACAGGGAGCTCAATGCATGGACCATACGCAACCAATACCCCCTACCGCTCATACCCCAGCTGATCGCAGACCTCAGCGGGGGGTGGATATTCTCAAAATTCGACGTCCGATGGGGATATACCAATATCAGAATCAAACCAGGCGACGAACACAAAGCGGCATTCAAGACCAAACGGGGGTTCTTCGAACCCCTGGTAATGTACTTCGGGATGACAAACGCACCGGCAACTTTCCAAGCTATGATGAACTGGACCTTCGCACCTCTCATCGAACATCACGAGAAGAAAGGAACTATTATTCGGGTATATATGGATGACATCGGAGTAGCCACGGCCACAACGAAGGAAGCACATACTGGAAGCCATCCACGACATCCTAGACCTGCTGGAACAAAACGACCTCTACCTCAAACTGGACAAATGCACATTCCACTCAGACACCCTCGATTACCTGGGGGTAATCATTAAGAAGGGGGTGATTCGCATGGACCCTGTCAAAATCTCTGGAATCCGCGAATGGCCGGTCCCCAAAAACGTCAAACAGGTACGATCATTCCTAGGATTTTGCAACTTCTACCGTGCTTTTATCCGAGGATTTGCCAATCACGCACGACCACTCAACAAACTCACATGCAAAGACACGGAATGGCAATGGGGAACAGAGCAACAGACAGCGTTCGACAAGCTCAAAACCCTTGTAACGGAAGAACCGGTGCTCAAACATCCGGAATTAGACAAACCGTTCGAACTAGAAGTCGACGCCTCAGGATACGCAGTGGGAGCAGTACTACTCCAACGCGACAAAGACAACAAACGACACCCAATTGCCTACTACTCCAACACCCTCAACGCAGCAGAAAGGAACTACGACATCTACGACCTGGAACTGTTAGCCATCGTCAAAGCATTGAGGAACTGGAGACCCTACCTTGCCGGATCACCCCACAAGATCAAAGTGTTCTCCGACCACATGAACCTGCAATATTGGAGATCCCCACAAAAGATAAGCAGACGGGTAGCAAGGGAAGTGCTAGAACTCTCCGAATACGACATAGAGATTCACCACATCAAGGGAACGGCGAATGGGAGAGCGGATGCACTCTCAAGGAGACCCGACTACGACCAAGGAGAGCACGACAACGAGCAAGTCACAGTACTCCCGGACCACATATTCGTCAGAGCTGCAACAATCGACACAACGGATAACCCAACACGCATAAGCGCAACAATTCCTGTGGAAGAAATGCAACCCACGTACCCAGTATACACCCAGGACAACGACACCGTCACGAAGTGGATAGACCCACACAAACTCAAACGCATCGAAGGCACTTGGTACAAAGAGGGGCGAAGGGTAGTCACAGGCGATGCCCACGAACGGAAGCGTATTATACAAGCCCACCACGACACCCTCGCATACGGACACCCGGGAATCAACCGAACCATCAAACTGATCGAGAGATACTACTGGTGGCCAGGACTCCGGCAAGAAGCACAGGATTACGTTAAAGGGTGCGCCGACTGTCAACGAATCAAAGTCAACAACAGACCAACACGCGCACCTCTACAACCAATATTCCCGAAACCGGAAGCAACCCCATTCGAAGTCATAGCCCTAGACTTCATCACCAAATTACCCCAATCAAACGGCTGCGACTCTATACTGACAGTGACAGACCACGACTGTTCTAAAGCGGCAGTATTCATTCCATGCCTAGAAGAAATAAGCGCGGAAGGAACGGCGGCCCTGTACGTGACACATGTTTTTCCCAGATTCGGACTGCCAGCGCGCATCATTAGCGATCGGGACCCCAGATTTGCGTCAAAGTTCATTCGTGAACTATGCCGAATACTCGGCATAGAACAAAACATCTCCACCGCATACCACCCCAGAACTGACGGCCAATCGGAACGAACCAACCAATGGCTAGAACAATATCTAAGGTTCTGGGTCAACGAACAACAAGACGATTGGACACAATACCTACCAATGGCAGAATTCACGCACAACAACTGGCCTAATGAATCAACCAAGGAATCCCCGTTCAACGTCCTCATGGGGTATAACCCACGTGCTGATTGGATCGATCGACCATCCCCTATTCCGCAAGTGGCGCTGCGAGCGCAGCAATTCAAAGAGGCTAGAACACGCGCCCAGGAACTGATGATCAAAGCGCAGCAGGGGTGGATCAAACACAAGGACACCCCAAAATACCAAATCGGGGACCTCGTATGGCTCGAAGGGCGCCACCTACGTACCAACCAACCAACGGCGAAACTCGCGCCCCGAAGACATGGACCCTTCCAGATCGTCCAGGTGATGTCCGCAGTCAACTACCGCCTAGAACTTCCCACGCAGTGGAGCATTCACCCAGTGTTCCACACGGACCTCCTCACTCCGTACAAAGAGACTCCCACACACGGACCAAATTACCAGCGCCCACCACCGGATCTAATCGATGGCGAGGAAGAATACGAGGTCGAGAAGATTCTGGACTCCCGGCGGTTCGGCAGGACAAGGAAGTTACAATATTTGGTCAAATGGCGCGGGTACCCAGACTCGGACAACCAGTGGGTCTCCAAGGATGACGTATTCGCTGACGAAGCAATTCGGGAATTCAAACGTTCAAACCCCGCCAGAGAAGTACATATAAGCGCAGGGAAATCCCAAGAGACGTCCCCATCTCCTTCACCCACTCTCCCACATACTCATGTCCTCATCCCCAGTCCAAGTGCACTATGTCCTCGACGACCTACTCCCAATCTCAGTACAACCTACCCTCATCATTCAGAACGCACCATCATCACCCCTGTCGCTTCCCCAGTCCATTCACAACGGAGACAGTCGTCCACCTACCCCCTTACCATCCCTCCTTCCTTCACCAACCACTACAAGAGTTGGTTCAAGAGATCCTTCGCCGACCCACATGTCAACGTCCGCGGAACCCGATACGGACGAAACTCAAGTTCAAGAGGACCAGGACTTCGACCGGTACCTATCAGAGGAACATTGCCCTCTACACCAACACCTCGTCTACGGCAACCACCTCACCACCACGCACAACGAAACCCCTCCGCTATGCACCACAGACGGAGAGCCCATCCGTATGCCGAAAAATCCTCAACCCCAGGTCCGCATCTATCGTGCGGAAGAACACAGTCCGGTTTCCAGACGTCAAGTGGAGACTCCTCCACCCCTCGGATTCAGACACAACAGGGGAGTACATTATATCCCTTTCCAGATCCGCGATGCTCAGGACCGGCTGCACCCAGCTCGCTATACACAGCTCATCCTTACGGCGGATCCGTTCGTCCTCGCCTACAGGAGAGGCAGCGATCAGCAGTATGGGAAGCCGGTGCACGCCGCCCCCAACTACGACTACCCCCGAGACACCGCTTACTGCGACGACGACCTGATCTTCTTAGATCAGCGCAGCATCATGCGGGAATCGGTGGACCGCGCCCTCACGGGCATGAAGGACCTCACGCTGACGGCAGAGGTCCATCGATACCGCTGCGCCCAAGCGGGGGTGGAAGCAAAGGAGGCGGAGTTGGCGAGACTCACCGAGGAGTTGGACAAGGTTGCCAGGGTACGCTGAGAGTGCGTGCTCCGCCTGCGGCGAGCCAATGCGATCACGCGCATCGAAGCGGAGAGGGACTCCTATCGACCGGGCCTAGAGGCAGGGCAGCAAGTCGCGGAGCAGAGGGAGGCAGTCCAGCGGGGTCGAGCTGGGGCTCGACCGTAAGAAGGGGGTGATGTCACGATTCGGATTGATTGGCGCCTCGGGCCGGGAAGTGGACACTGACGCGTCGACTATGACATCGCCGTCAGCAGAATATCGTCATGGACTTGTAGGATCAGTCAGCCGGGTAAGCTCCGGCGCATGTAACTGTACGATAACGGATCGGATCCCGGAATGACTCGTAGTGACTCATAACTAGGATAGCTGTACTAGGGTTCACGGTACTTACACTATTGGCTAGTTAGTATTCAAGCGGCGCTTCAAAGCCCGCGCGTAACTGTATAAGTAGACCAGTGCGAAGACCAAGAACGGCATCTTGGTCTTCTTCCAATACCACTACCATCTACTCGTCTTTACTAAGAGGTCTTTCCCCTCTTAAGTGAGTGTCCGGCATATCCCCTTAGACCAGGGATCCCCGTGACTTACCCCTTTGACTGTCCCTTCGCGGATCAGTGGAATATCCCGCCGACGTCGCAGCATACCAAGTCTTCCTATATCGCAATGACCGAGTAGCGTCTCCCTATCACACCTTCTACATCATCGACAGCGCTACGTGGGCTAACGCTCAGTACATCGACCATATCCCAGCAGGAGTACCGCAACTTGAGGACCTTCACGCATACTTCGGGCGAGACGAAAGCCTTCAGCCTCATCCAGCCTTCTACGCAGACACCTTCGCCAACCGCAACTACCGACTTGTACGGATCGCCACCAAGCAAGAAGCCTAAGTCAGGCAAGCGTCCGTGGTAGACGTAACACTCGACGTGACTCATACTAGGATAGCTGTACTAGGGTTCACGGTACTTATGCTATTGGCTAGTAGTATTCAAGCGGCGCTTTAAAGCCCACGTGTATCTGTATAAGTAGAGTAGCGTGAAGACCAAGAACGACATCTTGGCCTTCTTCCAATACCACCACCATCTACTCGTCTTTACTAAGAGGTTTCCCCTCTTAAGTGAGTTGTCTGGCATATCCCCTTAGACCAGGGATCCCCATGACTTACCTTCGCCTGTCCCTTCGTGGATCAGTGGACCTTCCTGCAGACGTCGCAGCTTACCAAGTACACCTATATCGCAACGACCGTGTGGCCTCCCCGTACCACTCCTTCTTCATCATCGACAGCACTTCCTGGGCCAACACTAAGTATATCGACAAGGTTCCCCAAGGTGTTGTCCAGCTAGAAGATCTCCACACTTACTTTGGAAGAGACGAGAGCCTTCAACCTCATCCCGCCTTCTACCCTGAAACCTTCGCCAACCGCAACTTTCGACTCTCAAGGATCGCCACACGCCAAGAGGCCTAAGTCAGGCAAACGTCTGTGGTAGACGTAACATTAAGACCAAGATCCCATCGTGGCTAATCCTACAAGAACAACCAAAGACTTCTGGGTCCCCTTTCGGCCCTACTACATCGACAGAAGAGGAGACCGCAACGTCCCAAAGAAGTATTTAGAAAACGCATTTTGGAAGGACGACGAGGAAAACCCAGGATACTTCACCTACTACATCAACCAACAGGGACAATCTCAACTTATCCCCGTAGAATTTAACTTTGACAACCTTTGCTGGGTCGAAATCCGGTGGAACGACGCACACAACAAATACCAAGTTAACAGACCAGCAAGCTCGAGTCTCAACCTCGACATCCTCCAATCCAACGTCACCACCAGAGATCAGTGGGGACCAATCGACGGAGAAGAAGAGGAACCAGTCCGCTCACCAACACCAAAGACACCAGCACCATCCCCGTCCATCACAAGCAACCCGGAAGAGATCTGCATCATCAAGGATCAACAGGAGGAAGAACGCCTCGAACAAATCGCTAAGTCCATCCCCACAGACATGTCTGGCACCACTACATTAACAATGGCACAAGCCAGAACCGCAATATTCGGAAAATCCCCCGATGAAGGAGGAGGAGGAAGCGGAGGAGCACCACCAGTGTTACGAACCCCGACCACCGAAGGTGCGGCCCGCGCGCATGACGGCCCGGAGACACTGCCAGACACTGCAGAGACTCCGCGGAGCCCGATAAGCGACCGCATCAGATCCCCGGGTGCTAGGGAGCGGTTACGGGAGAGCCTGGGCTTGTGACGTCACCGATCACGTGACTTGGGCCTGGACTGACCTAGACCGATGACGACAGATGGCGCAATGCCTCATGTGACCTTCTGTTAGGTTCCATGGCTGCGCACGGACCACCGAACCCTCGGTAGAGCGGACTTAGCTGGGTACGAACCTTATGTACCTGCCTGTATATATACCAGTAGCGTTTCGTACTCAAGTCCCTCAGACTTGAGTTACTTAGCAATACCAGCTAGTACCTTGGGAACTCTGCTCTGCGCTTCTAAGACTATCCTCTTATCTTGTGCATCACCGTTCTCGCTGCGCCTCTTCGAGCGTACGCCTTTGACCGATCCAAGTCTCCTTAGTCATCGTCTGCGACTACGACCCCTCGACCTTGTTCTTTCGTTATGCCGTCTGCTGGTAAACCCGGAGTCGCACGCCGCCCCGCTGGTGGCGTTACAACCAGGAGGAGACCCCGACGACAACCCCCACGACGATGGGCAGGCAGGCGTACCCGCATTTGCGATGCCTGATACAGATAAGTTCCTAGGAAAGGAACCCAAGATATTCACAGGTAACCGTGACGAAGCAGAAGCGTTCCTCTCCCAGTGGAACAGATTTGCAGGAGTCAACGCCGCAAACAGAAGCCTCAAGGTCCCGTACATCAAAGCAATGATGTTTCTAACTTACATCCAAGGACCGCTCATCGACGAATGGGCAACAGAAACCACCAAGTGGCTCGACACCCAAGCCAACAAGAACGACCCATGGCTTTGGGCAGGAGTAGAACTCGCATTCAAAGGCCAATTCCGCGACAACCTAGAAAAGGATCGCGCACGAGTAGAACTCGACAAGGGGTTCAAAATGGTCAATGAGGACATTGACAGCTACGTCACTAAATTCAAAAGCTGGTCCAACAGGCTGACTATCGGTTGGACGAACCACTGGTCCTCGACAAATTCACACGATGTACGAGCTCGAAAGCGCGTGGGTGAGTAAGGTGCGGCCGAGTTGGGGACTAAACAGAGGAAGGGAAAGGAAGGAAGTTGTCGCCAAGCCTTTGCTGGAATGAGTGCCCAAATCGTGGACGCCGAGAGAGAGACTATTTCCGAGACTGAGAGAGAGACTGAAGACGTCGAGTGAAGCTTGAATCACATGTAGCGACGACGTGGAAAATAACTAGAATGGGGGAAAAGGAAGCGGTGAGTCGATACGGTCGAGTGGGTGTCTTCGATTCAGACTGGCCCCGTCGAACTGTTACTGGTTCACACGAGAGAAAAGAGAAGAGGATCGAATAAGACGCGGGGAAAAAGATGTTATTACTGAGCGCGATTCTGAGTCCTTATATACCTCGTGTACCTGTAAGTAAGGGAACTCTTCGTCGCAAACGCTAAGTCGAAAGTTGTGAGGGAGAGTAGGTTGAAGTGGGGAAAAGTAAAGTAAAGGAGTCCAAGGGATAGCGAGAGACTACGAAAGACGGACAGACAGACGGTCGTAAGGCTAAGGTGAAGTTTTACGGTCCCTGGCGCTAGTGGCGTCGACGGCGTGTACTGTACTCAGGCAAGCGTCGAGATGAAACGGGGGAGTAAAGCAAAGAATGAGAATGGTGACAAGGAAGGAGAATGGCGACAAGGAGTCTAACTGGTTGAAGGAGGGAGGTCGAAGAGGCGGCGCGGGTGGCGTCGACAAGGCGCTCTTTGCCCGAGGTAAAGAGCGCCGTTCTGGACCGTTCAACGGTCGTGGGTGTAGACATGCACCAAGATCCCGGGGTGATGAGGGCAGCAAAGGTGACGGATGGGTGGAGTGAAGAATGGTGGAGAGGTTTTCCGAGGCAGGCCCCTTGACGACATCGCGCGGGAAGTCGTTTTTGAGGAAAAGCGGATGTTCGTGGGTGCCGACCGGTGATGGAAATGTAATCATATTAGGCCGTAGTAAAAGAGTGACGAGGAGTGAGACGAGATGGTGGGGGGACGGAAGAGTGGGGGAAACGAGGCGAGGAGGGAAGGTGCGTTGAACACGAGTTGGTGGCGGTTTGGTGATCATCCGAGATAGGCAGTCGAGTCACGTGCCGAGCCGGCGAGACTGAAATGGTCAATAATGGGTGGATTTGCGGTCAAGGGCTGCGACGCCCTTACAACGAGGCGTCCCCCTCAAGCTGTACCAAAATGCCTATCAATTCCATAACCCGCGCAGCTACTCCCAATGGAAGAGCGCGCTCATCGAACAGCAGAAACGATACCTGCATATGAAAGCCAGATCAGACAGATTCGGAAGACAACCACAGGCCATGCCACGTCCCCGCCCAAACCAACCCCTTCGATTCCAGGCCCCGCAAAGGCAAGGAGCCCAACAAGGATGGCAACAGTACAGGAATCACCCTGACGCAATGGACACAACCCCAGGAAGAGTCCGGGCACGAGTCGCCAAAATAGGCGACGTCAACCACAATCACCCGGAAGATCCAAGGGACTGGACTCCCGGAAGACCCCCATTCCCGCCAAGATCCGGATTCATGCAACACAGAGGAGGAGGATGCGGAGTTCTGAACATCAGGGACGTAACCTGTTTTAATTGCAACCAGAAGGGTCACTTCTCACAAGACTGTAACCAACCAAGGAAAGCACAAGGCAGAGGAGCCTATATAGAGGAAATCCCCACCGCTCCTCAAAGCGTAGCCGGAGACCCCCTCATCGACTTTGACGGACCCGTCCAAGCCAACCGCACAGATACCGACCCCCAGATAGATGACATCATGGGTCGCATCGCAGCCCTATCAGAAGAAAAGAGGGAGGTGTTTGCGAGGGACATGGCGGGGAGACAGGATTTTCAAAGCGCCTGAACCCAACGGCCTGGGTGAGGGCTTTAAATTGTAACTCGTCGCTTATCACGCACTATCAATCTATGCATGTCCCAGTTTCAATTCGCACGAGCTACTACATGGCCGAAAAGAAAGCATTGGTGGACTCCGGAGCCACCCACAACTTCATACACCCAGATTTCGTAAAGAAGATGGGATTGGGAACCAAAGAACTACCCAACCCCCGAAATATCTGGAACATAGTTGGGATGCACAACAAAGGAGGGAAAATCACCCACTGCGTCAATCTAAATATACAAACTGATGGAAAACTTAAAACCATCCAGTTCCTTATCACCAATGTAGGGGGAGAAGATCTTATTCTGGGGTACCCCTGGCTAGCAACATTTCAACCACGCATACAATGGGCAACTGCTACCATGGACACCAAACAGTACCCAATCATCATATGCACCATCAACCCCAATAAAACCCCGAACCTCGCCACCATCCAGGCAGAAATCCGAAGCATCGTCACAAGGATACAAGACGAAGAACGCGAACAGGCCTTCAGAGAACTGGAAGAGGAAATGAGCCCAATATACGGACGAACGACGGCAACGGAACTAGCAATCTCAGCACAGTCAACAGAAACGAAGGAACTACCCAATGAATACAAAAAACACGCAAAAGTATTCAGCAAAGAAGAATCCTACCAATTTCCACCTCCTAGACCATGGGACCACGCCATCGACTTTAAACCAAACACTCCAGACCACATCAACTGCAAGGTCTACCCACTCAATCGAATGGAGGACAAAGCCCTGGAGGAATTCCTGGATGAACAACTGGCCAAAGGATACATTCGACCATCTAAATCTCAGTACACAGCCCCATTCTTCTTTGTCAAAAAGAAGGACAGAAAACTACAGCCAGTACAGGACTACAGGGAACTCAACACATGGACCATACGCAACCAATACCCGCTCCCACTCATACCCCAGTTAATTGCAGACCTTAGCGGAGGATGGATCTTCTCCAAATTTGATGTCAGATGAGGATACACAAACATCAGGATCAAACCAGGAGATGAACACAAGGCAGCGTTCAAAACTAAACAGGGGTTCTTCGAACCATTGGTAATGTACTTCGGCATGACAAACGCACCAGCAACTTTCTAGGCAATGATGAATGCAATCTTTGAACCACTCATCGAGCACCATGAGAAGAAAGGAACCATCATACGCGTGTACATGGACGATATCGGAGTCGCAACAGCAACCATGGAACAGGCTCACACCGAAGTGGTTCATGACATCCTGGACTTACTAGAACAACACGACTTATACCTCAAACTGGAAAAATGCACATTCCACTCCGACACCCTCGATTACCTGGGGGTAATCATTAAGAAGGGGGTGATTCGCATGGACCCTGTCAAAGTTTCTGGAATCCGCGACTGGCCGACCCCCAAAAACGTCAAACAGGTACGATCGTTCCTAGGGTTTTGCAATTTCTACCGCGCTTTCATTCGAGGTTTTGCCACACACGCACGACCACTTAACAAACTCATGCGCAAAGACACAGAATGGTCATGGGGAACAGAGCAACAAACAGCATTCGACAAACTCAAAACCCTTGTAATGGAAGAACCAGTGCTCAAACACCCGGAACTGGACAAACCCTTCGAACTGGAAGTTGATGCCTCGGGATACGCAGTAGGAGCGGTACTACTCCAACGAGACAAGGACAACAAACGACACCCAATCGCATACTACTCCAACACCCTCAGCACAGCAGAACGAAACTACGACATCTACGACTTGGAATTGTTAGCCATCGTCAAAGCACTAAGGAACTGGAGGGCCTACCTTGCGGGATCCCCACACAAAATCAAAGTGTTCTCCGACCACATGAACCTGCAGTACTGGAGATCCCCCCAAAAGATAAGCAGATGGGTGGCAAGGGAAGTGCTGGAACTCTCCGAATACGACATAGAGATTCACCACATCAAGGGAACAGTGAATGGAAGAGCCGATGCCTTATCAAGGAGGCCCGACTACGATCAGGGAGAACACGACAATGAACAAGTCACGGTACTCCCTGATCATATATTCGTCTGAGCTGCAAACATCGACACCACAGAAAACCCGACACGCATAAGCCCAGAAATCACAGTAGACAAAATGCAACCAACGCACCTGGTATACACCCAAGACAACAATATCATCATGAAATGGGTAGACCCACACAAACTCAAGAGCATCGAAAATACGTGGTACAAAGAGGGATGAAGAGTGGTTACAGGAGACACCCACGAATGAAAGTGTATTATACAAGCCCACCACGACACGCTCGCCTATGGACATCCCAGAATCAACCGAACCATCAAATTAATCGAAAGGTACTATTGGTGGCCAGGCAAGAGGCAAGAGGCACAAGACTACGTCAAAGGATGCGCTGACTGTCAGTGAATCAAGGTCAACAACCGACCAACACATGCCCCTCTACAACCCATATTTCCCAAACCGGAAGCAACTCCGTTCGAAGTCATAGCACTAGACTTCATCACGAAACTGCCCCAATCAAATGGCTGTGACTCCATACTGACAGTGACAGACCACGACTGCTCTAAGGCAGCGGTGTTTATCCCTGTGCCTGGAAGAAATAAGCACGGAAGGAACTGCGACCCTGTACGTGACACATGTTTTCCCTAGATTCGGACTGCCAGCGCGCATCATTAGCGATCGAGATCCAAGATTCGCGTCAAAATTCACCCGTGAACTATGCCGAATACTCGGAATCGAACAAAACATTTCCACGGTGTACCACCCCAGAACTGACGGCCAATTGGAACGGACCAACCAGTGGCTAGAGCAATACCTAAGGTTCTGGGTCAATGAGCGACAAGATGACTGGACACGATACCTACCAATGGCGGAATTCACACACAACAACTGGCCAAACGAGTCTACCAAGGAATCCCCTTTCAATGTCCTCATGGGGTACAACCCACATGCCAATTGGATCGATCGACCTTCTCCTATCCCACAAGTAGCAGCTGCGGGCACAGCAGTTCAGAGAAGCAAGAACACGCACCCAGGAACTGATGATCAAAGCACAGCAGGGGTGGATCAAACACAAGGACACCCCAAAATACCAGATTGGAGACCTCGTGTGGCTCGAAGGACGCCACCTATGCACCAACCAGCCAACCACAAAACTTGCGCCAAGAAGGCACTGGCCCGTTCCAGATCGTCCAGGTGATGTCCGCAGTCAATTACCACCTAGAACTTCCCACGCAGTGGAGCATCCATCCAGTATTCCACATGGACCTTCTGACCCCGTACAGAGAAACTCCCACACATGGCCCTAATTATCAGCACCCACCACCGGATTTAGTCAATGGAGAAGAGGAATATGAAGTCGAGAAAATTCTAGACTCTCGGCGGTTCAGCAGGACAAGGAAGCTGCAGTATTTGGTTAAATGGCGCGGATACCCGGACTCGGACAATCAGTGGGTTTCCAAGGATGATGTGTTTGCTGATGAAGCAATTCGGGAATTCAAATGTTCAAACCCCGCCAGAGAAACACATATAAGCACAGGGAAAATCCAAGAGACGTCCCCATCCTTCTCTCCTCCTCTCACACATACTCATGTCCTCTCCTCGAGTTCAAGTCCACTATGTCCTCGACAATCTACTCCCAGTATCAATCCAGCCTACCCTCATCATTCAAGACGCGCCACCATCACCCCTGTCGCTTCCCCAGTCCATTCACGGCGGAGGAAGTCGTCCACCGACCCCCGTACCATCCCTTCTTCCTTCGCCAACCCCTACCAGAGTTGGTACAAGAGATCCTTCACCAACCAACATGTCGATGACAGCTCAACCCGATTCGGACGAGACTCCGATTCAAGAGGACCGGGAGTACGACAAGTATCTCTCAGAGGAACATTGCCCTCTACACGAACACCTCGTCTACGGGAACCATCTTACGACCACGCACAATGAAACCCCTGCCGCTATGCACCACCGACGGGAACCTATCCTTATGCTGAAAGCTGCTCGACCCCAGGTCCACCAATACCGTGTGGAGGAACACAGCCCAGTTTCCCGACGCCAAGTGGAGACTCCTCCACCCGTCGGGTTCCAACACAACAGGGGAGTACACTATATCCCTTTCCAGATCTGTGATGCTCAAGACCGGCTGCACCCAGCTCGGTATACGCAGCTCATCCTTACAGCGGACCCATTTGTCCTCGCCTACAGGAGAGGCAGCGACCAGCAATACGGGAAGCCTGTGCACGCCGCCCCCAACTATGACTACCCTGCAGACAGCCACTACTACAATGACGATCTGATCTTCCTAGATCAGCGCAGCTCTATGTGCGAGTCAGTCGACCGTGCTCTCGCAGGGATGAAGGACCTCACTCTCATTGTGGAGGTCCACCGCTACCACTGTGCGCAAGCAGGATACGAGGCAAAGGAGGCGGAGTTGACGAAGAAGATGGACAAGCTGGACAAGATAGCCCGGGCAAGACGAGACTGTGTACTCCAGCTCCAGCGAGCCAACGCAATCACCCACATCGAAGCCGAGCGGGACTCATACTGTCCAGGGGTACAAGCCAGACTCCAGATTGCAGAGCAGAGGGAGGCCGCCCAGCGCAGTCGAGCTGGGGCTCGACCATAAGAAGGGGGTGATGTTACGTTTCAGTTTGATCGGCGCCTCGGGCCAGGAAGTGGACACTGACGTGTCAACTATGACATCGCCATCAGCAGAATATTGTCATGGACTTGTAGGATCAGTCAGCTGGGTAAGCTCTGGCACATGTGATTGTACGATAACAGATCGGATCTTGTAATGACTCGACGTGACTCATACTAGGATAGCTGTACTAGGGTTCACGGTACTTACGCTATTGGCTAGTAGTATTCAAGCGGCGCTTTAAAGCCCGTGCGTATCTGTATAAGTAGAGTAGCGCGAAGACCAAGAATGACATCTTGGTCTTCTTCCAATACCACCACCATCTACTCATCTTTACTAAGAGGTTTCCCCTCTTAAGTGAGTTGTCCGGCATATCCCCTTAGACCAGGGATCCCTGTGACTTACCTTCGCCTGTCCCTTCGTGGATCAGTGGACCTTCCTGCAGACGTTGCAGCTTACCAAGTACACCTATATTGCAACGACCGCATGGCCTCCCCGTACCACTCCTTCTTCATCATCGACAGCACTTCCTGGGCCAACGCTAAGTATATCGACAAGGTTCCCCAAGGCGTTATCCAGCTAGAAGATCTCCACGCTTACTTTGGAAGAGACGAGAGCCTTCAACCTCATCCCACCTTCTACCCTGAAACCTTCGCCAACCGCAACTTTCAACTCTCAAGGATCACCACATGCCAAGAGGCCTAAGTCAGGCAAACGTCTGTGGTAGATGTAACACCTCATTAGCTCACTAGGGCCAGTATCCTAGGATCGCGCCATGTGTTTGTACTTTACAAACACCCTGTACTAGTATATAAGTCACGCCCTACCTAGCTTGTATGGTAGACTTGACTTCTTGTGTAATACCACATTGTCTTCACCTCACAAACCAACTTGACTCGCCATTGCACTTGAGTCCCCCTTTCACTCACTTCTTCGCTTGAGCCTTGACTTCCCGCTATTATCCTTGTGTCCCTGGGAGACCAAGTGATACTTGTTCATCACTGAACTGAGCCTTAACTGGTTCACACACCTCCGATCCTGTTGACTTACTGAAGTACACGTCGTACTTAATGCCCCTGTGGTGGCAGTTACACTAAGGCCAGAGGTGAGCCAGAGGGGGGTACATAAGTGAGTGCCTATCTAAATATGGAAATACATCATCATGATTGTTGGTATCTAACACCCCTGGCATCCACCCTCAGTGACCCTCGGTGCTGCCAGTGGTGGATATTTCCAAGGGGGTCACGGAAATGTAGTGAGATATAGGATGTACCTTTTTCTCATAAGGTTGATACAGAGAGGGGGGGGGGGGTTATGTAAGTGAGCATCTATCTAAATATGGTATTTTGTTCTCACATATTGGACCAAACTCTCTGCAAACCCTTTGCCTGCATTCCCGAGAGTGCTGCACTTACACGCACCCTTAACTATTTGATTTCAGGACACTCCAGACAGATGTGATCATGTTTATTAAGTATAGTGAAGTGCAGAGATGTGTGCGACCCTTTGCGTCACCAGTCAACATGGCATAGAGCCGGAGCAACTTGTCTTTTGCATGTACCACACTTACATACAGCCTTAGCAATCAAAAAATTATGTGTCCTTGAAAACAAGGCAGATCTCTGGATGAAGTTGTGTACCGGCAGTACCGCTCAGAGGCCTGTACAAGCAGTCAAGGCAAACCCATCTGACTGCCATGCTGTGTGATGACTGGCCCCCAACCAGATATCATGACTGCTTATCCAGCCCTGTACAAAATGTATTCATTGCGTAGGATAAATTATCTACAGGTTGCTACTTCATCTGCTGTCATTGCTACTGCCCGCCTTGCACCTTCGTTGTTGTTGTTGCTGCACTGTCCCATCATTGTCATCCATCCTGTCGTCGTCATCTGTCCCGTCATCGTCATCCATCCCATTGTCATGTTGCTGCACAGTCCTGTCGCTGCCATCATCACCGCATAGGGATTCTACCTCCCATCGCCATTGCCCATGCTTCCATTGTCACCACACTGTCCTGCCGCCATTTCCACCAGGGTTGTTGCTGCATATCCCACTGTCGTCATCGCCACAGTGTCACCTTGATATTGCCGCACTGCCTCCCCATCATCGCTTGTGGCTTGCATAGGCACATAGTCCTGCTGTGGCTGCATCGTTGTTATGGGTGGTCAGGCATGGAGGTGGCATGTTAGGGCACCAGTCGGCAGTGGCATTGGTGATGTTGATGACAGAAGGTATTGTGCAGATTTGCGCCGCTGTGTAGACCTACAATAGTTGTCAGTGTGTCATAGCTTGAGTGGGCTCATACCCTTTTTTTTTTGACTCACGGATTGGCAATGTCAGTGACATCTCGTGGACATTGGCAGCAGTAGGTGCAGCTGGCTCATATAAGCTAGTTAGTGGGGATACAACAGGCAGACGTGTTTGGACTATGACTGTGATTGTCACTCATTGATGACGTGGCGATGGCAGGGACAGTAGTGGGAGTGGCGGTCCTGGTGATGAAGATGTCCCTGTGCAGTGGATGATTGTGGTCATACTGCGGTTGTAACACCACCACAGGGGCGTTAAGTACGACGTGTACTTCGGCAAGTCAATGGGATCGGCAAAGTGTGAACTGGCTAAGGTTCAGTCAGGTGATGAACAAGTATCACTTGGTCTCCCAGGGACACAAGGATAATAGTGGAGGGTCAGGGCTCAAGCGGAAAGGTGAGCAAAGAGGGGACTCAAGCGCAATGGTGAGTCAAATGGATTCGTGAGGCAAAGACTATGTGGTATTACACAAGAAGTCAAGTCTACCATACATGCTAGATAGGGCGTGACTTATATACTAGTACAGGGTGTTTGTGAGGTACAAACACATGGCGCGATCCTGAGGTACTGGCCCCAGCGAGCTGATGAGGAAGTATGAAGGGGAAGTCCATAAGAAATACAAGGGAATCCCGCAGGGGCACACGGGGTTCAAATGACGTCAGCGGGCTCTAGAAGTCATAAGCCCGGCTTCCCTACGGTTACGGGGTTGGTGCAAGATAAGAGTTGGAGAATGAATCGAAGCAGGTCATGGGTAAAAGTACACGCGAACACGAGGTGAGATAACGAAGCATATCGTACAGTAGGGTGAAAATCATAACAACAGTGAGAGGCCTGCAATAGATATTAGAACGATTTAGGGATGTATGAATAATAAAAATACACACCTTTTTTCTCCCATTTCAGGGTTTGCACATTAGAGGGGTGGTTCCCTAGCCATCATCCAAGTCTTGAGGGGAGAATGGAGGAGGCAGTGGTGGTCCAGTTAAAAGGGGAGCGAGGCAAGGAGTGGGAAGGTGGATGCCAAAAGATGCTGTAAATAATGATCCGGTTGGGCAGTTCAGTGCTAGAAGTCAGCCATCGGCAACAGCGATTTGTGCAAAGGAACTTAGCAAAAAAATTTGCATCCTTTGGTCTGGTAATTTGGGAGTTGAAACGTTGAAAGACGGTCTGGGTGGCAATTAGTGCCCACAAGGCGCCCACTGACAGAAATTTGCTAAGGGCCCAATGGACCACCCCTCCCTCCCTAACATGGGTATGTGCGCTTATATTTCCGCAACCCCCTTGGATATTTCAGCCATCTTCTGGATTTTCTGTTTCTGCCTGAATGATGACACTTGTGCTTGAAGGAGCTGGCCACCACCCTCTATGGTCCCAATTTGTGCTTCAACAGGCACATTGGCAGTGGCACTGTCCATTGGGGTAGCACCTCCAAGTGTGACTACCCCACAGTGTCCTGGCATGGGCTCCATAGGCACCATGATAATGGAGGCAGCCACCACAAGGAATCTGAGGACGCAGATAATGTCCCTAATCCATAGTTGTTTGCAATTGTAATGTTCCACTGGACATTCTTTTTGTACTGCGGACAAGGCTACCAAGACGACCTAGCGATCACCAGATATGTCGAAGTCACGTACTCGATCTTCTACTAGCTCGCTGACAAGGCATAGTAATGTTGCCCAAAGGATGCAGAGGGTCGTGAAGAGAGTAAGTCAAAGTAGATGTGGCAAGGGTAGTCAGCAAGACAGCGCAACTAAGGAGGTGATACAGCACGTTCCTTGAATGGCAAGAGTAGAGCGGAAAGGAATGGATGTGAGGCCTTACAGTGATTCACCAGCTAAGGACTAGGAGTTGACAACCAAAGTCTATTCAGCACTCAACTGGCAAGACAGCGCAGAAGAGGCAAGGCATTTGGGTGGTATAATCCAAGAAGTCAAGCTTAGGTCTTCAGCGACCATAAGCCAGAGCCTATATACATGTCCAAGGAGGTTCAAACTCCAGCTTGGAACTCCGAAACCCTAATACACGGATCCTAGGAATGAGTCACAATCGAGTCAGAGATAACAATCGACCAATGGCAATAAGGCACAAAGGTATGAGTCAGAGATAATCATCCACAGCTGTATGAGCGCTGCTTCCATCCAATCAGAACACAAACATTGTATAGTACATCAGAATCAAGGCACAATCGATCAGGCACATACAAGTCATCACAAACACGAGGCATTCAAGACCGGTCCAGGCACAAGCTCATCTGGACCCTTCTGGTGCAAGTCTAGCCAGGTCACGTGCCAGGGTCATGTGACGGGTGCTTGATGTAAGATCATGTGATCTACTCCCAATATTCTTGAGTGTTTCCAAGGTAGGTGGGAAGGTCATGTGACTTAGCTGGTTGTTGGGTGTGTTCAGCCACAAGTCTCATAACTTCGACCTCTTCTTCGGCATATTCAGCACGTGATCACTTCACGGCAGTGTTCCGAGGTCTTGCAGGGGTGTTCGGGGGAACAGTTACGGGCGAAACCGTAACACCAATCATCCTTTCCATGCTTCTTTCTTTCTTTCCTTTCCTTCCTTCATTTCCCACACATGCACATGCACACATTTACCCACACTCAACAAACAATTCAGGCTTTAATACATCAATGTATCTTGATCACTTTACTTTTGCCATTGGTTGGTTGTATATAATGCTCACATCTCTCATCTCATGCTCTGGATTCCCCATTTACTTGCTCACATTAATTTACACATTGTATGTTTACTATATATATCATCAATGCAGTACCATGATACTTACTGTTTGTTTGACTCAATCGTCTCCGCATTCTGTTGAATTCACATAAATTGTGCATAAGTGTGCGCCAATTCAAACAGCTGACACCAATTCAAATACTCAATATAGAACAACTAACAAATGTGACAAATTACATGAAAATGAGCTAAAATATGTTTTTTTGGTACAACGGACCGAAATTAGCCCAATTTACAGTTGGGGTTTTTCCTGATGGAGACCACTACGCGTTGACAAGCTTGCCGATATTTTGGCAGTCCAGTTCGACATGCAAGCAGTCCCCACATTTAACACAGCCTGGCAACTAGGCAAAGCGGAAGAGGCTGTACTTTCTGCATGCTCCAGCCTCGTCACTGTCCTCAATGTGAACGGGTCTCGAATTGTTCAGTTTTCCCACTTTTCTGTTGAGGAATTCTTGATGTCGGAGTGCCTTTTTACTGTGACAGAGGATCTTTCCTACTATCACATCACCCCCCACTTGGCACATACCACTTTCGTGCAGGCTTCCCTCAGTATTTTACTCCAACTCAATGAGCACACCAGCAGAGAAGACATCAAGAACTCTCCACTTGTGGATTACGCTCTCGACACTGGTTCGATCATTGCCAGTTTGAAAATGTGCCGCCTACCATCCGGGATGCTATGTTGTGCCTATTTGATAGAAAGAAGCCCCACTTCTCCGCATGGGTCTGCATCAGCAAGACAAAAAGTGACTAGCAGAACTAGATCTAGTTCCACTAGCCCTCTAGTTCAACCTAGGGCCAGGAAGGTCTGGCTGGCACTAGGTCAATGTCCATAGATCTAGTCACCTTGATTAGCAACCTAGATCATACTAGATCTAGGAAAAAATATACAATTTCACTTGTAGTACTTATCAGATGACATAATATCACATGTATTTGTGCCTTTGGTTACTTGTCACCTATCTTATTTATTATCTTATTTATTATTTATAATCATTAATTACTTCATCTGATTGGTCATTATAAACAGCATTGCAAGGGATTTGAACCAAGGACATCAGCTGACATATTTTCTGAGTTGAGCATTTAACCACTACTCCAACAAGTCTTTTACTACTCACCCTACTATATTTTATTTATATAGCAAGCCCTGCTAGAAAATCTTGTAGAAGTAGAAATCTGAATAGTACTAGTGTTACCAGTAGAGTCATAGAAATTAGGAGAAATCAATAGAAATTTGAACACTGTTACTAGGTCTACCTAGTGCTAGGCCATTCTATTGGTGTGACTACATCAGGAAAACCATGTATTTACTTATCCATACTTTTCCATACTTTTTCATTCTTTTCAGAAAACAAGTAGAAAAAGTAAGAAAAGGACATCCCTCTTTCTTTTTTTTTTACTTGCTGAGCTGCCAAAAAAAGTACAGGATAAGTAGAGTACCAGATGACCAAAAATTGACAAAATAAAATGTCCAAAAATGGAAATATTGGACCAAACTTTATTTTTTGGTCCGAAAATTACCATATATGGTAATAAATCGGACCAAAATTTCAAAAAATCGGACTAAAATCGGACCAAAATCCAAAATTTCCCCAGAAATATGCCAAAAAAGTAGGAAAAGTAAAGAAAAAGAAGAGGGGATTTCTTTTTTTAAGTAGTTGGTACTTTTCTGAAAGGGTCCTTTTTTCCCTTGCTAAAAGAGCAAAAAGAACAGAAAGTACAAATAAGTAAAACATGGGTTTTCCTGATGACTAGATCGGCTAGGATGTTGTCTAGAATTCCAATAATAAAACTGGAAGTTCTAGCACAACCAGAATGTAACTAGCACTAGTCTAGCCAGTCATACTAGTCACACCAGGCATTTCTAGCTGATTTGGTCTTGCTGATGGTTGTGGATGTATGACATGGATGATCCCTCTAAGGAACCCATGTCTACGGAGCACCCGGAACAGCCAAAGGTGGACCCACTATATTATGCCATACTTTGTGGTTTCCGATGGCTTACGGAGGACCTGGTTGACGCCTACTCAGAAGACACCAACACTAGAGGAGGGTATTTCGAGACTCCGTTGTTCGTGGTGTTCATCAAGGAAGATGCCAAAATTGCTTTGTCACTTCTTCAGCGTGGCGCCGATGCGAATGTCCTGGACAACGAGGTCATGAGCCTACTGCACCATGCGTCGCAAGGTGGATACGTCAACTTCGTGTGGCCGTTACTTGAGCATAACGTAGATATGAACCTTCGGAACGCAGAGGGTCAGACCTCACTGGGACTGGCCTCCGCTACCGGATAACTCGAGGTATCCCGCCTACTAGTTGAGCGGGGGGCGGATGTCAGCGCTCAGGATAATGACGGCCGGAGCCCGTTGTGGAACGCGTCACACTACGGACACCTGGACATCGTTCAGTACTTAATTGACAGTGGCACAGACGTTAATTCCACTGACAACAGAGGCTGGACCCCATTTCATTTAGCATCAGGCAGAGGCTATCTTGACATTGTGAAGCTCCTACTGGAGCATGGCGCAAATCCCGACCTACGTAATGACGATGGGAAGACGCCCTCGGACCTGGCATTCCATTACGAGGTCGCATCACACATTTCTAGACATATTGCAAGCGCAATCCTCCTAGATCGCGTCGAGGATCCCACTCCGTCGATTGCCGAAGAAAAAAGTAGGCCTACCGGTGCAGTGGGGCCACTACTACAAACAGTCGGAGAGGAGACAAAATCCTCCGTTAAGCGGCTTTTGGCATACACCGCATCAGGGAATGGACAGCTAGGCATGGTTATTGTTGTTTCTTGTTTCTTAATTTCGATAGCATGCATTGTGGGGCACAGAACCCTACGGCACGGTTAGCTTATCATCTCCACCTGACTTCTACTGTAACGCCGCAGTTTGTACTTGGAGAAGGTGTTTCGTTCTTACATTATAGGCAATAGCATCGACTTTTATGGCTTGCCTAGTATCGCACTTCACGATTCATGGATTCATAAAAGGAATTTATGCGAGGTGATCATCGATCAACGTACGATCAACACTGGTCAACGTACGATCAACGCTCGAATCCCTCAGCCCATCGTCTCACCTTCCACTCAGACCACTTGCAGCCGCGACCTCGAAGACGTCTCTGAATCAAGTCACGCCACTATCCGCATCCCCACACCCGCACACCCACAAACGGAGCAAATACCCCACGCCTCCATCCGCGTGTCCCGGGCGCGCAAGCCAACACCAAGCACCCCACCGTCTCTCACACTTCCCGCCGAGCACTTCCGTCACATCTGCAGCATGTACCCGCACCCGCAATCCCTTTGCACGTGTGCCAGCGCCCCCTACCCCCAAGGACACTGAGCGAGCCCAGCTAATCCACCTCCTCCCCTTTCTCCTTAGTCCTTGCTTGTGGTCTGTATCCTCGGAGAAGCCTCGGCGCTTTCCACGTCGTGCTTCGCGTGCATGCACGGCTCGAACGAGTTCTCGCTACGAGGTGTGATGGCGCTCAATCTATCCCTGCGAGAGCTGCATGCGAGCTTGACTACAGGCGCGGGGGTTGGCCATGCGCATCGGGGGCTTCGGCCCTGGCCTCGGGGACACGCTCTGCAACCCCACCGCGAGCGTCACCGAGTTTCAGATTCTGACAGTCGCTTTTGAGAAGTAAAGTAAAAAGACATCACGGTTGTTAGACCAATGCCAAGCACGGTTTATTTGACCCATTTGCGGCCAGTAGAGACCCAGTCTATTACACAATATGGCGACAGATTGACACAGTCGCACACAGTAGTACATGAGAACACGAGACTGGGTACTTCAGAACGTGCAGACTCGTTAAACCGGGGTGTCGAATCTGGAAGTACACAAAAGTCAAGACAAAAGCATCGTTTCCTGGGAGATAACGGGAACATTGCAGGAGACATTCACAGAGGGGGTTGTTCTGCATACTCGCTGAATGAGCTATGCGTTAGCAAAAATATCCTCACAATACGTAGACGTAGCGACGTGAATCCCTACCGTGCTACGTTGAGGAGACTGCTTCGAATGTATTCGAATGAATTGTAACCTTGAGCAGGGCCAAGTTTCCGGAAGTCGTCGAGGGAACGGACATGTGACTGGTATGCGATCTTGAACCGCTCTTCGTCCCAACTGGTCTCCTGATGTGTACCATCGGTCCATTCGTCGATGCAACATTCAATCTGACCGAGAAGATGAAAATATATGACAATCGAACCTTGGCACAGCTCTTACCAGCGTAAGGGCAAATGCAATAGCCGGGACTGGCAATGGGGAGAAATATTCACGAAAAACGACACCATCATCTACCCTTTTCCGAAACCAGGTGGTTTTGATAGCCTTTTCAATCACGATGTGTTGGTATGGGTACCAGGGAGGGTTAAGGTCAGGTCGCTGCGTGATGATCAGTGAGTTGTAAATAGTAACAAAGAAGGACAAACCATATGGACAAAAGACTTGTCAGACAACAATGCCTGAGCAAGGGTCGCGTTGTTGCCAACACTGTCAGATGTATGCATTGTGTCGAAGCCATAGAAAATCTCTACAGCGTCAGTGACCCTCTTCTTTGCATCAATGAACAGTTTCATGCTTCCGTCTACAAACTGAAGTTAAATTGAGGTAAGTATATGCAGTGTTTTGGCAGGAGTGGGATTTGGACTTGCCAATTCAGATCGCATAGATGGGTCAAGATTGACCCTAGTCTTTGTACACGCCTCGTGCCAGACAGCTGGTGCCCATTCACTCTTCATCTGGGGCGTTGGGAACGCATCTTTGCAACTAAGATAAATTCTGCAGAGGGACAGAGCCACGCTGGTCACGTGGTCATGGTCGGTCTCTTCAAACAAACGATCATTGTCAGACTCAAATATAGGGGAATATCAAATCCGGCCAACCAAAACCAGGTCTTTGTGCAGTGAAGTATTCGTCTATGTCTTTGTCTGACATCCTCTGTAACAAGAGTAATGAGATAAACACGAAAACTCGGGTTACGGGTAGGGAGGCACTTACCGTGGCATCCTTCATCATGGACCTGCGATATTCTCTAGAAAGTACGAACTTGGAAACGCCGTGCATTTCGATTTCACTCGCCTCATCTGACATTAGCAGATAGCCCGACGTCCTGTCCGTTAAGTTATCCCCTGTGTCGACTGTGGTCGTATCCATGATGAGAGAGCGAAGCAATGGAAAGGCCGCATCATACAGGGGCAGGGATCTGGGTTTTATGATCACGTGATTCTCCTCCTCACTCGTCATGGTCTCGATACCAGTTCGCGGCTCGAAGGAGTGCTTGCTTGCTGCTGCGTGCGATGTTACTGTATCAGTTCCTGCGAGAGCTGCACCCGTGCGATCTCAACGACAGGCGTGAGGTCGGCCACGCGCATCGAGGGCTTGGCCCTGGCCTCGAGGACTCGCTCGACAACCCCGCCACAAGCGTCACAGAAGCCGAGGAGGTGCCGCCCGGACACCCCGCGAGACGGCGGCGCGTGTGGGGTACCTGTGGGGCTCGGCGTTGGGATCTGGGCACGGCGATAGGAATCAGGCTCGGGGATGGGAATGGGTGTCGGCTGTGGCGGTGCTGCCCGGAAATGGACCTTGTCTCGGTAAGTGGTCGGCAGCGGAACAGCACGAAGAGGGCACGGGGCATCATGTATCACGAGTGTTCGGGCCAGCTCTGGGTGCCCTCGGACTGGCCATTGGCAATGGCAATCCGCACTGTTGCGCCGCAGAGACAAGGCGTCTTTGGAGGTGCGTTCGATCGTCTACTGAGACTTGAGGAGTGAAAGTCTTTTGGCCGAAAAGGTCAAATCTTGTTTTGTACATACAGTATTCTGTGCGGTTGATAGGACGTACAGTGTCATATTGATGTCAACATTGAATGGATGTCCTTTTGGATGTCGTAATAATTCTGTCGTGGTAGGGCAATGCGTTGCCCTTGCGCTACCCCATTTTGTTATCGGCCGTCCAAGGCGGAGGGTTCGAGTAGTTCCTGACTCACAGGCCTGATACTGTACTGTACATGGGCAAGGCACATGTTGCAGAGGGGTTTTATCCGTCGAGGACGATATCAGTGCCCGACCGTGAGAAAGTACCGTTTATGGGGTGTGTGTGCCTGAAATAGGGTAAATCCCGAGCAGTCCCTGTGCTGTCCTCTTACCACGCCATCACATCTGTATCCGTGACCCCTTCCCCTCACTCTCTCCCACTTCCCCCCCTTGCCAGTTCACTCTTCCCCTCCCCGTCACCGTGTTTTTCCAGTTTTCCAATGTCGTCACGCCCAAAACAATCCATGTCCGAACTCAAGCTCCGCCGCCTCCTCGAGCACAACCAACGGCTGCGCGAGGATCTCGGCCGCCCACGCATACGCGTAAGCGAGGCAAGCGCAAGCCTCATAAGATACTGCAAGACAACCACAGATCACCTCGTCAGTCTCTCTCTCTTTCGTTCCCTCCCAATCCCCAATTCTATCGTCTCCTTTTTCATGTTCATCTCCACCCATCTTTCTTTCCCAATCCAATCATTTCCACTTTGCAACTCTTCCTTCCCTCTATCTTTCTATCGCTCTTCCGCTCTTCCTCGATGAGGTAGGGCTCTTGTACTGATGTCGTTTTGTGCGCATATTTGCAGGTTCCGTCGGTGTGGGGCCCCATCGGCAAGAACGAGGACCCATATGCGCCACAGACCCGCGCAGGGTGCTGTACCGTGCAATGAAAATATTCTGTTACCACCGCCGCCTCCCCCGCCCCCGCTCCGAAGTGAGAGGGTATCACTTTTTTCTTTCGCATTCGTCTACAAACAAGTTACAACCGGCATTTTTGCCTCGCATCTCGCCGCCCCTTACCCCTTGGTCTCTCCGAGACGAGGACTGCCCCAGCCCCAGGCCCCACTCCCCTCTGCCGATTCTTCCTTCCACGTGTAGGAATACAGCCAAGATACAGCACAGACACAGCTTACATACGTACATCTCCGGCGCACGCATACATCACCACCACCGCATACTCCATGCCGCAGACAGGCATACGTCGCCCTCCCTTTTCTCGCTTTCTTCGTCTCTTACTTACGCTCTCTCAATCTGCTTGCTTTATCTATCTATCACGTCCGGTCTTTTCCGTTTTTTTTTTATCTGTTTCTTCGTTTCTCGTCATATATTATTTCTCCCTGTCGCTCACTTTTCTGTTTGCTTTTTACCCCTCCCCCTCTTCCCAATGTGCCATTTCTGTCTGCTCCGGCTCGAGTTTTGTTGTATATACACCTTTTCCCCCGTGTTGTTACACAAGGTCCAAAGTTTTTTTTTGTTATCTTTACAGGATTTTGCAGCCGAAAGAATATGATGGACGCGCCGCGCGTCTGCCTGCCCCCCACTAACTCCACCTGTTCGTAATCGTATGTGTGGGACCTCTGAGATGCCGTGTATCTCCTTGGTTACTTGTACCGCGATCATTCTTCTGTATGTGTATATTCAGTGTAAGTAGTAAGTCAGAAGGTCAACTAATGGGGGTGAAACAGTACCGATGCCCTCGTGGGATCCCCACAGTGGCCCACACACATGGAGTGCCAGCGGGTGGGCACCTACCCCGACCATCATCCAGAAACTTAACCCACCACACAATGTCATTCACTATTTGTGCCCATTTGATTTGATAGCTGGTTGACCCAGACCCTGGATGTAGAAAAATGAGCTCCTCTGAGGGAATTCAAAGCAAAAAAAAAATACCTCTTTACTCGCCCTCAGGCTGATTTGTTTGCCCGCGCCGGAACGGCAACCAAACCAATGCCAGTTCCCCCAACACACCTGCATTCCCGCTGGCGGCGCCGGCATATCCCACGGACCTACATTGGAACCCCATTTGCCGTTACTCTTTTGTATGACCGTAGCACCTGATTGGTCACGACCGAAAGAAGGGCGAGCGAATGGGAAAGAGGAAAGAGGAGCGACCGGGAGAACCGAAATTTGCTTTGTTAGAAGGAACTTCGCGGGGTGCGGGGGCCCGTGTGGGGACTCGGCCTTATCCAAGTCTCCCCCGGAGTGGCAATTGGTCCGCAGCAATACGAATCGATGCGGGGGTCTTTTCAGGCGGTCTCCACTGGACTCCTACGTAACAGCGGCACATCACGATGCAAGTACAGTGAGGCTGTAAGCGCTGTAAGCCCTGCTGAGTGGTAAGTTAGGACGGAAATGGAACGGCCCGGACCGGAGGTGGAATGGTCGGTATTCCCGGTCGGCGCCAGCGTCCCCAGGTTGCGCCACCATCAACTTTTGAAGACGACAGACACGGAGCCAGCCTCCTCCGAGTCACGTTTGCTTTTTGCGGCCAAGTTTCTTACCTTCTATATATTATTAACGTGGGCGGAGCGAGTCGCCCATGCACACCGGCACGGATTCTCCGTTGCTTCGCAGGTGCTTTGTTTATGCGTATTCACGCACCCCCCCGCGCTCACCGGGACAGTCCAGGTTTACATTGATTGGAAAGGCAATCCACCCCCGATACTACGAACGTCATCGAGGAAGATCAACGATTGACACCTCACGGTCCACGCCTCGAGAATACTGTACCTGACCTTTTTCACTCAGCATCGACTCGGAGCCCAAGAGTTGGGGTTTGTACCAGAGGAGTCGCCCATGCCCTCACAGTTCTCTTTTGGGCTCTTGATTGCCCGTCGAGGGCCCTCCTGGTCGGTCACGCGCAGGGATTTAGACGAGTTCGCGCATTCATCCATTTACATGCGAGCGCCACCACCAACGGACTTGACCTCGGTGTGCACGCCTCTGGGAATCGCTGCGCTGGGACGCAAGGAATCCCCTCCGATCTCGGTTGTGTACCAGAATGCAAAGCCCGCATGCTCGTCTCGTTCTTAACAGGGAGGACCTCCGACTGGTGTGCGTGTATATGTATAATTTCAGGACACAGAGAGTCAGGCCTGCCGACAACGTTTGGGTCTTCTCGAGATGTCTCGGATCGGAGCCACTCTTGGCCTGTCACTCGGGGATACCGGCGCTTCTCCAACGAAGCGGTCTAAACTTGCCGCCCCGATACGATAGTGAATGTGGGATCCTCAACGAGGCAGACCGGAAACGGCAAAACCTTGTCTACTAATAGATGTTTTCGGGTGAATGGTTTATGTTACGTGATACCTGCAAGGACGCTCTAGATCTCGCTTGGGTCGGGACAAGAGTACAAAGGGCGGAAATGATTCTGCTGAGCGTTCGGCGTGAACTTTGTGTCGTGGACCACCTGCTCGTGTGATATGAGTTGGTAAAATGTGGCCGTACGAAAGGGAAATCTTCGCAGGTTCCTATGTCTTGGCACTTGAGCTTGAGCGATCACCATGAGCGGAGCGAGGGCCGAGAATCGCGATGCATATTGGGGGACGGCCCTGCCCGAGGAGGGTCAAGTTCTTCCGTCTCACTTTCGTCGGGTCGTACACGTGGTTGACGTTCAACCCAGGGACCGCCCGAAAGAACACCAACCACTCTACTCGGCGACCCCCCGGCATCTCCTCGGTACTGGTAGTATGCTGCCTTGCTGGCATTTCCAAGGCAACACAAAGTCAACGCGCAGACGGTGAATGGTCCGTGGTGGTTTCAAGTCCCGTGGTGAGACGCAGAGAGTTGACTTCGTTGTGCCTTACAGTAGGGGCTTGTGTGTGCCAAGAAGATCGACAGCATACTGTAAGAAGGTTTTGGCGTTACCCCCGCGATCGGCGTCGATCAAGGTTGAAATCGCACTGGACCTGGATATCGATAAGTTGCATGACATATTGTGTACGTATATACGTATCTATTCGTTTCCTATCTGGCTCTGCGCACGGATTGTGCAGACTGGAAAGACTCCAGTCCAAACACCTTTCCTATTTTTGGGAAGGGTGGGCAGACACCCGAAATATGGGGGTCACGCAAAACGAGAATTGGAGTAGAGGCGGGAAGATTGCCACCGGGCGAAACATTTGGCCGAGCCTGGTCTGGATGACGTGCATCGAGTCCCCCGCACTCGGTGATACTGTACAGCTATACCCGAGACGGGACGTCATCTTTGCTGTTCGGGTTCAGACAGAGAAATGGGAGCGTTTGCGCACGTCTCCAGTCCGCCTGCGATGACGGTGGAAAGCTGCACGGAAACGATGTCATACTAAAGTCCGTCACTTCGATTCACCGTGCCAGCAGCGATGGCGAAGCTTGCTTAGTTTGACAAGCACTGGCATCAATCATGGACGCTCAGATATGCTAGCGTCTCACGGTCGGTCTCATAATCGCGTCGAGCCCGTAGCGCAGAGTGAGCGTCACGGTAGCGATGGCTCAGAGATTTCCCCGTACGAAGCACCAAGCCCGAACACTCAGGCTAGCTGGGGTTAACAAGTAGCGTACCACCAGCAGAGGAGCTATGCACTGCTGTGGTTTCTAAGACGAGAGAAATTTCCCACAGAGGGGGGTTGAGTGGGAGTACCGGTCAACAGTCTGAGAGATTGATAATTAATCAGGTACACCCGAGGCATTAAAAACATTAGATAATCTAACGAGCTCACGGTAATCAAGACGATGATTATCTTGTACGCACGCGTTTACTGATGCACGAGGCTTAACGTTAAATCATTCTGTATAATGGTATGAAAGATCCACGCTCTCTCGATGTATTTTCGATTGAAGACGCCTTTCGAGCTTACCTCCGAGTCCTATCAAATAAAGATCACCAGCCTATTAAGTTACCAAATCACCCCACCCACTTGCGTTATTTGTGTCTCAAATGGTCTCGTCCCTAATAAAGAGAGGTTCCGAAGGAAGGGATCAGCGAAGAATAAAACTAGCGGAGTCAGTGGCGCAAACTCGAGAACTAAGTTAGCAATGAACACGGACCGCGAGTCCATATCCGAGTCGGGCGCAAGGTCGCTCGTCGAACCAAGGGACCCGAATCGGATTATCAGACGCGACAGAAGGTAGTTATTTACCCTCCTGGTACCACTGGCGCGGGACACAGGAGTCAGGCAGTGGTAGGTGGCCCCATGGATAATCGATAACCCCGCGTGCTGACAACTTTATTCGCAGCCAAGAGTGGGATACATGATTTGCATTCGACCCGATCCCCGGGCGCAACCCTCGGAAATTCCTGATGAGGCAACCGCGACTGTAACAGCCCCGAGCCATTTGCCGAGCTCGAGTGTCGAGCGAAGCTTCCTTCGGAGACACAGAGCGCTGAGATAGGCGCCCCTCTGGAAATTATACTGTATAGGTAATGCATGCGACCGTTTAGGCCAAATTACTGATGTCATACACACGATCTTCCTTCTGATAATAGAACATCGTTTGGAATGCGTGACTTGGGCGACACCACGGCTTGACAGGTCGTGCCTAATGCATGTGGGGCCTTGGAGCGTCAGTGAGTGGGGGCAATTATGACGTGGTCACGCGCGCCAATCAACATGACACTTTGGGGTTTAATTTGGCCAAACCACTCGGTGATTTCGTGAAGGTTTTTCTTTCCCCTATGCATGTCAATATCATTCCCCAGGTGGATCCAAGCTGTCAATGAGGAATTCCGATTAGCACAGCAAAAACAAACTACAAGTGAGAAGTGGCAAGTGACAATGGCAGCCAAGATGGCAGCATGTGTCACCAAGAGTACAGTAGCATACAACGGGGTGTAGAGCAATAAGTGGAAAACGTATCCTAAACCGGTGGGAATCCCAACTTGGGGTTCGTCGCATTCGAAGGATACATCCTGTCATAGGTCCTTCTTTTCAGCTCAAGTTTCTGCAGCACGGATCACTGCTCGCTTACCCAACCCCATCGAACCTTGGTACGGGATTCACAACACCAGCCCCCTTCTCAACGCCTGAGTTAAGGCCTGCTCCCTCCGGGTTGATCGTGACGCTTCCTGGCCGGCTGCCCAGTGTGTTCTCCAGGCCGAGGCGGAAGCCGTTGATCTTCTCGTCCCACTCATGTCCGAGTTCGTGCCCGTGGTCCATCTGGAACCCCTTGATCTCCCGCAAGAAATGATTGAGGGCGTCCGCCCGATTACGCGATGACTCGGGCTCGTTCGAACTGCGCATACGCGCCAGGTATGATGCCAAGATCGTCGCCGCGCCGCCGAGGATGGATATCGCGACCGATGTCTAGACTCGACGATGTCAGAAATTGATTGCGGTGCAGGGAATGGGGCATAGATCCGCACGTTTTTACCACTCAATGCAGCACCCAAAGCTGTAGTGAGCGCGCCGATAAGAACTTGGAGGCCAATAGCGGTGTTGAGAAACCACTCCGTTAGTTGTGCTGTGCGACGCACGCGAACAAAACGTCAGCAGAAGAGATTCACGGTGTGGAGTGAAAGTCGACGTTTGTTCTCACCCGTCCGTGCGGCTTTTGCGCACTCCAAGGTGGCATCGTCAATAGTCGGGTGCAATCGTGCGCCGACAGAACCTTCGGGGTACTGGCCGAAGGAGGAGAAACCGGCACCACCAACAGGAGGGTCAGGCGGCCACGAGGAAAGATAAAAGTTGACCAAGGAACGCACGTGTACTCTATCTTCATGCTGTCGAACCATTTCGGCATCTGTGTAAAGGGCGTTCTGGCGACGGAAGCCATGGAAACCTGGCAGTGGAATGGGACGCGGTGGTGGGAGCGAAGGCTCTTCTGGTACTATGACCGGGTAGGAGCGCGTGACACGGGCAGTTCCGCGCGGAGGTGTGGGTGCGTGTTCACCGTGGGACAAGGCAGAGGCAGGTGCGGGATCTGCAGGATCTGCTGTGATCCGCGTTGCGGGCGCGGGTGCAGGTTCAAATGCAAATGCAGATGGTGAAGATGCGTGCACGGGTGCATCTGATGAGATTTCCACGGGTGATGCGGGCGTTGAATATGGGGACGGAGCACTCTGAGGGGCGACTGGCGGCAGTTGAGAGATCAATGTTTGTACCGCACCGAGTGGTATGGTTGGCGCGGGAATGGTGGGGTGGTTGGGCTCCGCAGGCGGTGGCGTTGGCGCATTGGGCTGTGGCGTACTCATGGGGGGACAAGAACCGGAGAGAGAGGAACCAGATCATGGTGGCTCTATCACGCCCAATAAAAGGGAGGGCTACAGATGCCGGTCAGATAGACAGCTGTCATAGCACCAGAAAACGACCACGCACCTGGCCGATGGACACCTTATTTGCTATTCAAACAGCTGACGGGATCGAGTCGGGGTGGCGTCACGCGTGCGCTCGGATTGTCCTCCCCTTTGTGGGTGCTCTGTCGATGTGTTCATTTGCCATCCTGGCCAGCGCAGGTTTGCATCGAGTCAAACGGATAGCAATCAGCGATTGGCGCTTTGCCCAAGGGGCGTTTTATCAATGGAGAAAGTGTAATCGGGTGCCTACCTATCCATATAAGGCATTATATTATTGCGCTTATGTACACGAGTTCCCCCCCAGAGCCGAGAACAACGACATTGCAGACCCGGGGACACTGGTCATCTGGCATCAAATGGGGCAGAGGATCGTCACGCAGGTGGTATAGGGCACGAACTGGGGTACACTGGTGGAACGATGGCGATGGCGTCGTGCACAAAGAGACAGAGGGTCGGGTCTGTCGGTGATGTTTGGGTCTTCTCAAGATGTCTCGCATTGAGCTGACTCAGGGGGGCGATAGACGCCTTGACACGCCGATCTCCAACCCAATTTGGGCCGCTCTTGCCCTCTCTGTCGGGCTCAAGGACGCGCGTCTCCAACGAAGTGATCCAGACTTGCCGCTCTGATACGATACAGTGAGAATGTAGGTGGTCCTCAACACGGCGGACTGGAAGTGGAAAAGCCTTATCGATGTTTTCAGGCGAAGGGAGGAATGATTCTGTGGAGCTTTGGGCGTTTGCGTCACGGACTGCCATCTGCTACTGAGATTCGAACACATGCAAATAACACCAAAATGTTGTTATATGAAGCATAACAATAAGGTGAAGTTGACCCACGAGCTGTTTCATCTGTCTCACTTTCGTCAGATCGGCAATTCTCAAGTCCGGGTCGCACGGTCAGTACAGGAACCGCTTGAGAGAACACCAACCACTCGACTCAGCGACCTCCGTTACCATGCTGGATGATTCCGAGGTATTTCCGAGGCACCACAAGGTCAGCGCGCAGACGGTGATCCGCGATAGTTTCCGTCGTGAGAGCTGACCCGGCGCCTTATCGTGAGCCAAGGAGAAAGAATACATGCAATAAAGTAAGACGGTTTCGACGTTACTGCAATCGTACTGGACAACGGACCCGGATAAGTTGCATGACATATACTGTACGTATACACGTATCATTTCGTTTCCTTGCAGCTCTGCACGCGGATTGTGCGCGTTGGAAAGACTCCAGTGCGGACGCCTATATTCTTTACTCGGATGATGATATGCATCGAGTCCCCCGCACTCGATGATACTGTACAGTTATACCCGAGCCGAGATAGGACATCATCATTGCTGTCCGGCGGGCCCCAGAAAGAATGGAAGCGTTGCGCGCGCAGCCTGTCTGCCTGCGACGACGGCGAAAAGCAGCGGCTTACAGTAAGCGTAATATGCATGGAATGATGTCAAGATAAAGTTTTTTACTGTACGACATTTGATTTTAGTATTTTACTGTGCCAGCAGCGATGGCGAATCTTGCTTGGCTCGGGGCCTGTAGAGCAGGGTGAGCGTAGTGATGGCTCAGAGACGTCGCCGTATGCAGCGCCAAGCCCGAACGTTGCTGACCAGGCGCTGTGCACAAATAGCGAACCACTGGCAGGGGTGCCAGACAATTTGAGTCCGGGATAAGTTATTCGACCGAAGGAACTCGGGGTCGGCCACGTGATCTAAATCCCACGGTACTTCCGTCTATCAGCCAGCTTTCACACACGGTGGGCAGGAGCAGGTAAGCGGAATCCGCTTATAGTCAACTAAGGGGTCAATTAATGTCCAATATATTGACCACTTAGTTGACTTGACTGTTATCGTGAACTGTATCAAGACAATGGAATAATTTGTAGACCTCTCTCTATGTGTCAGACAATTATAAATAAAAATACTCGAACAATTAGATATTTGCCACTTGCTCAAGAGAGCTCTGATTATTTCCAAATGTATTTAAACTTAGTTGTCAGGCACCAGCCAACATAAACAATTAAGTGTAAATATGCTCGGAAATAATTAGAGCTCTCTTAAGCAATAGACTAATATCTAATTGTTTGGGTATTTTTATTTATAATTTCTGACACATAAAGTTTATAAATTGTTCCATTATCTTAACATAATTCGCAATGACAATCAAGTCAACTTAGTGGTCCATATATTGGACATTAGTCTTAGTCGATCCCTTATTCGCCCTCCACTTATCCGCTCCTGCCCGCCGTGACACACTTTATGTCACTCTGTCCGAGTCGCATATAATGCCTATTGAACACTGAAGCTGACAGGAAACAAGGTAATTCACGCATACGGACCACTCGTGTCAGAAGCCGCCTTCTCTGTCTCCTAATCTACTACCGGTGGCAAAGCTCACAGCAGAAACGAACCCTCGATCCACATCGTCACCGTATACACCACAAAAGAAGAACGTAAAGCACAAACAAATTTCGAAAGAAACGTACAAGGTGAAGAATGTAAGCAAAAAAAATGACTACAGTGACCATTTCGTATGGTGTTCGTGTTATCGACTACAAGATAAATGATAATGTTATTGCTGGCGTAGCACAAACTCGGTGCGCAATGATAATATGTAACCAACGACCTTGACGGTACTACCGTAGGACGTTCAACTTGCCTTTCTGCTATTGACCAGGATCTTACCAAAACGACGCTTGCCGCCGTGCACGTACACAAATGGAACATTCACAATGAACGAAAAACTCTAGATTAGCCCAAGCGAGAAGACGCTACAGACATCAGCACAGAGAAGAAGCGCGCGCGTAAGAGGGCATGCTTACCTTGCGCGCATCCTCTTCCATCCACTCGAAACCGATTACACCGTCGCTGCGGCGCAAGGAACGAACCATGTCGGAGGCCGCACGAACCATTTGTCGAGAAATACGCGGCAACAATTGATCGTAATCGGATAGCTCGTCTGAAGGGAATGATGATGATGACAGCGCTGCATCTGGAAGAACAGATCTTCCGCTTGACGACTCCATCTGCAATTTGGGCCGAGGACGAAGGGTTTTCAATCGGTCTGCTCGTAAAGCCTCCTGTCTCCGAAATGAATGATTACTTGCGGCGCAGGATACAAGACTGACCGTCCCACTATGCTGCACCCGACTCTTCCGTCGGGTTGAAGAATCCCCTCCCTTCCGTAGTTCGGATTGGAATCGCATTCAATGAGGTACACGAGTGAACAGCCAATACCCTCCTTTACACGTAAGAACGTGCTCTCCCCTTTCTTGCTAACACACCCCTTTACACCCCTTTACAGAAAAACGTGCTCCCCATTTCAGAGAACCAGGGTCGAATCCTTTGTATGGCGTCCGTCCACTCGGACGTATGAGTATGCATGTGCACGACCATTTCTCGTATCGTCTTTCGTACTGAAGTCTGAGCTATTGACAACTATCTCACATCATGTTCGACACCGCAAAGTCAACTCGGCAAACGAAAAGGGTATACCCTTTCTTATAAAGAAAGGAAATTTATTCGTGACTTCGACCATACGGTGTACGAGTAGTAGACAGCAACACGTATATTCGAAAATTTCACACTCAAGATGCGGTGGTGAAGAGATGTGGTACGTCCTCGAGCATTGCGCTGCGCGGTAATTCATCGGGTATGGGCGAAGCCAGGACGCGACCCTCACCCCTGTCGCACCCCTGTCATACACTCAATGACCCTGACCGGAAGGACCGTTACACCAAGTTACAGTAAAGTACAAGACACATGATCCCTCCTTTCGATAACGTTTGGAATACTTGAGCAAGGTCTGGATCACAGGTGCGATACCACGGCCTGACATAGCATGTCTACGACATATGCGGCCCTGGCGCGTCAAGGTGAGTGGGAACAACGATGACATGGTCACGCGCCTTTGCGGCGCCAATCAACATCAAAGAAAGGGCTTTGCCTCGGAAGAAACTACAGTAAGTTACAGTAACTATAGCTTCGGAAGTAGAATTCCGCTCCAATAGGAATTTACCAAACCAATCGGTGATTTAACCAAGGTTCTTTTTCCCATGCATCAGGCGCGCGCGGACTCAGTAACTTAAGTTATAAGGGCGGGGAATGACTAAATAATTCGATTAGCGCAACAGAAAACATACGACGACTACAAGTAAGAAATGAAAAGCGACTATGGGAGCGTATTAGCCCGGCGTGTCAATGAGAGTAGATATCAACAGGACTCATGAACAACGTAGAACGGCGATGTAAGTGACACGCAGAATACAGAACATGATCAACGAGAGTTGCAAACACACCCTACTATACTTGTAACATGGGGTCCTTCGCACTCAATGAATACATCCTGTATGGGTTCACCTTCTCAGCTCGAGTTTCTGCGGAAAGGGTAACGGTGCGCTTACCCATCCTCATTATTAGACCCCGGTGCGCGATTCGCAGCAACCTCCTTGTGGGCGCCCGAGTAAGGGCCTGCTGCCTCTGGGTTGTTCGTGACCTTTCCTGACTTGCTCAGTATGTTCTCCAGGCGGCTGCGGAATATGTCGATCTGCTTGTCCCATGTGGGATCTTCTTCACGCCCGTGATCCAATTGGAACGCCTGGACTTCGCGGAGGAAACGATTGAGATTCTTCGCTCGAAGACGGGAGGCCTCGGGCTCGCTCGAACTACGCATGCGTGCCAGGTATGATGCTACGAATGTCGCCGCACCGCCGAGGACAGAGATTGCGACTGATGTCTAGACTCGATGAGGTCAGAAATAGGTTGTGGTAAAGAAGTGGGTATGGATCTGCACATTTTTACCGCTCAATACAGCACCCAGGGCTGTAGTGAGTGCGCCGATGAGAACTTGGAGGCCAATGGCGCAGTTGAGAAACCACTCAGTTTGGTATGCTGCACAATTCGCACAAAAAAAAAAGGTCAGCAACACGGCGTACAGCAGTAAAAGTCGTCTCTTGTCCTCACCTTTCCGCGCGGCTTTTTTGGACACTGCCTCGGCAATATCGACCGTCGGCTGCAATCGTGCGCCGATCGTACCTTCGTCGTACTGGTCCAAGGAGGAGGCACCGGTCGCAGAATGGTCAGCCAGCCACGAGGGAGCATAAGTGGTGACAAAGGAACCCACCGGCACGTGTACACTATCGTCCCGATTGTGCCCAACCGTTTCATTGCCTGTGAAATGAGAGATCAGGCGACCGAAGCAGCCGACATCTGGCGGTAGGTCTGGTTCGGAACGTGGTGGTGGTGGGCGGTGCAAACGTTCTGGCAAGGTTGGGGAGGAGTAGCGCGCGGGGGGAGGGGCGGGCGCGAGTCCACCGTATGACGAGACTGAGGCAGGGGCATAAGTAGTATGATTAGCTGCGATCTGTGTTGCAGGTGCAGGCGCAGGCATAGATGCGGGCATGTGTGCACCCGGTGAGACTTTTAGGTGTGGCGCGGGGAGCGACGGAGCACCTTGAGAAGCGACTGGCAGCGGAAGTGAAGACATCATTGTTTGAATCGCGCTGAGTGGTGTTGTTGGTACAGAGCTGACGGGATGGATGTGCAGCGTAGGCGGCGTCGACGCGTTTGGTTCTGGTGTACTCATGGGGGGACAAGAATCGGAGGGGGACTCGGAGGTGCCAGATCATGATAGCTCTACCACGCGCAATAAAAGGGAGGCCACAGTAAGACTTACAAAGGCCAGTCAGATAAGTAGACAGCTGTCGGTGGCACAGAAAACGAACAGGCGCCTCGCCGAGGGACGTTAGACATCTGTCAGTGTGCTTCATTTGCTATTCGCCTACACGGTGTAGAAACCGGAGACCGGAGCAAGGCACCCATGCGCTCACTCTTGCTGGTGCTCTGTTTGTCAAAAGCCTCCTCTGATACACTTGCTGATACACTACCAATGTCGCTGAATAGGATGATTCAAAAAAAAAAAAAAAAAGTCGCTGAATAGGTTGTCATAGTTGTAGGAGCGTGAGAATGCGCGACTCAGCCGTTTGGGAGAAAAGGCTGAGGTCTTTCTACGTGAACTATGAAGTATTTATGTAAAGGAAAATGAATTTCGTACACTGGATGGGAAATACACTTTTACCATGGACAAAATTTAGGAATATCCAATACCAAAAGGTATTTTTTATCCACAATTTCTCATACATAAAATGTTGATAAGGTAACTAAATATTGTCAATGCAATTTCAAAGCACAATATGTGGACAATATAAATTTCCTTTTCCATAATATTGTCAGAATATTATAGAGGTTATACTATGTATCTTGTTGAAATATCTCATATGGTAATATCTTGATAAAATGTTTTTGCAGTTGAACCCTGTACCTTGCCTGGACCCTCTAAACTGAGCCACTGTTGCATTTTATAAAGATATTACCAAGTGAAATATTTTAACAAGATACATAATATTACCTCCATAATATTCTGACAATATTATGGAAAAGGAAAATTTATTGTCTACATATTGTGCTTTGAAATTGCATTGACACTATTTAGCTACCTTATCAACATTTTATATATGAAAAATTGTGGATAAAAAATACCTTTTGTTATTGGCTGTGCCTAAATTTTGTCAATGGTAAAAGTGTATTTTCCATCCAGTGGTAGAGAGGAAAAACGAGACCACAACTAAGCCTGTTGCCGGTCCTGCCGGCCCGATGCTTCTTACGCGCCCTGTCATCTGCGATTCGTATTCGACCTATTCGCCCAAACTTTGGTGTAGAACTTGAAGCGTTCGAGCCCAACGGTTGGGGTTGGATACTCGGGGCATCAAGGAAAACTTCCCGAGGTGATTGGCGATACTGTAGTGAAATTGGGCGATATTGTGAGACCAGAGAATACGTTCTGATAATCCTGATAATAATCTGTCCCATGACCTGCAGAACGGTGGCTGTGACGGCATCACCGCCCATGGTCAAGAGGTCTGCCGCCCATGCTTGCGCCCATGTGCACTATGGCTGGCTCAGTGCGAGGCACCAATGAGCGGCGAAACATACTTATACGCAGACTTCAGAGATTTTTGGTTCGTCCTTCTTTACTTCTCACCCCTCCCACTGTTTTCTGTTTCATGCCAGCAGTACTGAATTGAGAGCACTCCGAGTCGCGAGCCCAGTCTTTTTTTTTTCGGACCATTCGCGAGGCGGGTCGTGTCGCCTTTGCAACCCCCTTTCTTCTCGGCGTTCTCGCATGAATTCGGTTTGAGTCAGGCCCAACCGAGGACTTGCAACTAACCTCGTCATTGATTCCGTTGTCAATTCGCTTAGTCTCGCCACCTTGGACGACGTCGTTTCTCGTCTCGTCTCCGCTCTCACTTGTTCCTACTTTTTTCTGCACTGCTCTGGCGGACCGGACTTTCCCGGACTTTGGCCAATTTCGGACGTACCTCGGTACTCAGTTCTGCATTCCCTCTGCTTTTGCAACCTCGCTTGGTTGCTCACTGGACTCCACTGTACCTTTAGATCGGTTTCTCTGCATTCCAATCTAAACACTTCCTGTATCTACACCTTTCAACCCCAGTCACTCTTAGCGCTTTCCCTCAGGGCTTCAGAGCTCTGTAGCAGCTCCCCTCGCTCTCTGCGTCCTCCAGCGTTCCGTACCATCGCGTGCCCTTAGCAACTTCAGAGGGACGCGTCTCCGATTGAAATGAGCCCCTATACGAAGTTACGCGCCGCGCGGAGGCCTGCACGACCATTAGCACGGCTTCATACCTCCCTGAACCCAAGGCAGCTCAGGTTGTTCTTTCCACCGTCGTCCCTGGTTAACCTTGCTGCAGGCATAGCTCCTGGACCAGTGGAATACCCTGGAGACCACATATCGGGTACCGAAGCGCTTGAAGGTGCAGTTTTCCACCTCCCTTCTCGTTTCGTGGCACTTACGCCCAACTCAGGATGACACGGTCAAGGAGACAAACAACGACTGGGTGTCCCTTCCACCCCCGTCTCCCAAAGAGCTCTAAGCTGGACAACCTCCCTGAGTCGAAATTGCTCCCCAATATATAGGGGCGGGGATGACAAAAAAAATTTGATTAGCGCAACAGAAAACATACGACAACTATAAGTAGGAAATGAAAAGTGACTATGGGAGCGTAGCCCGTGTTATCGAGAGTAGATGTCAACAGGACTTGTGGATAACATAGAACGGCGATGTATGTGACACGCAGAATATAGAACATGATAAACGAGAATTGTAAATACATCCTACTATACTTGTAACTTGGGGTCCTTCGCACTCAAAGAATACGTCCTGTATAGGTTCACTTTTTCAGCCCGAGTTTCTGCGGAAAGGGTAACTGTGCGCTTACCCATCCTTATTATTGGACCACGGTATGCGATTCGCGGCAACCTCCTTGTGGGCGCCCGAGTAAGCGCCTGCCGCCTCTGGGTTATTCGTGACGCTTCCTGACCGGTTGCTCAGTATGTTCTCCAGGCGGCTGCGGAAGTCGTCGATCTGCTTGTCCCATATGGGTTCTTTTGAAATCCCATGGTCCAATTGGAACGCCTGGACTTCGCGGAGAAAACAATCGAGATCCTTCGCCCGATTACGGGAAGCCTCGGGCTCGCTCGAACTACGCATGCGTGCTAGGTATGATGCCACGAGCGTCGCCGCACCGCCGAGGACAGAGATTGCGACTGATGTCTAGACTCGATGAGGTCAGAAATTGATTACGGCACAGAAGTGGGTATGGATCTGCACATTTTTACCGCTCAATACAGCACCCAAGGCTGTAGTGAGCGCGCCGATGAGAACTTGGAGGCCAATGGCGCCGTTGAGAAGCCACTCAGTTAGGTGTGCTGTATGATGCACACAAAAGAAAGGTCAGCAACACGGCGTACAGCAGTCAAAAGTCGTCTCTTGTCCTCACCTTTCCGCGCGGCTTTTTTGGACACTGCCTCGGCAATATCGACCGTCGGCTGCAATCGTGCGCCGACCGTACCGGGTTCGTACTGGTCCAAAGAGGAGGCACCGGCAGCCGAAAGGTCAGCCAGTCATGAGGGAGCATAAGTGGTGACAAAGGAACCCACCAGCACGTATGCTCTCTCGTCTCGATTGTGCCTAACCGTTTCGTTGCCTGTGTAATGAGTGATCGCGCGACCGAAGCAGCCGACACCTGGCGGTGGGTCGGAACGCGGTGGTGATGGGTGGTGCGAACGCTCTGGCAAGGTTGGGGAGGAATAGCGCGCGAGCGGAGGGGCGGGCGCGTGTCCACCGTATGACGAGACAGAAGCGGGAGCATAAGCAGTATGATTAGCTGCGATCTGTGTCGCGGGTGTAGGCATAGATGCGGGCACATGTACACCCGGTGAGACTTCTGGGTGTGACGCGGGCGCTGAATGGGGCGACGGAGCACCCTGAGAAGCGACTGGCAGCGGAAGTGAAGACATCATCGTTTGAACCGCGCCGAGCGGTATTGTTGGTACAGAGATGACGGGAGGGGTGTGCACTGTAGGCGGCGTCGACGCGTTGGGCTGTGGTGTACTCATGGAGGGACAAGAACCGGAGGGGGAGGTGCCAGATCATGATAGCTCTACCACGCGCAATAAAAAGGCAGGCCACAGTAGGACTTACAGTGGCCAGTCAGATAGAGTAGACAGCTGTCAGCGGCACAGAAAACGAACAGGCACCTCACCGAGGGACGTTGGACATCTGTCAGTGTGCCTACACCGGAGACGCTGAGACCGGAGTGAGGCACCCGGCCCCGTGTGGCCCTGTCCTCCCCCTTGCTGGTGCTCTCACTGCTCTGTTTCTCAAAGGCCTCCTCTGATACACTACCAACGTCGCTGAAGAGGCTGTCATAACCATCTGCGATTCGTATTATTCGACCCGTTCGCCCTAAATTTTGTCGTAGAACGAAGTCGAGCCCAACGGTTGGGGTTAGATACCTGAGAATTTTTCCCAATGCCCTTGGTTCTGTTGGTTAATCGCACGTAGGGATTTAGACGAGTTCGCGCATTCGTGTCGTCTGACACAGTGTAGACTTCGGCGTGCGCGCTTCTGAGAATCGCGTGTGCAGACCGAGTGCAGAGTCGGACATTGCGGACCCTCGTCTCAATGCCGCATCATTGATCCAAAACCTTTTTTCTTCGCACAAACATAACCCGCAACTGTCAGCTCGTCTCGTTCTCAACAGGACCTCTGTCTGGTATGATTCTACATCTGTCGAAGTTGGCCTGCGATTTGTTTCATCTGTCTTAACTACTTTCGTCTGATCAGCACGTATACAATTCGGTCTTGAATCGATCGCACACGCCAAAGATTTCCCGCACGAGCACTGCACCACCCCCGCTTTACCACGGATCATTGCCCAAACCTGAGAACAAGGGGACTTTCGGCTCATGAAAACACCGACCACTCCATCCAGCGACCCCGTCTCCCCGTCGGGTTTGTCATGATAGACGATTCCGAAGCATTTCCGAAGCACTACAAAGTCAGCGCGCAGACAGGTAAATGATCCGCGGTGGTTTCCGTGGCGCGGAGGGTTTAACCCCGTTGTACCTTAAGGGCTACCCCAAGCTAAGAATGGCGAAAGCATACAGTACAGTACAGAGTAAGAGAGTTTTTGGCGTTATCGCCGCAATCAACGTCGATCAAGCTCACACACCGAAGTTGCAATCGCACTGTCAATGGATCCGGACAAGTCGCATCACATGTACTGTACGTACAGTATATACTCGCTTCGTTTCTGGCTCTGCGCGCAGATTGTGAGGGCTGAGAAGACCCCAGTGCAAGCGCCATTATCTTTATTCTTTATTTTTTTGGGAGGGGCATGCAGACACTAGAAACGTGAGAGCTAATCACGAGAGTCGGGGAGATTGTCACTGGGCGAAACATTTGGCCCAAGCCTGGATGATGTACGTCGAGTCCCCCGCACTCGGTGATGCGGTACAGCTATACCCGAGGCGGGGACGTCATCTTCGCTGTAAGGGCTCTGACAGAGGAATGGAGGTGTGTGGCGCACGTCTCCGGTCTACCTGCGACGGTGAAAAACAGCGGCTTAAGAGTAATGTTCACGGAACAATGTCAAATTGAAGCGAAGGCGGAGCCTGCTCGGCTCGGCTATAGCGCTGGTTAGCTTCAGTATTACAGTATCATGGATGTATAGCATTGTATGGATATGCTGGCGTCTCGTGCCAACGCCAACACTCAAGCCGGCCGGCGTTACGGTATTTGTGTACTGGTGGCATACCACCAGCAGAGAGCCAGAAAATGCCGGGTATGTTGACATCCGAGACCGGAACGTCTGAAGAAGGGATCGACCCGTGGGGAAGAGAAGAGATATGACCGTGACTGTTGAGGAATACCGGTTAACAAAGACTGATGTTTAGCCGGTACCGGGCAGAACATAGATTAGATAATCTAAAAGAACTTGATCGCAGTACAGTACAGTACTGTAGTTGTCTTGTAATACATGTACAGTACGCTTGCTTGTACGTGTACATGTGTACACGTAAACTGAAATGAGGCTGTATCAATAAATCATCTGTGAGACGCTTTTCGTACTCACCTGTACAATAGCTTTTCCGAACAGAGATCACCTCGACTAGGCAAAGCCCGCTGATGTTGTCTGTGCCTCAAGTGATGATCTCGTGCAAGATCTCGTGTTCCAAGAGATTTTAAAAGGAAGGAAGCGATCGGCGAAGAACGAGACCAACGGAGTCATTTTTCCGCACAGTAAAGACAGTTGGCGCGAACTCGAGAAGTCGCAGTGAACACGAGTCCCTACAGTACAGTATCCCGGGATTCGACGCGTGCATGGAACGCCTTGTCAAATCTGATAAGCGCCCCTCCTGAAATTGATATTCAATTACTGTAATATATTGTTTTGGCCAAATTACAATACAATTGACGCATGATCCTCCCTTCTGATAACGGAACATCGTTTCAAATGCGTGAACTCAAGCAGGGAAGGGGTCTGGATCACGACGGCGGCCTGACATGGCGGCATGTGGGGCTGCTCTGGAGTGTCATTGTGTGGGTGCCAAGATGACGTGGCCACGCGCCAATCAAAATCAATGGGACAGGGAAAGCTCCTGTTGCCTAGAATGGTTACTGTAGATGATGTTGCCGAAGGGCTTCTTGCCCTCGGACCTGATAATAATTCCGCTCCAATAGGACGTTTCCTTCAGTGATTTCAAAGGTTTCTTTCGCCTATGCATCAAACGAGTACAGTAGAGGTCCAAATTGTGGATTCAAGCGGCGAATGAGGAACTTCGATTAGCGCAACAAAAAACAACTACAAGTAGCAGGAAGAAGTGGCAAATGACGTTGGGAGTAGCCTGGTGTGTCATCAAAAATAGGATGTGAATGGGACCCATGAACAACAGACGACGAAGGGGGGGTATAAGACAGCGACGGATATGAGGCGGGGTGTAGAACATAATAAACAATGGCTTGTGAACACGACCTATACTGTTGTGAATCCCAACTTGGCGTTGGTCGCGCTCGTAGGATATTTCCTGTCATGAGTTAGGTCCGCCTTATCAGCCGAAGTTTCTGCGTAATGGATCACTGCACGCTTACCCTGCTCCATTCAACCCTGCCTTCTCAGCGCCCGGGTTGAAGCCTGCTGCTTCTGTGTTGATCGTGACGCTTCCTGGCTGGTTGCCCAACATGTTCTCCAGGCCGAGGCGGAAGCCGTTGACCTTATCATCCCACTCGCGCCCGACTTCGTGTCCATGGTCTAACGCAAACGCGTGGATTTCACGGAGGAAATGATTGAGGGCCTTTGCTCGAAGAAGCGATGTTTGGGGCTCGTTCGAACCACGCATGCGGGCCAAGTAGGATGCCACGAACGTCGATGCACCGCCGAGGATGGATATCGCGACCGATGTCTAAACTCGATGAGATGAGTTGAGGAACAAAAACAAAGGAAAGTAGGATGCGCACATTCTTACCGCTCAGCGCAGCACCCAGGGCCGTAGTTAGCGCGCCCATAAGAACTTGGAGGCCAAGAGCGATGTTGAGCGCGAGACCCGTCCATTTCGCTGTACAACGCGACAACAAAAAAATGTCAGAGATTCCACGGCTCACAGCGCGTAAAGACGTGTCTCTTCTCACCTTTCTGCGCGGCTTTATCACGCTCCTCGGTGGCGGAGTCGATCGTCGACTTCAATCGAAGTGCGACGGTCTTCTCGCGGGTCTGGTCGAGGGATGGAGCACCGACAGACGAGTCAGCCGCGGGCCACGCGGGAACATAGTAAGCGGTGATCGGTGAACGCACAGGATCTACATCGTCCCGAGTATGCCAAGCCGTTTCGCTGTCTGCGTAGTGGGCGGTCAGGCGACGGCCGTCGGCGCCTGGCAATGGGACGGGACGCGGTGGTGGGTGCGAAAGCTCTGGTAGTGCTGGGTAGGAGCGCGTGACGCGGGCGGTTCCGCGCGGGGGCGTGGATGCGCGTGCGCCGTGCGACGAGACAGAGGGAAGAGCTGGATCTGCTGGATCAGTCGCGATGTGTTTTGGAGGCGCGGGTGGAGGCGGTGGTGCAGGTGGTGCAGATGCATGGACGGGTACATCCGGTGAGATTTCCGCGGGTGACGCGGGCGTTGCATGTGGGGGCAGGGCACCCTGAGCGGTGGCCGGCGGCGAAAGGAGAGAGATCATCGTTTGTACCGCGCCGAGAGGGGTGGTCGGCACGGAGATGACGGGAGGGATGTGAAATGTATGGTGCGTCGACTCATTGGGGGGTGGTGTACTCATGGGGGGCCAAGAACCAGAGGGGGAGGTGCCAGATCATGATAGCTCTACTGCGCGCAATAAAAAGGGAAGGCCTACTGTACAGAGGCCAGTGGGATAGACAGTTGTAATGGAACCAACACAAAACGACCAGGCACCTGGCCAATGGACGGACACCCGTGCCTAATTTGCTATTCGAGTGCAGTTGACGGGTCGCGCACCACACCGGAATGCATACAGGCCCACAGTATATTGTGGCGGGTGCATGCGGCGGGAGGGATGGAAAGATCGCCGTTCGATGGATGTTGCAGATATCGGGTCGGGTCCTACAGAATACCCTGCAGCTCCTTCATCAGCGTCATCACTTGAAACAACTTCCCGTCCTTCTCCGCGTCGAGAAACGATCCGGTGCTGTGCGAAAGGAAGCAGTATCCCGGACAATTGGCCACTTAATTCACCCGTTGCGTCTGGAGTGTTTTGCAAAAAACGGGGTTCGCCTGTGATTGGGCGCCTGTCAGCAAGTGAATATGCCGAGGGTGGGTTTATCGCTGCCGATCCAGATCCGAATCAACAATGCATAAAGGTTCGGATATTATCACTGACGTAAATATTGCCACCATTTTCCTCGCCCCTCGGCGATATGTACCGTCCAGAGCGAGGCTCCTTGAATCGAAAATCTGCTGGTGGCAGAGTGCGCACTACTATCATAGTAGCGCACCGCGCAACAGGGGCGGGAAAAACAAGCGCGTGCGAGATTGGTGAAATTGACATTTAAATCCCCAGAAACCAAGCCAGAAACGCTCAACGCTCATATCTTTTTGACAAAAGATTCGGACGCCGCGAAATATAACGTAACTGATTAACAATATTCTAAACTCCGACTTTATTTAGTGTAGTACCCTCGGTTATCTGGAACTGGACTATTCCTTTGAGGGAAACAACAAACAGCTTTGAAAGTACCATAGCAACAGACCTGACTTGAGATATTTTGTCACTTGTTCTTTGAGTATGTTCTGCACCCAGGGTTGACATACTGGTATAGCCCCGCCGTCCCTGCGAAAGACGAGGAGCGAATAGTGCTCCCATGATCACGAAATCATGAACAATCAATATTAATTAATCAGTGATGCCACTCCGTGTCATTTGTCCCGGCGTCGGGCTGCGACAGGGTCACAGGGACGACCAAATCCAAAAAACCCACGCGGGCACATGAGGCTCGCATTGAATTGGCAAGGCCCAAAGGACACCATCGAGAACATACAATAGTAGGGACTTTCGAAGTTCCGGATGCAGTACCTCCTTTCCTTCAACAGCCGCGCGCTTGTTGCTGGCCATCATAAGAAAATGTATCCTATTTTGGTTGGCAGTAAGTACGGCATATGGACGAACACTGCCTTAGAGCGGGATTGTCCGGGACAGCGTAGCATAGGTGAACGTCGAACATGGAACACCGAACTTAAGTAACCCATTGAGCCATATCAGTGCACCAGTTGGAGCGAATAAAGAAGGGAAGAAGGGGGTAAAGTCTAGAGGGGTACCTGTGATATTTTGAAGGGGTGAGTGTCAATACATTGCGCCGCCCACACGTGCCGGATCTGTTGAGGCATATGACAAATGTATGAATAGGAAAGGGCTTTGAATTGAAGATGTCGCAGTACGAACAACCGAGGTACAGTAACTCGAACGAGGCGCGAATCGTCTGGAGGGACAGGATGCCGTCGTTCAGCTAGTTGTTCGGGTCCCTGGATAGGACACTCTGGGGTTTATGAAGATAAGCCAGGTTAGTTGTGTCACTCACATGATTCCGCGTCTAAAGAGGTAAGCCAGTCATCCACGTAGGATCCGCGACATAAATATCACCTTGTCCGCTGCCTTTGGAGACACCGAACAAGACCCGAGGTACGTGAGAGAAATGCATGGAGGCGCAGGTGTCCTGCCTGCAGAGCATCATCAACGCACGAGACAGAATTGGGGCGCGAGTACAGTCACTTGCTCAGAAAATCCTGCCGAGTACTCCAGTCCTGTCGCCCCCTCACCCCGCTTCCAGATCAGATGTCGCCCCTCCCAATGATATTTTCACATGGGATTCTACATCCGACGTTTGGCACTGCATGGCATTAGCCACCACGGGGTATTTTTTTTTTCGGGGTGAAATAAGAACGGGGGACGGGTCCAAGAAGGAAAAGGGGACGGGTCCAAAATCATGCCACAGTGCGTAGGGTGCTGTATGCTGAGGCGCACGTCAATGGACTTTTTGTTCAGAAAAAACTAACTCACGGGGAGGTTTTTTTTTTTGATCAACTCACCGAGTGTCCGCAATGCCTACAGTTGACACTGAAGCCCCCAGCTCATCTCTGCTGCGCGTCACGGAGGCGACGACGGAGTTCGAGTGGCACGACGGAGCTGGGCCTCGAGTTCATCCTCAACAGCGTCAGTACATAATCAACCGCCCGTAGCCAGCCCGACGATGATTATTTCCTTTCTGCCATACCGTGACCTATCTGTGATGGTCAGACGACGACCGACTACGCCCTCGGTTCTTTTCCGTCAAAACATGCAATTGCAACGTGGAACCGCGCGTGTAACTGGTAAGGTCAACGATCGATCGGCTATGATAAGTTAGAAGCGTTCGGTGATGATGGAGGCCCAAGCCTGAGGTATATCCAAGCGCCCGCTTTGTCATCGCCCACGCCGCCTTCTGTCTATTTTTACCGCATCCTCACACAGAGCCTGTTGTCTCAGGCCACGGTTGGCAGGGGCCTGGGCCCGAAGCACCCTACAATCTGCAGACGCGCAGAGAGCTACCCACGTGCAAAAATTGGCCAGAGCTGCGTCGCTTGCCTCAGACTTACCAAACATGGCCACGTGCGTGCGGTGTGCATCGGGTCCTTCCCTACACGCATACCGCACGTCGGTATGATCTTCTCAAGGAAGTAAGTGCAGCGTGTCTGGTGCGAGGCTGCTGATAGAATGACGCTTGGGGCTGGTGCTACCGGTTATGGTACAGATAACGCGGAAGGCGCAGCAGGGAAACGATAAGAGAGGCGCAGATGTAGAACAACTGAACATGTTCCGCATTTTCCGAGAATGTCTCTATGGAACAAACCAAGAACTGGGGTCCAAGTTTCTAGACTCACGCAGGGGTTTCTTCCATTATTACGAAGGCGCAACGTGAGACACATCCTGTCGCAGGTGGTATTTCCCTAAGCACCTGCCCCAACGTGTGAGGTTGTCGCCATAACAGGCCCCGTATCATCGATTGTCAGAGAGGCGTGCCTCTGCTTGTTGGATGTCTCGTCTGATGTCTTGAGAAGGAGGCAAAGATGGGCGAGATACAGGTTCTCCGAGTTGGGTTGAGGTGGTAAACTAAATGGTAATGGTGCACCTGCAGAAGCGCAGAAGCTACTGCATAATGGCAAAGCGGATATACCGACACAGTTGTAATAGACGACGACATCCATGTTCACGAGCGTTGAGTAGGCCTTTGAGGCGTATCTGATAATCTGCCAAAGCTTTCTCGAATCAAATAACCGTCTCCGAGAGTATTGATCGGTGACGTTGGCTTAGCCCATAAAGCTCATACAGCGCAGTGAGACAAAGCTATTATCACGAGGAAGAAACACGAAATAGCCCCGTCAGAAGGGCTCATAGAATAGAACGCACTATATATTGAACTGACACAGGGGGGTCAAGGCGGTGACGGGTCCATAGGTGGAGTTTCGCAGTACGAGAGCATAGAGTAATAAATTATGCAGCGAGCCAGTGATAGCCATTGAAACGTACAAGGAATAGAGTGCTCAGTAGAGGTGCGCTGTCCTTCCTTACCTTGCGTTGCCATTGGCAGCGCTGGCGGCGCCCACTGCGGTGTCCGTCCTTTGCTGTCCCCGACCCCGAGTCTGTCTGTGCACCCTGTGATCTTCCTCGGGAACTCCTAATGCGCCTAAAACTTCATCCCTGAGGTCGAGCTCTAGATCCAGGTACACGAAAAAAGACAATGGTGGTTCCACTCACCCAATCTTAAGTTCCGGGTCGAAGAGTGGGGGCTTCTTTGTATTTGGGTCAGAAGCATTGAGCAGTCGTTCGAATTCTCTACGAAAATTCTCTACTGCCTGATTGTGACTTTCGTCCGTTGACATGCCGTTATCGAGGATGAAGGCTCTGAGGTTGCGAATGAAGTGGTTAAGCGCCTGCTCGCGAAGCAACGAGCTCTCGGGCTCGCTCGTGCCCCTGGTACGTGCGAGATAAGACGCGACAAGTGTCGAGAGGCTACCTAGAACGGCGATGGAGATGCGAATCTGTATATGGATTAGCATTCCAGTGGTTCGAACATTGAAAATATAGTCAGACGAACAGAGTTCCCATGCAATGAAGCGCCCAGAGCGGTCGTGAGTGCCCCCAGGAGGACCTGGAGGGCAATTGCTATGTTTATCGAGTACATTGCCCATTTCGCTGGACAGACGAGGGATATGTACAAACGCATGTGGGAGGGTCGTAGAGAAGTTGCGTACCGTGCAACGATGCGCCGTTCCGCACTTTTATTGCTTCTTCCAACGTGGGATGTAACCTAGCACCGACCGACCCAACCGGGTAGATGCCCTGGAAGCCGGGTCACGTGGTGAAAAACGACGCAACAATGCAGGCGCTAACGGACGCACCTGGGAAGGGCTCGTTACCCGTGCTGGAATCCACTCTTCCCGAGGCTCGTATTCGCCTGCATATGTGGCAGGTCGCTGTCTGAAAACTCCTGATCCTGGGCGATCCAGGCGCAGCACTGGAGGTGGTTCGGAGTGACGAACGGAGCGGTGGGCACTCCCATCGCCTGGGTCGGAAGCAACACGCTGCCGCCATGAGGCTTGTACCGGAGGCGGCAACGTTACGTTGACGGGAACTGCAGGAAGGGGTCGCTCGCTCTCGGAATGCGGACGCACTGGGGCAGCGCGGGGAGCTGGTGCAGGGTCAGGCGTATGTGATTCGACCCTTGCAGGCTGGTCCACAGGGCCAGATGGTTGTTCTGGGCTCTGGGGGCGCGGGGCAGCCGGGAGAGATGTTATGGACTCATCTGACTTCGTCTCCGCAACGATTTCTGAGGGAACGATGACAGTCACCGTCGGTGTAGGGTCGGAATCGGGATCCCTATGAATCCTAGGTGGAGAGGAAGCTGGTGGAGCGGCTTGTGAGGAAGATGAGGTCGGTATAGCAGCACTCATAGGAAGCTTTGTAGGGTGACGCCAGGACTGGTCGAGACGAGTCTGCCATCTTTAAACAGACTAACGGGAGAGCCGCTTTCTTTGAACGGCAACAGGGTCTTCGTGCCCTACGTGATCGAAGTTCTAAGAGCTGTGTAAATGTATCATCAGGCATGCATACCAGGAAGCCCTACATTCACAGCGTTCATATTGCGATCCGGGGCCAGACGCACTTTGGGAGTATATCACAATGAGACGTGATGCCGACCAAGAACATCAAGGCCGGACGAACGCCAGGCATGCAAATACGGAGGTATTACGTTAATTGATGAGTGTGTGCGTGTGTTTCTAAAGGCAAGGCGCTGCGAGTTTTGAATGAAACGAGCCACGTGCTCGCCTGTTGGAGTGATTCTATGTCTAAAAACGCATTTGCCACGACTGAGGGTAGAACGCCTTCCACCCTGAATGATTCCGCTTACAGAATGAGCCAGGATTTGGGCTTCAGCGCTCGTGCGCTGAGCGCGCGCGAGAGGTTCGGGGAGGAATGATTTGCAGTGGAGTTTTTGACAGTCTTGCTTGGGGTCGCATTGAAGTGGCTTAGTCTGGCTTATTTCTATACTCTCGGGAAGATCACTGTCCCAAAAAATGACGTTCGCACCCTGTGACCGCGGGGATCACCGACCTTCCCCTGCGTGGGGGGCACATGCGCTCAACATCTGGACGCTTGCATGGGGATTTCCACGTGGGAGCGGCGCCGCAATCAACCTGAATAAGAACAAATCACAAGGAAACGACGACGATGGTAGGCACTAAACCCAAGTCAACTTGCTGGACGAGGAGTTGACGAGAGCTCGCAAACCAATCATATCATCACGGCATACCACTGGCAACTGTTTGCAGCTGTTTGCCACACGATAAGAAAGATAAGATAAGGCAGGCCCTGGCAAACGCACATATTTGCACTGCAGGCTACGGTCATCTTGGCGGTCATGACATCTTATACGTGTGCGCCTGAGCGGTATTCGCACAGCGTCCGGATGCGGGCGACTTCACTGCATCTGTAGAATGATACTAGCCATTGGCGCCGTGACTCACCCTCCCACCTTACTTATCATGGCTACGCGCATGCTGCCCTTCTTCTTCTTCTTTTGATCCCGCATGCTGCCCTTCCAACACAGGTTCTTTCAGAGTGAAGAACAAAGAGAACGCAGTGGTGGGCGCCGAAGTCGTCGACTCGCTCAAGCTGGTGAGTAACCTGGCGAACGTGTGTGCCACTAAGACGTTGGCGATCCACCCGGCCACGACTATATATCAGAAACGCAGAATACGTTATTCGATTTGAGAAAGTTTGGCAGATATGCCTCAGACGGTCTTTGCAGCTGCGCGACACTCAGCATTCGTGATATAGTATGGACGTTGTCATCTATAACTACTATGTCCGAGTCACTCTTTGGAACGTCGGACCAAACGACTCCGACAACCACATTTTGGTCAATCACTCCCAACTTTTTAATATCCAATGTATAGTTACCATGCATGTCTCTTCAAATTTTTATAGAGGGTAATGGGTAGATGTTCCGTATATTGAGAGTATCAATCAGTTTGCTTAGCCCATAAAACTCGTACGGTATAGCGCAGCAAAAGCGAACGCTCTTATCACGACTCGAAGGAAAAAGCACGAAACAGCCCTGTCAGAAGAGCTCGTCGCCAACAGTACGCACTATCTATTGCCGCCCTGGACTGACACAGGAGGATCAACGAGGTGACGGATCTAAGGATGGAGATTCGTGGTACCAGAGCATAGAGTGAAAAATTACGCAGCAATCCGCTTAAGACGTACAAAGAATAGAGTCCTCATTGGAGATGCACTGTCCTATGGATCCAAACAAAAAAGAGATGCACTGTCCTTCCTTACCTTGCGTTGCCATTGGTAGCACCGGTAGCGCCCAAGGTAGCGCCCGTCGCAGTGTTCGTCCGCTGCCGTCTCCGAGCCCGTCTGACGTCCGTAAGTTCTTCCTCGGTTAACCCCATTAAGCTGAGCGCTTCGTCCCTGAGGTCGAGCTCTAGATCCAAACCAAGTACATAAAAAGAGGCGATGATGGTTCCACTCACTCAATCTTAATTTCCGGGTCAAACAGTGGGGGTCTCTTTGTATTTGGGTCCGAAGCATTGAGCATTCGCTCGAATTCTTTGCGAAAATTCTCTACTGCTTGATCGTGACCGTGCTGCGTGCCTTTATCAAGTATGAAGGCTCTGAGGTTGCGTATGAAGTGGCTAAGCGCTTGCTCGCGAAGCAACGAGCTCTCTGGTTCGCTCGAGCCCCTGGTACGTGCGAGATAAGACGCGACAAGAGTTGAGAGGCTACCTAGAACCGCGATAGAGACGCGAATCTGTACAGGGATCAGCACTGCAGTGATCCAACATTGACAAAACGAACAGAGTTCCCATGCAAAGAAGCGCCCAGAGCGGTTGTGAGTGCCCCCAGGAGGACCTGGAGGGTAATTGCTATGTTTATCGAGTACAGTGACCATTTCGCTGGAAAGACGAAGTACATGCACAAACGCGTGTGGCGGGGTTGTGGAAAGATCGCGTACCCTGCAACGATGCGCTGTTCCGCACTTTTGACGCTTCTTCCAATGTGGGATATAACCTAGCGCCCACAGACCCTGGAGGGTAGACGGTACTCTGCAAGCTAGATCACGTGGTGACCAAACCATGCGGGCGCTAACGGACGCACCTGGGAAGGGCTCATTACCCGTGCCGCGGTCCACTCATCCGGAAACTCGAATTCGCCTGGGTGAATGGCGGGTCGTTGTCTAAAAATCCCAGATCCCGGAAGATCCAGGGGTTGCACTGGAGGTGGGCGGCGGGTGCTCCCATGGCCCGGGTCGGATACGACATGCGCCCGCAAGGAGGCTTGTGCCCGGGGTGACAATGTTACGTCGGCATTGGCGGGAACGGCAGGGAGGGGTCGCTCGCTCTCGGAACGCGGACGCGCCCGGAGAGCTGGAGCGGGGTCAGGTGGGTGTGATTCGACCGTTGCAGGTCGGTCCACGATGCCAGGTGGTTGCTCTGGGCTCTGGGGCGGCGGAGCGGGCGGGAGAGATGTTGTGGATTCATCTGGCTTGGTCTCCGCAACGATTTCTGAGGGAGCGACGACAGTCACCGTCGGTGTAGGGTCCGGATCAGAATCGCGATGAATCTCAGGTAGAGGGGAAGTTGGTGGAGCGGCTTGTGAGGAAGATGAAGCCGGTATGTCAGCCATATGAAGCTTTACTAGGGTGGGGTCGGGGCTGGTGACGATGAGCCTGTCACCTTTAAATGGACTACCGGAAGAGCTTACTCTGAACGCCAACAGGGCCTTCGTTCCCTACTTATCAAAATTCTAGGATCTATGTAAATGAAACGCACGCCAGGAAACCCGCACTTGCAGCGCTCAAGAAGGCAGTATTGCGATTTATAGCCGGATGCACTTTGGCAATGGGTGTGATACCGGCCAAGGCCGGACGAATGGCAAACGTGCAAATATGGAGTATGTGCGTGCAAAGAAGATGTTTCTGAAGGCGAGGCGCTGCAAGTTTGAATGAAACGAACCACGTGTTCAATTGAAGTGATTCTAGTCTCCTAGTCTAAACGTGCATTTACAATGATTCAGGGTTAGAGCGCCTTCCACGCTGAATGATTCTGCTTACAGCAATTTCTTATGAGCCAGGGTGTGGGCTTTAACGCTCATGCGCTGAGCGCGCGCGCGAAGCTCGGAGAGGAATGATTTGGAGTGGAATTCAGGAGTAATTTAGGGCGGTCTTGCTCGGTCTCGCATAGGGGGGCGGGTTACTGTAGTGGCTTATTGTTCCATTCTAGAGAAAGTCGCTGTCAAAAAATATGTGACCGCGGGGATCCCCTGCGTGGCCAGAACTGGGTGCAGGCGCCGCCCAAGACCATTTCCAAGACCTGCCGGACGCTTGCCTGGACACTTCCCTGTGGAAGGCGCGCCGCAATCAAAACAAAACACAAGGAAATGAAGAGGGTAAACACTAAGCCGGATGAGCGCTGACGAGGTGATATCATGCAGCTATTTGCGGCTATTTGCCACATGAGACAGATAAGATACGTGACCAATGGCGGATCCTGCTGCGCTCTGAATCGCTGTGTACGACAATATTAGTGTGCATTTCCAAGAGCTAACAAAGTGTCGACGTTACGTGTAAGCGAACGTCCGATACAGCGCTGTGCGCGGTTTCCCGACTCGAGCGCCAACTGTCGCTTGTTTTCCTTCGTCCATCCAGCGATCATGCAGTACCTGAACCCCTCGAATAAACGCAAATGAGAGAAGCTCCCGAACACCCCGCAGAAGCGAGTCATGTTGAACGTCGGTGAGTACTCATATGTCGCAAGGAAGGCGGACTGATTGACCCCACTTGCGCTAAGTGGACTCTGGTCCTGTCGTTCCTGCAGCACTCTCGCCGCCGCCGCCGCCGCCGCCCGCGCCTGTTCAAGAAGTCAACCTGTCCCAAGACAGTTCTCCGTGCGAATGCTCGATCTCCGTCCGTGGCAATGTGAAGTACTTCGCGTTCACGCCTGGCTCGAACGAGTTCTCGTTGGCGTGCGATGACGTTCGATCAGTTCCTGCTAGAACTGCGTGCGTGCGAGCTCGACTACACATCGAGGGCTTCGGTCCTGTCAATGACCTCGAGGACACGCTCTGCAACCCCGCCGCGAGCGTCACGGAGGCCAAAGGGGCAGATACCCCGTGAGATGGCGGAGCGTGTGGGGTACTGGCGGGACTCGGCGCGGGCCCCCCAATTCTGATGAACGCTAGCAGACGTGAGGCGGTACCTCGTATGGCCTTCTGTCATAACAACAATGGACATGTACATTAGATACTGCACGACTACTAAGCACTCGCTGGTAAATACGCCATGCTCGATTACTGAAAACGTACATACTTTTATTACGATCCCCGTCTGTGTCTGCTTCCGTGTCTGTCTCGGTCTCGGTTCTCCTGTCTTCTATCATCCTCCTAGAACTGTCTGTGGTATCCCTTGGGTCGACGTTCACATTCATTACAGCATAGTCGTCAAAACAAGAACAAAAGAAGCGTGTTCTGGAAATGTTGGAAGTATAGCCCGAGCGAGCGAGCGAGCGAAACGACGGTACGCACGCACGAGAAAAAAAAATACAGGGAGCTTGATGGCTTGGACATATCTACCCGCCCCGGGTATAGGGGTAGTATTTGTCTCTGTCGAAAGGTACAACACTGTCTGCGAACGGCGTATCGGGGGAAACCAAAACTTGTGGAAGATACTTCGGGACGGCTGCCGTGGTGTTGGGGTTCGCTTCGGTGGTGGTGTCTCGCGCGCCGCTTGGGATTGTGGTACTCGTCTGGGTGAGCGTGACGACAACGGCGCCTTCCGGTCCCTCGAGCGTCTCGCGGAGGTGATCCCGTGAGTTCAGGCTGGGATAAAATGATCAGGGAAGATCACCAAGGAATGACGACGACGTACATGGACATGAACGCGCAGAGAGAGAGTCGAACCATGATGAAGAAAGGCGCCGTGTATATGAGCGCATTTGGATATCTGGCGAACTTCGTTCAAGAAAGAGTTAAACATCCTGACAAGGAGGGATAAAAAGTGATCGGTACCAGAATGACGCAAGTGATAGCAAACACTCTGTAAAAACAGCACAGGTGTCAGAAAATAAGTGGACGGCCCATCGGCGCACTATCTTACAAGTGAAGTATGCCGCAGTTGATAGTATAAATCGTGAGAAGTTTCAACACGTTGTTGGTGCTGGAGAACTGGCATTAATAATGACATTTTTGCAATGTTTGGGCACGAACGTACCTCCGGACGTGAGTGCGGTTATTCAAGAGGGTATAAACCATTCCGACAGTAATGAGGACATCGCAGAGGACCTTGCAAGATAATGTAGCAGTGAAAGACCCCTGTTATGAACGGCTATTAGCGACTGCAGCCCCCATGCATCAAACGAGGAGTAGACGTCCCCGAAAGATGCCGCCATCATGTAGGTGCTGAAGGCTATAAGCAGAAACCTGTAAGAAGAAAAAAACAAGGAAAAAAACATGTGAAACGCTGACGCTTGTGCACTGTAAACTGACGACGAGGATAACGCCTCAGCAATCCACAAATAAAGGAACAGAAGGGAAGGGAAAGGCGTACCGGTCCCGATACCTTGCAAAAGTCGGTTGAAAATAAGGCGAAAGTCTTTACAGTAGAGTGACTTACCTAATTCTGTTAGTGAGCTGACGGACTACTCCGTATGAGCGGATGCGCTCCGAAAAAATTGCGTAAACGTACGATCGCTATTGGCAGGTATGGAGAACGCCAGCCCACTGGACCAATATAAGTCTCATCACTCGGCCCCGGAGAAAAATCACAACTCACAACGATAGATCCTATATGCGTAGAAGCTACGTCCTTTTCAATAAGAGGTTGCTTCATGAACTCCCGACGAAGACGCACTGCTGCACAGAAGACTCAAGAATGACTGGTCACATGTGCATGAGAATCGCGGGCCAAAAGTCGGTCACGACAGACTAGCGCACCGGTAGATAAACCTAATGCCTTTAAAAAACTATAAGTCTCAGGACGAGCTCTGTGTCACGGGTAGACGTACGGCTTGACTCCTAGAAGCCTCATAAGAACATCAACCAGAACAGTACTTTCGGAGCGGCATACCATGGTGTGAATATGTTGGCCGCTTGATAATTCCCAAAATTTGTGACGACAAGATCGTAAGTCGGATAAATACCAAAAGCTAGGTTGGCCGAGTCCACGAGCCTAATCGAATATAATGTCACTATCACATATTACGGAGCACTCGAAAGTTTATACATCAAAAAAGCGACCTGCAGAGGCTTGATTAAGATCCTGAGCATGGAACACATATGAGGACACTCACAAAGGACTTTAGAGGCCACCGATCGTCTGAGGAGTGAGAATTATAGTAGGAATAGACTTGCAACCAGGTAACACCATAGATACTAGACGGCCGATCGAGCTCGATCAGGTCCTGCGACAGTGTTTTCCAGATAGTGAGACGCACATAGACGAGAGGACCGTGCCGATGAACAACGCCCCAAGGGTGTTGTCCACAGGGATTAATGCGGGCATAGTAGATAAAAGTCAAGAAAGAGCAAGAGAAATAGAGAACTTGAACAGGAATCGACAAGTGAAGGAATGGGAGGAAGGACGGCGGAAGTGGATTACTCAACTCACAGCACTGTTGATAACGGTCTCCGCTCTGTCATGCGCCGAGTCATGGCGCCTGCACGAAATGGAAGGCGAAGACGGATAGGAAAATGAATGACCCAACCCCATCAGCGTTCATTTCAAGTAGTGGTGATCCGGCCCGGCTTGGCCTGACCTCGGGGCTTACCGTATGGGGCTCGAACCTCCCCTCAAACCGGGCCATTGAGGATGGCTTGGGCTTCGCCCCGGGCTTTTAGCGGCCTCGAGTCGCGCTGTATTGCCTTCGATGTCAACCACAGAGTTTGTATTAATGCCTCAGCGCTTTTCACTCGACGTTGTTTTTCCCTTATTTCTCTGGATACTGCCAACTCCGTGGGCAACCCAATTGAATCGACGCCACCGCACCATCGCCGTTACGCCCAATCCCAACGATACTCCAAAGCCAAAGCTAGTCATCCCACGTACCATCTGTCTGCGCTGGCTGTCGCCTCGAGGCTCGAGCGCAAGGGGGTGCGGCGCTGGGGCCGGTGCCGGTTCTCTTGGCCAGGTCGCAGAGTGTACGGCGACAACTTCCCCGTACCAGATATATTCGTTGAGCTCCATTGGGAACAACGACATGACGATACCGTAGAATCGATGCGCGCATCGCGTAATAAACCTTTTGGACCTGGGGGCGGCAGCGCCGACCATACACTGGCACAGGAAAGCTTTTGTAACCACAGAGTCCCTACACTAGAATCCAGGACGGCTGGCATGGGTCAAGGCCATACATTGGGCGTCATTACGTTATCCCCGGAGCCCGCGTTCCAGAGCACAAGACATGGGCGCACCGGCTGCGCGTCCTACACGGCCGCAATCTTTTACTATATGAGCGGTGTTACAGTAACAACCAAGGTAACAACGTCCGATGAGGGCGACTTTCACTACATCTCATCGATGGAAATGGTTTATATTCTACCCTCCCGCCTCACTAACGTGACTGCACATGCTTCCCTTCCAGTATAGTGCTTCTAGCTATACTGTTGCATCCGTCTCGCTTTGGCTATGTGTCCTTGCGGTTATCCTCCGCTTTGCTTTACGTAGAGCGACCTTTTACGTTGTTACAGAATTGGGAGCGAACACCTTATTTAGTAGGATGAAGCCTCGCTTGCGGAGCCCCAAGGAGAACGCGCAGATCTGCGTCTTCTACATCGTCAGTGGATCGAGTTCGGAGATTCCTGGAAGGCTTGTCAGCGTCAGGGGCATCTTCGAGGAACTGGAAGAGGGTTGTCATAGGTGGTGCCGAAGATCCACTCAAGACTGACGTCGAGTAAGGCCCGGTCTTCAAGTTTCTTACAGTCGTCGGCGTTAAAGGAGTGGCTGACCAGTGGAGAAGAAGTGAGAGGGTGGGGTACGGGATCTGGCTGCCTTTCCATGAAGGGTCATCGCGACCGCCGGTTGGTTGGTTAGGGAGTGGGACCAGTGGGTACATGGCGAACGAGTCGCCGCCATTCTTTGGCTCAAAGAGGGAATTCAGAAGTTTCCGCCCTCGCTTGCGAGGTCCTATCGCGTCTCCTCTTATTCCTCGACCTGCTCCATTTCCAGGTGATTGCTTCACAGCGTCCCTTTAGCCTGTTGTCTGCCGGCGTCCACTCGATAGAGAAAGCAACCGAGCCATCGAGCTGTAAGGGATGCTACTGTAATTGATCACGTACGTGGATTTTAGAGCGTCCCAGGGATGGTGCGAGAATGGTGCGAGATAGGATGACGTCATACTGGCTCACCCCTTCGCCTAGATGGCCCTGCTCTCTCTTTGACCCGGCTATAGCTCCATCCACCACTGTTCCATTGTTGCGGTCCCTGTTGTTGGAATCCCGGCCCCAATGATTAATACGAATACTTGTTGCACTTTTGCTTTGGGTAGTCGCATGTCTTACGAGGTATGGGATCTCGGGATGGTAATAAAGTAGTTAGGATGAGTGTTTGTAGTATACGCGTGGGCGAAGTCTGTACGATAGACGGAGCCACTCAGTATTTGCGCGTACTAGAGAGCAAATCACTAGGTAATATTATTCACCTGTATGATAGACGGAGCCACTGGGGCGAGTAAGTACGAGTGAATACAGTAACGAATAAGGGATATCTTACCTCAGTATTTGCGCGTACTAGAGAGCAAATCACTGAGGTCTACAGTACGAGAAAGGACGGTTTAAATAAATACAGCTACTAGAACTGTACAGTAGGTAAATTTTATGCTCTGCTTCCGCAGGGCAACGGTACAATGAATCCGCGGGCGCGTACGACCGGGAGGGGATCCGGGGCATAGGGCCGGGCATCCGAACAGGGTGGAATAACGAAACGATACTTAAGATACGAGGACTTGTGCGGGTTTGCACAACGTCCACACGAGCATGAAGGCAACGATCGATAGGGTATTAATAAACTCACTTCAACAGCATGTTGAGAATCTAGCATTTTCTGGTACTCTTCGGAACCCCACAAACATTGGGCATGAGGGTGTATCCGGACCGCAGTTGACAGACGCGACTTGCGTAAGGAGCGTCCGTGGCCGCGTGCCGCCGATCAGACGAGGGAAGCGTGCTACTCGGGTGTATTCGGCATTGACTGGTCAATTCAGCGGCCACAGAGGGGCGAGGGGCCAAGTTTCGGCGGGCTAAAAAGGGGTCAAATAAATGACCATTGGTGCCAGTGCTCTTGTTCCCGTCCTGTGTCTCTCTAGCCCCTATGGCGTCCAACTTCTACAAGTAAAGGCGTCTCCATCGGCGCATCCCACGACGCTCACGCTCGTCTTTTTGCAGGGAACCCGAGTTCGAGACCCTGCAGCTGCACGCGGGCCAGGACATCGATCCGGCGACCAACGCACGTGCGCCACCCATCTATGCAACCACCTCCTTTGTCTTCAACGATTCCGCGGTACGTGGACGCGTCGCGAACGGGCCCGCTCCGCTTACGTGCATGATATAATCACCAGCACGGAGCGGATCTGTTCGGGCTTCGCGCCTTTGGGAACACCTATTCCCGTGTCGGAAACCCGACAGTAGTACGTGTCTTGGGCGCGCGATTTGGGACGTCTGTGATAGCTCACTGGCAACTGGCGAATGCTCTCAGGAAGTATTCGAGAAACGGGTCGCCGCACTTGAGGGCGGCGTTGCTGCCGTAGCGGCTGCGAGCGGCCAGGCCGCCCAGTTCATGGCCATCGGCGCCATCGCAGGAGCAGGCGATAACATCGTGTCTACCTCGTACCTCTACGGTGGGGTAAGAGATCCGTCTACCTTCTCCCGTGGTTTCTCTCATCCTGATTCGTGTCCCTGCTAGACGTACAACCAATTCAAAGGTGGATAATCCTGGCTAGGTTATTTCCTGAGCTCACTACGTGCGCAGTGCTCCTCAAGAAATTCGGAATCGCGGTCAAGTTTGTCACATCAGACGATCCGGCTGCGTTCTCGGCGGCCATTGATGAGAAAACCAAGGCTATATTCGTGGAAAGCATCGGAAACCCCAAGTATAACGTCAGTCCAATCAACGAGATCGCAAAGGTAAGCAAAACTATGTTCGCTTTCTCACGTCTGTGATTGAGGCGCGTTGTGTAGGTCGCACACGAACACAAGATCCCGCTGATTGTTGACAATACGTTCGGCATGGGAGGTGGGCCCATCTCTGTTCTCACAGGCGCAACCAGCGCTGATGCGAAACCGCATCAGGCTATCTGATCCGTCCGATTGAGCACGGCGCGGATATCGTCGTGCACAGTGCGACCAAGTGGATCGGTGGACACGGCACCACCATCGCGGGCGTTGTCGTTGATTCCGGTCGGTGCAGCGTTCGTAACTGGGCGCAGTAACGGTGTATCTCACACACTCTCCCCATGTCCGGCATCCAGGAAAATTCGACTGGACCTCCGGCCGCTTTCCCTCCTTCACATCGCCCTCCGAGGGCTACCACGGGATCAAGTTCTCGGAAATGTTCGGCAACCTCGCGTTCGCGACCAAGCTGCGCATAGAGATCCTGCGCGATATCGGCGCCACGCTCAACCCCTTCGCGGCGTTCCTCCTCCTACAGGGCCTCGAGACGCTCTCGCTCCGCGCGCAGCGGCACTGCGACAACGCGCTCGCGCTCGCGCGGTACCTCGAGCAGCACGAGAAGGTCGCATGGGTCTCGTACACGGGCCTCGCGTCGCACGCATCGCACCAGCTGGCGCTCACGATGCTCCGGCCAGACGCATTTGGGGGCGTGCTGAGCTTCGGGGTGAAGGGCGGCGGGGACGCCGCGGTGGGCGCTAAAGTGGTCGACGCGCTCAAGCTGGCGAGCCATCTGGCGAATGTGGGCGACGCCAAGACGCTGGTGATCCACCCGGCGACGACGACGCACCACCAGCTGACAGCAGATGAGCAACTTGCGTCCGGTGTTTCGCCGGACCTCATCCGGGTTCGTCATCTGATATGTCCGATCAGTGAGGGGCGCTAATGCGGCCACACAGGTATCTGTCGGAATCGAAAACATCCAGGACATCATCGCGGATTTCGAAGGGGCGCTCAAGGAAGTGTCGTAGGTTTGAGCCAACGTCTGGACGGCCACATCGGGAAATACAGTACGTAAGAGCGGAAGTAGAGCCAGATACATCACATACGTGTGTTATAGAACCCGTCGAATATGATGCCCCTGTACAGCATAGCCCGTATCAGGATTTATACGGAGAGCATCGCCCTGGTAGGCGTCCAAAGGACTTATGAAAAATTGGAAGCTTGGGTGCCACAGCGCTAACTGGCATGCAATCGTATCAGATACTGTACGCCCACGTTATAGCACGTGGTATGCGCCACTTCTTGACGTACTGTACTTACACGAAAGCTTCAGTTGGCAGATAGCCGCTGTCCAGCTACTCATCCAGCGACCTGTCGTCTCGTGATCAATGGTGTGATGGTAACACAGCACAAATTGGGAAAGCTACTACCCACTTAAAAAAACATACATATACAACCTGTTGTATTGGCGAGGGCAGTGAACCATGGCGCTACTTTCTAACCCGGATAGGACGGCGATAATCGAATCGTGGGACGAATGTCAGACCCGGGTCGCTGGGCCAGTAGATGGTTCGTGCCCCAGGACGGTGTTAAGCCCAGTTCCGTGGCCATCTCGTCATTGCGCATTGCGGGCGCATCAGAAAGCTGCTGTTTGGACGACCAGTCCTGGATGGAACGGAAATGGTCATTATAAGATAGGCACGTGACCCAGGTCGAGGAAACGGAACGGCGACGAAGGCAATGTTCCTTCAGAGCCTCATGCAGTGAGTGAATACGACAACAGCGATATACGTGCACAGTACCATAACTCCTGTCGACTAGATTGGGACCCGCAATATGAACGGAGGTGGCTTAATTCGGACTGCCGAGGGAACGTACTCACCACACGTATGTGTGATTCCCACACGCTCGTATCTAGGAATGACCCTTGTAACTTAGTATGATAGCGCACAGCACGGGGTGGAGTGGGGCACTGAGACAGAACCAGGTGAGTCGCAGAGGTGTTCCCACAGTTGCTGTTTATGAATCATAAAATTGCTCTTGACCAAAAACCGCAACTCGTATGTATGGTAGCAGAAGGCATATGTCACATCGCCGTCAGTTGGAGGAGTTCATGATTGTGGTAACGGAGTGTTGAAAGCACAATGTTCACAGGCCAACAACCACTTTTTCAAGGTTTGCTATTTATCACGTGTATATGATCATGACCCGCCGACGCCACACCTAGCTACCACGTTAAGCGCTGCCTTTCCTAGGGTTGCGAGATCACGCACAATTCGCATTTAGTCACGGACTTGCCCGTCTGCCAAAATACATGAGGCGTACACGTTGTGCATAGCATCATGCATTTTACGTTCAACCAACGCCCATATAATATCCAAATGGCCCTGGTCAACGGCGAGATCGCCACGGACGACATTTCATCGGAAACTAGACGGGCATTGACCATTACACCTCGTGGGACCCTGAATTTGACGCACCAAAGCGCAATGCATACCCCACGTGCTACCGCCACTACAATGCCCGTCCCAGCGCATGGGGTCGTCATCACCGTTGCTTGGTTCCCCGGAACGGGGATCGCGGCAACTTGAGGGTGACTCGTATCGCTTCTAGCTGCGTCCGCAGTTTAGGTTGAGAACGGCACGACATGCGGCCGCGGATACAACGCCGCAAGAATGGAGAAGACCTGCCTCAAACTAGGTTCCCAATTGTTCGAATTGTTGTATGCAGCGTCTGGATGGTCTACGGACCATGGAACGTGATACGAAAGAATCGAAGAAGGGCATCTTCCATTACGAAACTCGGTTCACATTTGGAGATGTCGTTGCCCACGACACAGCCGAACAATAGTGGTAAAAATGGGGACAGAGATCTGCCTGCCTGGCGGTGCCTGCGCCACTGTGAGAGCTCGCAGGTCGGCTGAGGAGCTGAATGGGAATAGAAGGCGTCAGAGTCTGCGGGGGCGCATTGGCCAAGGTGTATGGATTCGGATGGGCACGGTACATGGTGCAACGCATCCATTGAACATCGTACCCCTGAGTTGTCAAGAAAGGTTTGTGTTTTGTGGCTTGAACAATTGGCAGCAGAAACCCTGTCGCCGAGTCCCGCCGGCTATTGCATGCCGGGAAAGAGGGGCAACCCAAACCGTCCGAGGAGGCCGCACTGGCACTGCCACTTCGGTTGGACATGCGCATCTTGGCAGCTGTTTCTGATGGGGTCATAGCGCTTTCGACGTGGATGAGGCACCACCGGAAAGTGGCTCGCTCAGCATCGCGCCACGGCGTGGAGACCGGCGCTTGAAGTGAACCGAAGTGAGTCTGGCAGGTAATCAACCAACCACCCGGAATATCGCATTCACGTTTTTGAACTACCACATTCTCTTACCATTACAGCCCCTCTCCCGTCCCTTATATTCTATCTCGTTTCCCCCATAGTTCGCTTCCTCGCCCCCCTCACTTCAGACTACTCGCTTTGCACAATACCGTTCACACAGCCTTCATCATCCCCATCCCTCCTTTGACCTCCTTTTCTTCACTCTCACCTCCGAAATGCAAGTGTATTACCTCCAGCCCGTCCAGCCTCCCCTCCAGCCCAAGATGTGGCCAGTTCCTTCCCCTGTCGTAGCACCCCCACGAGCGCCGTTTCTCAAACAAGTCAACGACATCCCTCTCACTCGAGATTTTCTCAAATTTGTATTGAACGACTTCTCAGAGCGGCTCTATCGTTCCTTCCGGCGGCAGGTCCGACTTGTAGTACACGGTGGCGCTGTGATGGTGCTCCATCCCTCCTTCACACATCGTGAGAGTACGCAGGACGTCGACTATATCCACCGCGCATTCGCAGCAGAGTACCGTGCATTGGGCTTCATCGACGCCGAGGAGCGGCTGCGCTCATGCATTGCAGAGACTGCGGCCAAGTTCCACCTCGGTGCAGACTGGATAAACGACCACGCAGACGTGGCGCTGCCCATGGCTCTCGAGTGCGTCACCTTGCCGACTTTTTTTTCTTCTTTTCCCTCCGTCGCTTACGTAAAACAAAAAACTCAACCATCAATGACGTAGTCAATACGGCCGGACGTACGACCCGATTTACAACGCGTCCACGCGGCCGGAGAACTCGGTCCCACAGACGATCTTCAACGAGCGAGGCCTCGCACTCGTCGCCGTCCCGTGGCCCTGGGCGGTCGCGCTCAAGCTCGTGCGCTACGCGAAGCAGGACCCCGTCGACTGCGCGGCCGTGCTCCGCCTCGGCTTTGCCCAGCGCGGCATACGCTGGACCCTCGCTGGCCTCGAACAGTGGATCATGGAACGTTGTTGGCCCATGGGCTACTCGGGCTACCAGCCCCCGCAGCGGGCGCAGCTCCGCCAGCGGATACAGGATGCGCTCACACGCGCGTTTCCGGAAGGCGCGTCGTCGTCGCATCGCCCGCCGTTGCGCATGACGAGCGAGACGTCGTTGTATTTCTCCCACTGAGCCGAAATCAAAGAAAAAAGATCAAACGCCAGGCGATTCTGTGCATTTTCTTGGTCGCCACCTGTTGCTGTTCTTGCTGCGCCGATCAAACCCTCACTGCTGTCTCTCTTTGCTATGTCATTGCCTATTATTTCCCTGCTTTTTTCCACGTTTCATCGCATCGCATCACGTACATTGAGAACCCTGATACCTCAAGCATCAGCATTTTACGTTATTATCTCGCAGAACTCGGACAGTAGGAGAGTAGAGCGCGTTTAGAAGCTACTGTACTGTATGTGCGATGATGCGGCTGCACTCCTTTTTACCAGTGCCTACAGTGCAATGTATGTTAATTTTAGTTTTAGCTGTAAAGAAATGAGTAGCATATCTGTTTCATAGCCCGATCTACCGGAAAATGCGTAGTCCTTGCTCTACAGTAGCCAGGTACGGTAAGGTCGGCACAGTATTGTCATCAATGCACCCGGGCCACCAAGTGGGCCACGCCTCCTACACGTTGTACCCCAAGTTAGAGTTCAGCCCAGACCCTCGCACGCACATCCCGGCCGTCAGTCCACTGTGCGATCAATGTCACCGTATCTCCCTTTGGGAAAGTATTTATACAACCATCGCCGGAAGGCTATGTATGACAGCCCACGAGGTAGCCGTACAGTACCGGACTGTTTCCAGGTATCAGTCACTACACCGCCTTGATATCACTGGCGGCTGCCGGCCAGCTCCACTACAGTCAGTAGCGACCAGTGTGGGGCTGCAGAATTGCCGAGGCTCGGAAATGGCTGATAAGTTAAGTTGGTTTGGCTGCTGTGCGGTATCACTCTGAGACTAATATACATGTTTTGGTTCTTCTGAGCCCAGTACAAATGCGAATATATGCAACCAACTCGCATGGACTCCTCTTGTCAATGGAGATATTATATCGTCTGGGTGACCGCCCAGTACTATGCAAAGGTTGACGAAGAGCAATCACGACTAGTCGATGCAAGATATCATGCACCCTGACCCTGACCCACGAGCATGTAATATGACTAGGCTTGAGGAACCCCGAGAGACGGGCGATTGACAGAGCAGTTGCACGCCTACAATTTGGAGGCTGACGGTCCCCGGAGTTTCATTATGGGAGGTGGGGCATTAGATATACAGGTACAGTCCTACCCCGCATGAGACCGTGGTAGTTCTCTCTCATTGCGCACTGGATCGGACTACAATCCACAAATCAGCCTTTGTGTACCTGGCCTGGTGTGGCGCCAGGATCCGAAGGGACTGGCGCATCGATGTGTGCTTCTCGATCGGGGATGCGTGTCGAAGTGGGGTCGTGACAGGCGGCGGGGCCCTTGGAGGGAGTCGATGAGGGTCGAAAAATGTGGACGGTCCCTTTGGCAAAAATAATGGGCGTGACGGGTGTTGAACCAGTCGAAGACATGGACCCGCGCCGCGGCAGGATGAGCACGTGCCGCCTCAGCCACTCCGTTCCGACCACCGCCTGTACCTTCGCTCTAATTGATGAGCACTGCGAGTCAGAGGTTTGTCTCGGGCATTCGTATTCAATACTGGTTGGTATTCACCGCTAATCTTGGATTAGCGTTCGTCCGCTCTCCCTGCCGAATGACCTATCTCCTGGCGCCACCTCACATTGTCCCTGCAACGGCGTGAATATCGCCCAGGATCGTCTTAAGGAACGGGAGAATCCACGAACTCAAGGTATGCCCTCCAATGGACACACGGCGACTAGAGCGAGAGTGCTGACTTTGTATGGCACAGGGAAATGTTACAGGAATGCAACGACGATCAACACGCTCACAGACAATGTCTTGGTTGAGATATTTGACTTCTGTCGACTCGGAGAGGATCACGTTCAACTTGAATATTCTTCCCGCACTGTCTGGAAGTGGAATTTACTGGTACACGTGTGCCGGAGGTGGCGACAAATCATATTTGCATCACCACGCCGTCTCCATCTCGAAAATCTCTGCACAAATGGAACTCCTGTCGGGAATGATCTGGGTATCTGGCCAGACATTCCTATTGTGATGCGATATGGCATTCGGGACACCATTCCATTTGATGATGAGGACAATGTCATCGCCGCACTCGAGCATCCCGATCGCCTATGTCGTATCGGGCTTCACATGACAGGATCAGGATCACAGTTAGGTGTAAGTACGCTACACTTCCTTCCACGCTCCGGTCATGCCGACCGTCGAGCCGCTCCGATCACGCCGATTGTTGAGCGTTTTACTTACCATCGCTCGTCATCTATGTCGTCATCCCTCGCTCACCCAAACCTGGCACTCTGTCACATGCAACTGATCCTGGAGGAGAGCCCGACGTATAAAGGGACGTCCTCGTCAACCCTCGGACGCCAGATTCTCCTTCCCAAAACTCTACCCCATTTTCACTACTTCTGCGCGCTAGTACTCTCGAGAGACCTTTCCCAAATATACACAAAGTTCACGTTCTGCCCTTAGCTCGATTCAGTGTTGCTGGCCACGGCCAGCTTCCATTAGGAAGGATTACCGCGGCGATGCAGGGGCCATTTCCGGTGCTGACGTGCCTTTCAATTTCCTCCTTGAATGCAAATGTGCCGGTCATTCCCAGCAGTTTCCTGGCAGTCTGCACCGCGTTTACAGGAAATCGAATTACGTGGCGTCCCGTTTCCAGCGTTGCCGACGCTTCTTTTGTCGGTCAGTGACCTCGTCACACTCAGACTTTTCAACATACCCAAGATTGGTTACATTCTACCTGAGTTTATGGTTGCACATTTGGCCACGTTGCCCAGGCTCAAATTCCTCCAAATTGAATTCGACCAGGATTCCCTGCCTCCCATGACCCGGACCGTCCTTCCCGCTCTCAAGCACTTCCTCTTTTCCGGTGCTTGTGAGTATTTGGGAAGACTTTATGGCACAGATCGACGCTCCTCAACTCCGCTCCATCGAGATATATTATCCGGATGAGGCCCCTTTTGCCTCTGAATTCAAAGTACTTCAGCTCTCCGAGTTCATCAATCGCTCAGAAATCTCAAACGAACCCTGTCTGGGTATTTCCAGATAACTGTTAACAATATCGAGGACGAGGTTGCTGTCAGTTGCCGCATTGGTGATGCCACCGGTGATGAAAATGGACGCCCGGAGTCCGAAACCGGTATTTATGTTTATCTTCTATGCGATGAGATGGACCGGAAAACTTTGCACTTGACTCGCATGCTCAACCAGACTTCCGACATAATTCATTTCGCCATCAATTCTGGACCATCGTCACGATCCTCATTTGAGAATCCGGACAATTTTGAATGGCCGCACCTCCTCCGCCCATTCTCCTCCGTGCAGACTCTGTTTGTAGCTGCGATATTCGCGGGACCTATTTCCCGTGTATTCCAAGACACCGCCAGGCTGAGGGTCACGGAAGTGCTGCCAGCCCTTGACTTGCTTTGCTTAGAGGACCAACCAGTGTCGTCCGTTGACGAGCTCATCGCAGTTCGCCAGGACTCTGGTCGCCCCGTCACCATCGTTAACACCAAAGAGGAGTTCGAAAATAGACTGGAGGCCTACCCTCCATAATACCAGTTGCGTCTTCTATAGCTCGGTGTTGTGCGATCCAATTATTTTGATCGCCCTGCTGTAGCACTTACAAGTACACTTCGACGGAACAAATATGTTTTCCTTAGGCGAGATTTGTGACAATACACGCATTCGTATAGCAACGGACGTTGTCGTGGTTGGTCTTGGACACAGCCCTGTGCGAACAGAATGAATGGCAACGGCATGGCACAACTACACATGGTCGTCTTAGCGAACAAAAAATGATGCGCATCGCGGAAAAAGGTGTGAGAAGTGGAACCAACAGGGTTACTCTTGGGCCCGGGTGTCCCCAACCCGTCCGCTGTTCATCGCATTCACGTCGTTACTTGTTGCCCAACGATTTGCAGTGGGAAACAAGCTTCTCCACAGGCACACCATCGAACGAATAGTACGAAGCGATAGCTATGGATAGATGAACGCCCCTGGCTCCCTAGGGCCCAATGAAGGTGAGGCCGACAAGTAAATTGTATTTTCTGCGGAAAGTGGAGCTGCAAGTGTCGATCGTGCCACCGGAAGACCGGTATTAGGAGCCACTTTGCGTGGCCCAGAGACGAGATAGTTCGAGTGGCGAAATAGACACCAAGTCAAGCAGGAAATGGAGTAGAACGCGAGCGAGGATCAACTCAATTAGAACTCCACTTTGAAGGCACACAAGAGATTCAAGAACAGGACGATTCGATTTGACCACATGCAAGCCTTCTTCTATTACATTTACAGAGTACGAAAAATACGCTATAGTTCTGACTGAATTGTTGACAGTCCGCGGACCACCCTATCGTTCTGTCCGGTCAATAGCCGGCGCATCCCGGGACGACGCCCGCCGCGGGGCCAGATTTGCCGAACATTTTTTGAAGGTCACCGACGAGCGCTTCGGGTTGCTCGTACGCCGCGAAATGCCCGCCGACCTCGCGCTCCGACTCGAACACGATATTTGCCTGTGCACGCAACCAACTGTTCTCCCTCGTCATCAGTCCCAAATAGACCGCATATAGCAGGGACGCACACTCTGGGGAACTGGACGAGGTCCTTAGGGAAGTAGGACAGGCCGACCGGGACGGTCGTCTTGGGGAAACGAACCACTTGGCCCGCGAGCGCGAGCTCGTAGTAGATCCGGATGGAAGCTGCGGGCCCCGCGCGCGAGAACCAATAAATCGAGACCCACGTGAGCACTGCGGAAGCGAGTTCGACTTAGGTTTGGAACATGAGATACAGTGTAGGGTGACGCACCTTCGTCATCGGTCCACGGATACGCGTCTGTCCACGTGACGAGCTTCTCATATATCCACGCGAGCAGGCCGACGGGCGAGTCGGCCAGGCTGAACCCGAGCGTCTGCGGCTTGGTGGCCTGTTCGGCTGAGTAGCCCCTGCCGTTCTTGAAGAAGTTCTCGGTGTGTGCGGCAAACTGTCGCTCGCGCGCCGTGAAGGACGAGATCAAATACTTCAGCAGCGTGATGGGCTTTTCGCGGAAGCTGGGCGGGTCACATCTTTTCATGGAAAGAAGACGATGAGAACGAGTTCAATTAGCGTGCCGTTAGGGCGACTTACATGGGCATATTTGAGTGAGACGCCTTGACGTGTTTAGGACCGTATTTGGAAGCCGTGGTAAGTGTCAACTGTGGTGGATTTAGAGTTGCTGACGTGCTGCCAATAATGTGGAGTCCTTACGACATGGCCCCAGTCTCCACCTTGCGTCACGTATTCGGAGTAGCCCAACGAGGTCATGAGCTTGTTGAAAAGCTGGACTGGACATGAGCATACGCGCGAGAAGATAGTAGAGCTAAATGCCGCTCACCTCGGCGTAGTGCTCCGCATGAAAGCCTTTCTCCAGCACCCCTTCCGACCACGCAAACCCGGGAAGACTTGGCGCGACAACGTGGAACGACGGGTGATCAGCAGAAACCGCCGTCAGGAGCGGCAGTATCTTCGTCACCTCGAGGAAGCTTCCTGGCCCTACGGACCATGTAATGGCTCGGCGGTGTAGAAATGGGAAACGGGAGACGACGTACAACCGTGGACGAATAGAAGCGGGATGGCACCCTTGGCGGCACTCCGCTGATGCACGTAATGCACGCTCAGCTCGCCGAACCCGTCCACCGCGATGGTGCGCGTGAACATGGGAAGCGCGTTCAGCTCGCGTTCGTGCGTGTGCCAGTCATACCTGTCCTTCCATCTGCTGACGAGCCGCTTGATGTCGGCGAGTGGCGCGCCGTAGACCCACTCGGCAGCGTTGACTTCATCCGGCAAGCGAGTGTCGTCGAGCTTGCGCTTGAGTAGGGCGAGGGCGTTATCTGCGACGGCGATTTTGAAAGGCTGCTCGGAGGTCATGGTGGGAAGGCCGTAAAGTGGGTGGGTGGGTTAGAATTGGCAGAACGTGATTCAAGAAATGGGGGTGCGGTTCCATTAGCGATAAATAATACGGCGTTCTGGCGCGGTTTCTGGCGCTCGAAAACGTAAGTTAGACGAATCACGAGAGTATGATCGGACGTTCACAAGGCTTCCCGTCACTGCAACCTTTTGTGCCTCTGAGTTACGCGGGTGCGTTCAAGTTCGCGACTTGCTCCTTGATACAGCTTGATAGGCTGCCTCCCGGACTGGGGACGGAGAACAACACACCTAGGGAACGCACGACTGACAGTTTTTAGATTGCCGCCGGTTCTCAATCTCTCGGGAGACGCTCGAGCCGCCATACTGTACTGTACGTTTCGCGGCTCCCCAGTTCAAGTTCTATCCTAGCAAGTGCGCGCTCAGACTCAAGATCACCGCTCGTAGATTTGTCGTTTCTCTCTCTACCTTACAGTCCAATGCATCCGTGCACAGACGTAGAAAGATCGACGCGGGTTTCATATCCCGGGCCGGGCCAGTGATGACCTGCATTATAACGTTCACCTTTGCTACAAGTACAGTCCCGATAACACTCCGTAAGTTCCGTAACACTCTCGTCGTCCTTCTCCTCCTTCTCAAAGGGAGCCAAGGTATTAGTATTTTCTGCGTCTCGTCAAGATAGTCGCTGGTGAATGAGGTTATCGAGGGTACTCGCGATGGAGATTCTCCCGTGACATCGGTGCGCCTGTTCTCAATCCTACCTTTGAGTATGAGGTCATATGGTGTCCCAGGTCTGGTGCATTTGTACGTACAGCTATGCAGTGACGCCGGGTCCAATATGCGCTTCTAGACGGATGCAGATTCCAGGACGACACACTCCTGCAGATACAGACCTCAGGGCCTGTCGCAATGTACAGTGCCAACTGTCTTCTGATATTGTAGGCATTGTAGAGAGTCCGTGAATTGGTCTTCCCAACCCTGAATCTACCACACTCTGGACGCGGTCAGCCGGGTTCAAGTTCTCCTATTCAATTTTAGTTCTTACAATTAATGTACAAGACGGATCCTAGTCACAAGTACAGTAATCTCTGGCTGCCATCCGTTCAATCAATAGCCAGTACATCCGGGGACAACGCCCACCGCAGGTCCAGACTTGCCGAACATTTTCCGGAGGTCGCTCACGAGTGCTTCAGGCTGCTCATATGCCGCGAAATGCCCGCCGACCTCGTGCTCCGACTCGAACACGACCTTCGCTTGGGCACGTAACAAACTGCCATTCGTCAGTCGACTACAGCGAGAGGAAGGCATGTGAACGCACACTTTCGGTGACCGGATAGGTTCCTTGGGGAAGAAGGACAGGCCGACCGGAACGGTCGTCTTGGGGAAACTGGTCAATTCGCCTGAGTGTGCGAGCTCGTAGTAGATCCCGATGGACGCTGCAGGTCCCGCGCGCGAGAACCAATAAATCGAGACCCACGTGAGAACTGCAAAACCAGTTCAGTTTAGGTTTGGATCCGATGTACAGTATGGTATGGTAATGTACCTTCGTCGTCAGTCCAGGGGTACGCGTCTGTCAACGTGACGAGCTTCTCGTATATCCATGCAAGCAGGCCGACGGGCGAGTCGGCCAGGCTGAATCCGAGCGTCTGCGGCTTAGTGGACTGTTCGGCAAAGTAGCCCATGCCATTCCTTAAATGGCTCTGGGCAGCGGCAGCCGCCTCTCGCTCGCGCGACGTGAAGGACATGATGAAGCACTTGAGTAGAACAATGGGATTACCGAACAACTTGGGCGGCTCGCCTCTAGTGTTTCGTTTGGAAAGGCGAGGATGAGAACCAAAGTAGTTGGGGTGCTGTTAGAGCGGCTTACATGGGCATGTTTGTGTGTGATGCCTTGACGTGCTTAGGACCGTATAAGGAGGCAGTGGTCAGCGTCAGCTACAATCGATCGGCGTCAGTCATCGCAATGGAGGTGCTGCTAACAATCTGGGGTACGGTACTTACCACGTACCCCAAGTCCCCAGCTTGCGTCACGTATTCAGTGTAGCCCAGCGAGATCATCAGCTTGTTGAAGAGCTTGGTTTGGCGATACAGCCATAAGCGCACGAGTGCGACGATCACAGGGCCAAAAATGCAGCTTACCTCGGCGTAATGCTTCGCATGAAAGCCCTTCTCCAGCACCCCTTCCGACCATGCGTACCCGGGAAGGCTTGGTGCAACAACGTGGAACGACGGGTGATCAGCTGAAACCGCCGTCAAAAGCGGCAGTACCTTTGTTACTTCGAGGAAGCTTCCCGGCCCTGCGCACCATGTATGACATGACAATGGTTTTGGAGAGGCGACGTACAACCGTGGACGAACAGCAGCGGGATGGCACCCTTGGCGGAACTCCGCTGGTGCACATAATGCACGCTCAGCTCGCCGAACCCGTCCACCGTGATGGTGCGCGTGAACATGGGAAGCGCGTTCAGTTCACGCTCGTGCGTACGCCAGTCAAACCCATTCTTCCACCTGCCGACGAGCCGCCTGATGTCAGCGAGCGGCGCGCCGTAGGCCCACTCGGCGGCGTTGACCTCGTCTGGCAGGCGAGTGTCTTCCAGCTTACGACTCAGAAGGGCGAGTGCGTCATCAGGGATGGAGATTTTGAAGGACTGTTCAACACTCATGGTGGGTAAATGGTAGCGTGGTCGATATCGTGAGATGTTTTATGTAAGATATTGGCTCTGACTGGGTGGTGATGGCGTCCAACATGTATCGGGCAGTATCTGCATTACCTTTTCCACCACAAATCTCATTGTTAATTATGAAGTGATCAGTCAGAGTCAAGTCAATGCGTCTGGTAGTTTCCGTCGACTCGGGAGCATCTCGCATACAATTTGACCCGCGTTCTGGTGATGCACTGACTACTACCTGGCAAAGATGCCATAAACTCGACCGAATACGGGTGGCCTATCTAGGCTCAACCTGGAATGAAGGTGCTCGCGATGGATAGTGTCGCAGGATGCGACGGTGGCCAAAGTCGATGCGGTGATTGACGCCGAATCCAGCCTGAGCGTGGTTAAGTCCTCCGCACCTTACTACTACCCCTATGCCATTCACCAGCTCTGACCCAAAGAAGATAATGGTATGGGATAGAAGGGAGATATAGACGGTATTGTATCGTTGTGGATCTTAACAAGCCCGCGCGGATGGCCCGAGTCGAGGCTCTGCTAGTTGGCTCTTACAACCAGTGGGTATAAGAAAAGGATTAAGACTAACACGAGATACTTGGATCATACAGTCACCGTACTCTCTACTAATAGCCGGTACACCTCGGGACGACGCCTGCCGCAGGCCCAGACTTGCCAAACATTTTACGAAGGTCACCCACGAGTGCTTCGGGCTGTTCGTACGCCGCAAAGATTCCGCCGACCTTGTGTTCCGACTCGAACACGATCCTTCCTTTGGAACGCAACAAACTGAACCCCGTCCACCGGCCTTCAGCAATCAGCTATAGCAAAAAGAAGGAATTTGAACGCACACTTTGGGGAACGGGACGATATCCTTGGGAAAGAAGGACAGACCGACCGGGACGGTCGTCTTGGGGAAAGCGGACACTTCGCCCGAGAGTGCGAGCTCATAGTAGATCCTGATGGAGGCTGCAGGCCCCGCACGCGAGAACCAATAAATCGAGATCCACGTAAGAACTGTCGAAACCGGTTTAGTGTAGGTTTGGATTCGATATATGGTGGATGTCAACGTACTTTCGTCGTCGGTCCACGGATACGCGTCTGTCCAGGCGACGAGCTTCTCGTATATCCACGCGAGTAAGCCGACGGGCGAGTCGGCCAGGCTGTATCCGATTGTCTGCGGCTTGGTCGACTGTTCGGCATAGTAGCCCATGCCATTCTTGAAGAAATTTTGGGTAATGGACGCCGCCTCTCGCTCACGCGACGTGAAGGACGTGATCAAGCACTTGAGTAGAACAATGGGACGTCCGAAGAACGTGGGCGGCTCGCATCTAGTTGTTTTTTTTGGATGAGAATAGGCGGAGAGCAGTAGTGAGGGCAGCTTACATGGGCGAGTTTGTATGTGATGCCTTGACGTGCTTAGGACCGTATAAGGAGGCAGTGGCGAGCGCCAGCTACAATCGATTGCCGTCATCGCGACGTCTCCGGAGAAATGACACTGACACTTACTATATGCCCCCAGTTTCCGCCTTGCGTCACATATTCGGTGTAACCCAGAGAGATCATCAGCTTGTGGAAGAGCTGGGGTACAAGTAGTCAACGCAAACAGCGAGAAGATCCCAGGGCCAAGCCTACCGCAGCATAATGCTTCGCATTGAAGCCCTTCTCCAGCACACCTTCCGACCATGCGTACCCGGGAAGACTTGGTGCGACAACGTGGAACGACGGGTGATCCGCAGAAACCGATGTCAAAAGCGGCAGTACCCTCGTCACTTCGAGGAAGCTTCCCGGCCCTGCGCACCAACCAAGTACGATGACTCAACAACAGGTTTGGTAGGGCGGAGACGAGAGACGACGTACAACCATGGACGAACAGCAAGGGGATGGCACCCTTGGCGGCGCTCTTCTGGTGCACGTAATGCACGCTCAGCTCGCCGAACCCGTCCACCTCGATGGTGCACGTGAACATGGGAAGCGCGTTCAGCTCGCGCTCGTGGGTGCGCCAGTCATACCCGTCCCTCCATCTGGTGACGAGCCGCCTGATGTCGGTGAGCGGCGCGCCGTAGGCCCACTCGGCGGCGTTGACCTCGTCAGGCAGGCGAGTATCGTCGAGTTTGCGCTTGAGTAGGGCGAGGGCGTCATCCGAGACAGCGATTTTGAAGGGCTGCTCAGAGGTCATGGTGGGTAGGTAGGACGAAAGGCGACGGGTGGTTCGAAAACGAAAGTGAGACGATAAAAGGAAATGCAGTTGTATCCGAGTCTGGCAGGGAAGCCATAGAAGCCATGGTGGGGTCCGTTTAGTCCCCACATGGTCGGGTCAGACCCGGATTTGACGGCATGACCGCTAGTACGTAGACTAGAGACTAGTCCTTCGATGGGTGCAACAAATCCGCGTTTTATCGTAGGGAGGGGTGCACCTGCGGCAGTGGTGGAGCATTTGACTCTCCAGAGTCTGATGGTAAGATCTGTCCGGTCCCGCGGAGTAATCAGGTCGAACCTGGCTGTGAATGACGTTTTTGTTGTCTCGCTCACGGCGCTCACATCACATGACACTCCGTGGCGTCGTCTTTCTTCTTCTATATAGGCTAGTATTATTTGCCGAGCTCTCGATGGGAACCAAGGTACTCCTTCCGTTTCTGGTCAAGATAGTCGCTGGTTGAGACTCTACATTTGACCGGGTGTTCGTGATGGATAGTGTTGCAAGGATAGTGACAACCGCAACCACCGGCAATGCGATAGTGTTGGGGTGGTTGGCACCAAGTCCAGCATAGGCGTGCAAAATACCGTAATGAAATGTGTCGGTGAGTCCGCGCTTACCGGCCTTGTGCAGTCCTAGAGAATAGAATGGGAGGTATAGGGGCTTGTAATGCATTATGTGTAATAGAAGTCAATATGATTCAATAAATTTGGACTTCGAGGCGACGTCGCGACAGGCGCTGGGGCCTTTCCAGGGTGAGCCGACGAGGGTCGGAAGGTGTGGACACCCCTTGGCGAAAATACTGGGTGTGGGGGGTAGAAGAACGAAAAGTGGTCTGGTTTTTTGAACTAGTCGAAGACGTGATCGGATGGATGGCAAGGGACGATGAGCCCAAAGACCACGCTCTATGCCAACACTCACACCACCAGTACCTCCTGCGAGTCCGGGTCAAAGGTTTGTCTCAGCATTCGTATTCCATACTGGTTCGTATTCACCGCTAATCCTGGGTTAGCATTCGTTCGTTCTCCCTGCTGAATGACCTATCTCCTGGCACTCCCGGGCCCTCACATCGCTCTTTCAATGGTCCGAATATCTCCCAGGGTCGTCTCAAGGAACGAGAGAATCTACGAACTCAAGGTATGCCCTCCACCGTCCCCATTACGACTGAAGCGAGAGTACTGACTTTGTATGGCACAGGCAAACGTTACAGAAATGCAACGACGATCGACATGCTCACAGACAATGTCTTAGTTGAAATCTTTGATTTCTGCTGAAAGGATCACAATCAATGTTCTTCTGACCCTGTCTGGGAATGGCATTTACTAGTACACGTGTGCCGGAGGTGGCGGCAAATCATATTTGCATCACCACGCCGTCTCAATCTCGAAATCCTTTGCACAGATGGAACTCCCGTCAGGAAGAATCTGGGTATATGGCCGGTGGTTCCTATCGTTATGGAATATGGCCAATATGACTGGGACACCATTGCACCTAACGATGAAGACAATGTCATCGCTGCACTCGAGCATCCCGATCGTGTATGTCGTGTCAGGCTTCACATCACGACATCACAGCTAAGAAGGATTACCGCGGCGATGCAAGAGCCATTTCCGGTGCTGACGCGCCTTTCGATTTCCTCCGAGGATGTATATGTGCCAATCATTCCCAGCGGATTCCTGGCAGGGTCCGCACCATGTTTACGGGAAATCGAATTTACCAGCATCCCGTTTCCAGCGTTACCGACGTTTCTTTTGTCGGCCAGTGACCTCGTCGAACTCAAACTTCACCAAATACCCATGATTGGTTACATTTCACCTGAGGTTATGGTTGCACATTTGGCCGCATTTCCCAGGCTCAAAACCCTTGACATTGGTTTCCTAACGCCAAGTCCTCTCCCTGATCGAACGCTCCCGCCTCTAACACGAACTGTCCTCCCTGCTCTCAATTACTTCGCCGGTGTTTGCGACTATATGGAGGACTTTGTGGCACTGATTGATGCCCCTCAGCTCTGCTCCATCGAGATATATTATTTGGATCCGATCGTTTTTGGAGTACCTCGACTCTCCGAGTTCATCAATCGCTCAGAAAATCTCAAGCGAACTCTGTCTAGACATTGCCAGGTTATGCTTGACGATATCGATGATACCATCAACTGCTATATTGGTGCCACCAGTGATAAAGTTCAACACCGGGAGCCTGAGACTGGTATTTATGTTTATTTCCTATGCCATGGGACGGACCGCAAATTTTTGAACTTGACTCGCACGCTCAGCTGTATTTCTCCTGTGCTCGACATAATCCATTTCGCTATCAAATCTGAGACGGTTGAACCCCCGTCCTCACCAGAGGATGTGGATTATTTCGAATGGCTCCGCCTCCTCCACCTATTCTCCTCCGTGCAGACTCTGTTTGTAGCTGCGACATTCGCGGGACACGTTTCCCGTGAATTTGAAGACATCGCCGGGGACCCGGTCACCGAATTTTTGCCATCGCTTGACTTGCTTTGCTTAGAGGACCAACCAATCTCGTCCGTTGACGAGTTCGCCGCTGTTCGCCGGGATTCTGGTCGGCCCGTGACCATCGTCAACACGAAAGAAGAGTTCGAAAAGAGACTCGAGGCCTACCCTCCATAATACCAGTTGCGTATTCTATAGGCCGGTGTTGCGCGATCTACTTGTTCTGATCACCCTGCTGTAGCACTTACGAGTAGACTTCGGCAGAGCCAGTTTGTTTGCCTTAGGGTAGATTTGTGATAATACATTCATTCGCATGGATCAAACAGCGGACCCTGTCGTGGCTAGCCTTGGACATAGCCCTGTGCGCATCGCACAACTACACATGGTCGTCTTAGCGAACAAAAAATGAAACCGGAAATGATCCGCATCGCCGAAAAAGGTGTGAGGTGGAGAATCAACAGGGTCACTCTTGAGCAAGGGTGTCTACGCTTATAGGCCGCTGTTCATCGCATTCACGTTGTTACTTATTACCCAACGATTTGCAGCGAGAAACAAGCTACTCCACAGGCACGCAATCAACCGAATAGCGCGAAGCAACAGTCACGAATAGATGAACTCCCCCGCTTTTTGAAACGTGAAAGACTTCAAGTTTGAAGACACACGAGAGGTTTCGAGATTCGATTCGAGTACATGTGAACTTCGTTATACAGGTTTCTCTACATTTACAGTGAGTAAAAATACGCCATAGTCCTAACTGAATAATTGTTGATGGTCCGCAGATCATCCTAAGTCTTTCTGTGTCCGATCAATAGCCGGTATATCCCGGGACAACGCCGGTCGCGGGACCAGACATGCCGAACATTTTACGAAGGTCACCCACGAGTGCTTCGGGCTGCTCGTACGCTGCAAAGTATCCACCAACCTTGTGTTCCGACTCGAACACGATCCTTCCTTTGGAACGTAGCAAACTGCACCCCGTCCACGTCTTTCAGCAGTCGACTATAGCAAGAGGAAGGTATTTGAACTCACACTTTGGGGGACCGGACGAGATCCTTGGGAAAGAAGGACAGACCGACCGGGACGGTCGTCTTGGGGAAAGCGATCACTTCGCCCGAGAGTGCGAGCTCATAGTAGATCCTGATGGAGGCTGCAGGCCCCGCACGCGAGAACCAACAAATCGAGATCCACGTAAGAACTGCGAAACCGATTTAGTGTGGGTTGAGATTCAATAAATAGTGAATGTCAAGGTAAGTACTTTCGTCGTCGGTCCACGGATACGCGTCTGTCCACGTGACGAGCTTCTCGTATATCCACGCGAGCAAGCCGACGGGCGAGTCGGCCAGGCTGTATCCGATTGTCTGCGGCTTGGTCGACTGTTCGGCATAGTAGCCCATGCCATTCTTGAAGAAGTTTTCGGTAATGGATGCCGCCTCTCGCTCACGCGACGTGAAGGACGTGATCAAGCACTTGAGTAGAACAATGGGACTTCCGAAGAACGTGGGCGGCTCGCATCTAGGTTTTTTCTTTTTTTTGGAAATGCAAGAATGAGGAGGCGGAGAGGGCGGCTTACATGGGCGAGTTTGTGTGTGATGCCTTGACGTGCTTAGGTCCGTATAAGGAGGCCGTGGTAAGCGCCAGCTACGATCAAATCGCCGTCATCGCGATGTCCCAGGAGAGGTGCTACTGACACTTACTATATGACCCCAGTTTCCGCCTTGCGTCACGTATTCGGTGTAACCCAGAGAGATCATCAGCTTATTAAAGAGCTGGGGTACAAGTGGTCAGCGCAGTAGCGAGAAGATCCCAGGGCCAAGCCTACCTCAGCATAATGCTTCCCATGAAAGCCCTTCTCTAGCACACCTTCCGACCATGCGTACCCGGGAAGACTTGGTGCGACAACGTGGAACGACGGGTGATCCGCGGACACCGATGTCAAAAGCGGCAGTACCTTCGTCACTTCGAGGAAGCTTCCCGGCCCTGCGCACCAACCAAGTACGATGACTCGACGGGGGACGTGGCAGGGCGGAGATGAGAGACGACGTACAACCATGGACGAACAGCAAGGGGATGGCGCCCTTGGCGGCACTCTTCTGGTGCACGTAATGCACGCTCAGCTCGCCGAACGCTTCCACCTCGATGGTGCGCGTGAACATGGGAAGCGCGTTCAGCTCGCGCTCGTGGGTGCGCCAGTCATACCCGTCCTTCCACCTGCTGAGGAGCCGCCTGATGTCGGCGAGTGGCGCGCCGTAGGCCCACTCGGCGGCGTTGACCTCGTCGGGCAGGCGGGTGTCGTCGAGTTTGCGCTTGAGTAGGGCAAGGGCGTCATCTGGGACGGCGATTTTGAAGGGCTGCTCAGAGGTCATGGTGGGTAGGTAGGACGAAAGGCGACAGGCGGTTCGAAAATGGTAGTGAGACGATACGTCTGGCAGGGAAGCCATAGAAGCCATCATGATGGTGGGGTCCGTTCAGTCCCCACACGGTGCTCGGGTCGGACCCGACTGCATGACCGCTAGTACGTAGACTAGAGACTGGTCCTTTGATGGGTGCGACAAGTCCGCGTTCTATTATAGGGATGAGTGCTTGAGGCAGCGAGGCCTGGACCCAGCGGTGGTGATGCATTTGACTCTCCAGAAGTCCAGCGACCTGACAAGCTCTTGGCGTCTGATACTTCGCATTCCAACCATCGTGTAGGTAGGATGTCACAAACGGACGGAGGGCGAGGAGTTGCTCGAGACCGAAGAAATGGCGGTGCAGTTGTTTCGACATTTCGCAAGTCCGCGGTTCTACTGTACAGACCACAGGACCTTTGACGGTTCTTGTTCTCGCTCACCCATGGACCTGTTTGTTGACCTCATTCGCAACTCGCGTGGCATCTCTCCCTTCTTCGCAACACTCTGAACCCCTCCCCTCTGCACCCCAAATTGCGTGGAAAATGCCTCACACTGTCACGTCGTCTTTCTCCTTTTCTAGCGTATTATTTGCCGAGCTCTCGATGGGAGCCACGTGAAACATACCGTAATGAAATGCGGTGGTAAGTCCGCCGCGTCTTACCAGCCTAGAGAATAATCTAGGGGCTTACAGCACTAACTATTGTGTGTAGATATTAGGAGTGACTTCGAGGCGAGGTCGCAACAGGCTGATGGGGCCCTTCAAGGGCGAGCCGATGAGGGTCGGAAGACGTGGACACCCCTTGGCAAAAATACTGGGCATGGGTAGGGGAACGAAATATGTTCTGAATTTGAACCGATGGCGGCACGAAAAAGGGACGATGAGCACGTGCCGCTCACAGACTACACTCTATGCCAACACTCACACCAGTACCTCCTGCAAGTCCGGGTCAGAGGTTTGTCTCGGGCATTCGTTTTCCGTACTGGTTGGTATCCACCGCTAATCCTGGATCAGCGTTCGTTCGCTCTCCCTGTTGAATGACCTATCTCCTGCCAGTGGCACCACCTCACATCGCCCTTACAATGGTCTGAATATCTCCCAGGGTCGTCTCAAGGAAAGAGAGAATCAAGGTATGCCCTCCAGCGTCCCCACTACGACTGAAGCGAGAGTACTGACTTTGTATGGCACAGGCAAATGTTACAGAAATGCGACGATCGACACGCTCACAGACAATGTCTTAGTTGAAATCTTTGATTTCTGCCGAAAGGATCATGATCAATGTCCTTCTGGCCCCGTCTGGAAATGGCATTTACTGGCACATGTGTGCCAGAGGTGGCGGCAAATCATATTTGCATCACCACGCCGTCTCAATCTCGAAATCCTCTGCACAGATGGAACTCCTGTCAGGAAGAATCTGGGTATCTGGCCCGACATTCCTATCGCTATGCAATATGGCCTTCAGGACTGGGACACCATTGTGCCTAATGATGAAGACAACGTCATCGCTGCGCTCGGGCATCCAGATCGCGTATGTCGTGTCAGGCTTCACATGACGAGATCGCAGTTGGGAAGGATTACCGCAGTGATGCAGGAACCATTTCCGGTGCTGACGCGCCTTTCGATTTCCTCTGATGGTGCAAATGTGCCAGTCATTTCCAGTGGTTTCCTCGGAGGGTCTGCACGGTGTTTACAAGAATTTCGTCTATCCGGCATCCCGTTTTCGGCATTACCTACGCTTCTTTTGTCGGCCAGTGACCTCGTCGAGCTCAGACTTTGCGACATACCCAAGATTGGTTACATTTCGCCTGAGGTGATGGTTGCACATTTGGCCACGTTGCCCAAGCTCCGAACCCTTCACATTGCATTCCTATCGCCAGATTCCCGTCCTGATCGAACTCCCCTGCCTCCCACAACACGGACTGTCCTTCCCGCTCTCAATTACTTCGCTAGTGTTTGCGAGTATATGGAGGACTTCGTGGCGCGGATTGACGCCCCTCATCTCCGCTCCATCGAGATATATTCTTTGGATCCGGTCGTTTTTGACTTTGGAGTACCTCAACTCTCCGAGTTCCTCAGTCGCTCAGAAAATCTCAAGCGAACCCTGTCTAGACATTGCCAGATAATTGTTGACGATATCGATGATACCGTCGACTGCTGCATTGGTGCCACCAGTGATGGGGTCGAACGCCGGGAGCCTAAAACCGGTATTTATGTTTACCCTTTATGCGATGGGACGGACTGGAAATTTCTGCACTTGACTCGCATGCTCAGCCAGATGTCTCCCGTACTCTCCGACATAATCCATTTCGCCATCAATTCTGAGACGTTCGAACCCTCGTCCTCACGAGAGGATCTGGACTATTTGGAATGGCTGCGCCTCCTCCGCCCATTCTCCTCCGTGCAGACTCTGTTTGTGGCTGCGATATTCGCGGGACACGTTTCCCGTGTACTTGAAGACATCCCTATGGCCCTAGACACCGATTTTTTGCCAGCGCTTGACTTGCTTTGCTTAGAGGACCAACCAATCTCGTCCGTTGACGAGTTCGTCACTGTTCGCCGGGACTCTGGTCATCCTGTCACCATCATCAACGCAAAAAAGGAGTTCGAAAAGAGATTCGAGGCCTACCCTCCATAATACCAGTTGCGTATTCTATAGCCCGGTGTTATGTGATCTAATTGTTCTGATCATTCTGCTGTAGCACTGACAAGTACACTTCGACAGAACTAATCTGTTTGCCTTGGGCTAGATTCAAGTTTGTGATAATACATTCATTGCATTCGCACAGATCAAACAACGGACCCTGTCGTGGCTGGCCTTGGACACAGCCCTGTGCGAACAGTATGAATAGCAACGGCATGGCATAACTGCACATAGTCATCTTAGCGAACAAAAAATGAAACTGGAAATGATGCGCATCGCCGAAAAAGGTGTGAGGTGGGGAACTAACCGGGTCACACTTGGGGCCCGAGTGTCCCCAACCCACACTTGTAGGCTGCTGCTTATCGCATTCACGTTGTTATTGTACTCATTACCCAACGATTTGCAGTGGGAAGCAAGCTACTCCACAGGCACGCTGTCAACCGAATAGTACGAAGCGAATAGATGAACACCCTCGCTTTTTGAGACGGGAAAGACTTTGGGGGCACACGAGAGGTTTCGAGAACAGGATGATTCGATTCGAGTACATGCGAACCTTTTTATACTACACTTGCAGAGTGAGCAAAAATACGCCATAGTCCTAACTGGACGATTGACAGTCCGCGGACCATCCGAAGTCTTTCTCGTCCGATCAATAGCCGGTATATCCCGGGACGATGCCGGCCGCGGGTCCAGATTTGCCGAACATCTTTCGGAGGTCCGCGACGAGCGCTTCGGGTTGCTCGTACGCCGCGAAATGCCCACCGGCCTCGTGCTCCGACTCGAACACGATCTTTCCCTGTGCACGCAACCAACTACCCATCCTCGTCATCAGTCCCAAATAAACCGCATAACAGGGACGCACACTCTGGGAAATTGCATAACCTCCTTGGGGAAGAAGGACAGACCGACCGGGACGGATGTTTTGGGGAATATAGTCCTTTTGTCCGCATGCGCGAACTCGTAGTATATCCGGATGGACGCTGCGGGCCCAGAGCGCGAAAACCAATAAATCGACACCCATGTGAGCACTGCAGAGATCAGTTCAGTTAGGTTTCGGACGTGAGATACAGTAGGGTGATGCACCTTCGTCGTCGGTCCACGGGTACGCGTCTGTCCACGTGACGAGCTTCTCGTATATCCACGCGAGCAGGCCCACGGGCGAGTCAGCAAGGCTAAACCCGAGCGTCTGCGGCTTGGTGGACTGTTCAGCTGAGTAGCCCCTGCCGTTCTTGAAGAAGTTCTCGGTGTGTGCGGCAGACTGCCGCTCGCGTGCCGTGAAAGACGAGATCAGATACGTCAGCAGCGTGATGGGGTTTTCACGGAAGCTAGGCGGGTCACATCTTTTCACGAAAAGAAGACGATGAGAACGAGTTGGCCTACCGTTAGGGCGACTTACATGGGCGTATTTGAGTGAGACGCCTTGACGTGTTTAGGACCGTATTTGGAAGCCGTGGTAAGTGTCAGCTGTGATGGATTTAAACTTGCCGACGTGCTGCCTATGATATGGAGCTCTTACGAGATGACCCCAGTCTCCGCCTTGCGTCACGTATTCGGAGTATCCCAGCGAGATCATCAGCTTATTAAAGAGCTGGATTGGGCATGAGCGGGCGAGAAGGTTGCAGAGCTAAAACACCCTCACCTCGGCGTAGTGCTCCGCATGAAAACCTTTCTCTAGCACCCCTTCCGACCACGCAAACCCGGGAAGACTTGGTGCAACAACGTGGAATGATGGGTGATCAGCAGAAACCGCCGTCAAGAGTGGCAGTATCTTCGTCACCTCGAGGAAGCTTCCTGGCCCTACGCACCGTGTAATGGCTCGGCGGGGTAGAAACGGGAGACGACGTACAACCGTGGACGAACAGCAGCGGGATGGCACCCTTGGCGGCACTCCGCTGGTGCACGTAATGCACGTTCATCTCGCCGAATCCTTCTACTGTGACGGCGCGCGTGAACATGGGGAGCGCGTTCAGCTCGCGCTCGTGGGTGCGCCAGTCATACCCGTCCCTCCATCTGCTGACGAGCCGCCTGATGTCGGCAAGCGGCGCGCCATGGGCCCACCCGGTGGCACTGACCTCGTCAGGCAGGCGGGTGTCGTCGAGCTTGCGCTTGAGTAGGGTGAGCGCGTCATCTGAAACTGCGATTTTGAAAGGCTGCTCAGAGGTCATGGTTGGAAGATCGCAGAGGGTGTGGGTTGGTTAGAATCGTGGAAGGCAGAACGCAACACGAGAAAGAAATGGTTCGGACCCATCAGTTTCTGAAAGAAAGATTTTGCCGCGCCGCATCAAACCTTTTTGTCACTCACGCAGGCTCCCGTCGCCGCCTGTGATCAGTTCGCAATCGCCGTGGCACCTGCTCCTCGACAGGCCGCCTCTAAGTTCTAGTGATCCGTGTAGGTCTGTGTCTAGTCGTCCGTTCTCGGGGCTCACTGCATCTCTGCGCTTTTAAACAGTCCGCGGAATGAAAGCATGTTTTTTTTTGGCTGATGCCGCCAAGGTTCATTGCGGAGCCTTCGCACCGTCGCACGCCTGGACTACGCCGGTCAAGCCCCGGCGCCCCCAATTATATTTCAGTCAAGGATCGCCTCATTGACTGCCGTTGTGTGCTCCACTGGCAATCTCGGTCTTATAACTTATCATTCGAGTTCTCTTTTTTTGGGGGGACCCATTCATATTTTGTCTCCAAGTCCTGAGGTCCGACCGCTCACTGACTCTCCTACCTTCTCTCAACCTTGCTCTCAACCTCACAAATCGTTGTGCCGTAGACGCCGTCAACGTGACCTCCTCTAACCATGCGCTACCGTTGGGTCCCTCTACTCTTCCTTCTCTCAACTGTTTCTCTTGGTGGCATTGCGACATCACCTTGGGACGACATGCGCTCCGAACACTCCTGGAAAAATATCCCGGAGAATTGGGTATCCCTAGGCCTCCCGATAGCTGACACCACGATCGATCTCTACATCGCGCTCAAGCCCTACCGCGAGAATGCCCTGGTCGACGCGCTCAATGAGATCAGCGATCCTGGACATTCAAGGCACGTCTCCTCTACTATCCATTCGTTACGCATGTTCTCACGTGTGTCGCTACGCCGATACAGATATGGCGTGCATTTGTCTAGGGAGCAAGTCACTGATCTTGTCGCTCCCCATCCAGATACTATCCAACTCGTCCATTCTTGGCTCGAGCACCATCGCATAACTTCCTCCTCGGTCTCAGTGACACATGGCGGCAGTTTTCTGACCGTCACCGCGGTGTCCGTTTCCCAAGCCAACGACCTCCTTGGCGCGTCATACCAGCTCTACACGCACACCAAGACGAACGAGACGATTGTGCGCACACTTGGCTACTCGCTTCCTGTAGTGCTGCATGGGCATGTGCAGACCGTGGCACCTACGACGTTCTTTTCCTCCCCACTCACGCAGTGGCAGACACCGCGCAAACGCTCTGACGTGGCAGCAGTGAGGCCAGGAAAGTCGCCAAGCCGCCGTGATGATGCCGACGTAACGCTGGCATCCCTGCGCTGGCTGTATAGCACAGTCACCTACGTGCCCAGTGCAATGGACCGAAACAAGGTCGGGGTTACGGGATATAATGAGGAGTACCCGAGCCCAGCGGACCTGAAGTCGTACATGCTCAAATACCGCCCCGACGGGATCGATGCGACCTATGTCGTCGAATTGGTCAACGGCGGCAAATACGACCCGAGTAACCCTGGAACAGAAGCGAACCTCAATATTCAGCTCAGTGAAGGCATGACATACCCGACCCCGCACATCTTCTACAGCACAAAGGCTTCGCCGAGCGGCGATTCTTTCCTTGCCTGGTTGAACGCCGTCCTCAGCGAACAGAACGTCCCGCAAACGATCACCACGTCGTATGGCTTTTTTGAGAATGTTTTCCCGAAGAGCTATGCGATACGGGTGTGCAACCTGTTCGCGCAGCTCGGCGCGCGTGGCGCCAGTGTCCTCTTCGCAAGCGGCGACGACGGTGTCGGCAGAGGTGACTGCTCTCGATTCACTCCTATCTTCCCCGCAACCTGTGCGTGTGGCTTTTATTATCTACCCACAGGCAGTGCACAAGCGCAGGGACATGCGGCTCACCACACGGCCACATTTTCGCAGGTCCCTACGTCACTGTCGTTGGCGCAACGATGAGCCTCGGGCCAGAGGTCGCAGCCAGCCTGTCCGGTGGGGGTTTCTCAGATTTCTTTGATCGCCCGGAGTACCAGCAGCAGGCGGTGTCCACCTTCCTCGACAACCTCGGCCATCAGTATTCTGGCCTCTACAAGTGTGTTCGCGTGTGACATAATCTGACACATTTCGTTGTAACCTGTGCAGCCCTTTAGGCCGCGGCATCCCAGATATTTCCGCACAGGCGAGGAGGATCCCGATTTTCCACAAAGGAGAGGAGGACATCTTGAAAGGGACAAGCTGCTCAGCACCGGTGCGTCTCTCCTTCCTCCCTCCTCTCTGCGCCGTCCATCCTCGAGCGTCACGCTGACCGCTAAAGTACAGATCGTGTCGGGAATTATCTCCCTACTCAACGACTACCGACTTTCGCAAGGTAAGCCTCCGCTCGGCTTTCTGAACCCCTGGCTTTACGGCGGTGGCCTCAACGGCTTAAATGACATCGTGTCTGGCTCGAACCCGGGTTGCAATACCGATGGATTCTCTGCCGTCGTCGGATGGGACCCTGTGCGTCCCTGCCAATCTTGTGTCTATTCAGCTTCGTCGTTTGCTGACGCTGGGCCCATAGGTGACGGGTCTTGGGACGCCTGACTTCTTGCGACTAATGCACACACTTGATCCAGGCTCTTCAAACCCGCCAGAATAACCAGCCAGAGAGATTGCGCGAGTTATACGCCGTCATATATGCGCCGTGACACTATCTATAGGCCAATTTGTTGTCAATGGCTCGAGTCACCTTGAATGTCGGATGCAAGATGCAAGGCTGACACTGCAGTTGACCCTGATGTAGTTCGTGAGGGATTTGGCGTTATGACCAAAGAAATGGTAAACGCGGATCTTACTCTGCTGTCCCACTGTCACGGTATCGGATTAGTATCAATGCAAAAAATCACTTTTCTTTCTGTGGCCATCAACAACACATTGCAGTTAATTCAACATGTACATATTATATTATATTTATTCTCCCTGTGTTCCTGACCACACCCTCTGAGCTGCAGTACATGTTGAGACGCGACCTATGTCACATGTCTCATGGGATATGATTGAGTCATCCCATATACTAAATACGGTATCTGTCCCTTATGGACTGATTTGGACTTGGCCGGACTCTTACAGACTGCTTTTGTTTATCTTTATTGTCAGAGTCATATATGGCTCTTATTGTTCTTCATTGTTAAGATACTGGTATTGTCTGCTTTAGGCAGCTATTGTTCTCTGCCCTCCAATGGCATTTCTCCCTCTGGCACACAGACCACCTGTATTGTGTTTGGATCACCTATGCGCACAGACCATTCTTAGCTAAGCATCCTGTATATAAGGACTGCTGTTTTCGCCTCTACACTTCAGAGTTCCTTCACCCTCTGAAGTGTAAGTCCCTTCTCTTTTACTCTACACTACCTTTTACTCACAGACATCTTTAGTACTTGTCTTTAGGTGTGTAGTAGTATTGCTATAAGAGTTCCTTCACCCTCTGAAGTTACTTGTCTTTAGCTCCCTGCTATTAACTCTTCGCTCGTTAGTTCTGCGCTTCAACAGGTTATGGGCCCTGATGCCTAATAACTAACTTGCATTATACCAAACAGATCTACTTATGTCACTTTGCTCTCTCAGCTGACTACATCCCTTGTTGTCCTCATTACCTTCAGTGAGCATCCTCTATCATTTTACCTCAACACATCCTTTCTCGTCCACCATGACTCTGTCATGTGCCATCTTGGCTAGCCTCTTAAGGAGGTTCTTGTGAGAGGTCTTCATGACCTCAACCTCCTCTGTGCACACTACTCCTACTATATCTTCTATACCCAGCTTTCGCCTGGAAGTGCTTTCATAGGCCAAAAGGGGAAGACCCTTGCAGCTATAGGCCTCTTTAATGGTTGGGTGATACTTGGTTAATACCTGGGTCACTTTAAGGGGTGTGAAGGCCTGGT
>JAKELL010000110.1:0-183570 GCA_021524915.1 Lactarius akahatsu | reverse complement strand
CAACCTTCCACTGAGATTCGTACAAGAAAAGGTTTGTCATTCCTGGTGCCATTGTCCCTGGTCCGAACAAACCAGGGGATATCGACTGCTTTCTTTTCCCGTCTCTCTTCCATGTGGCAGCCCTTCAGCGCGAGGGTCTCAAGGTCTATGATGCTTTCCTCGGCGCTCACATTGCTCGCTCTGTACCTAGCGTTATCTTTGGGACAGCTGACAGTGTCGGCAGTGCTGCTATGACTGGAATGGTCGGGCATAGCGGGAAATATGGTTGTCGTCTTTATTGCAATATGCCTGGTCGGCGTCGCAGACGCGATGGCCATTATTATCCCGCTATGACCCAAGTTAGCCAACCACATGACTATGACGTTGCTGGGTGTACCCATTCTGATGTGCGCGTCGAAGACCTGGGGCTCTATCGCAGTGATCTCCCTCAAAAGTACACCAGAAATCTAGGGTACCTGCTTTCTGCCTAGTGGTTGCGGGCTCGGCTTCAAAGCCTAAAGCCAGCCTAAGACGGCCGTCCGAAACCGGGACGGGACTGGGACGAGAGTGGGTCCTGGCAGGGCTCATGGCCCAGTCTTCAATTTTGGCGTTCGGCTCCGACGGTCCCACGTCCTAGGCCTCAACTGTTGGGGACGCACGTCCTGGGCTCAAGATCCACTGGGATTCGCAACCTAGGATTCGTGCTTCGAAACTGCATCCACGCCTTCGGAACTTGAACTGCATGACCCACACCTTTGGAAACGTCATCCTTGCCTTCGCCATTGTATCCACTTATTACGGTATTCTCAACTTCATCCACCCCATTTCTGTCCCAGTATGTCCTTCCGTCCGTTTTGTTGTTCCTCAAGTTCTTTTCCCCCATCACCCCCTTGTGTTAACAGGACTTTGGATGTGAACCCTTCTCACAGTTCACCACGTCCAGTACAGTTGAGTTGCGATTTTTACGAAGTCTTATTATTGACTTCAATATTTTTTTTTGTATAGCTGGTCCAGGGCCGTGTCACGTCGTCAACCCATCTGCATGACCGTGACAAGGGTAAGCATGCCACCAGGACCTCGACATATGGCGGCATGTGGTGTGCAGCTCATGTATCTAAACACCAGGGGTACATCCTGATGCTCGGCTCTTGTTTGCGAGCCCGAGCTCACCGGAGCTCTGCTGTTTCTGTATCTTCTACAGGCGGCCCTGGGTCATCGCCCACGAGGCTACAACTCACAAGCCCGCACACCCTGCTTTCACCTGCACCTACTGCTATCGTACACACATCTATGTCGCGTCACCAAAGAGTTCAAGTAATGCCACACATGCATGGAGGGCGGTTGGGAGGGCAGGAGGGTTGGGGCTGCTTCAAAACGAATCTGGTCAGCATTAAGATCTACGTTTACAGACCCCACAACAGCATGCGCGAAATAGCATGATGCAGTTCTTCCAAGAGCAACTTCCAATGCGAAGAGGACACAAGCATGAGGTCCAACAGCAGCGCCACGTTTGCGCAGACGTCCGCGGCACACCCAAAGAGCAACTTAGTCAAGAACAACATCAAGGGCAACAAGGAGCGCAAGTACAAGCCTTATCAGCAGCGCTACCTGCGTGCGGATACCCACGGCGCGTTCACAGCTTAGTGACAGCACTCATTACTCACGGCGACGGTTACAGAACACGTAGCAACGTGCATGACACCAGTGGATTGGCAGCAACCTACAATGAGGAGCATTACAAGTCCGGCAGCAGCGACGGTGCCGATGTCACGCGGACCTTTGCGGCTCGCACAAGGGTTCAGTACTATTCCGAGCATCAGTACCTGCGTTTCGAAGTCCCGCGAAGGCACGCACGACAAGTGCGACATCGCATTAGGAGAAGAGTGCCACCCAGTGAAGTACCTCAAGTGCAAGCGTACTGACAACAGCACCACAACCGTGCAGCCTTCTGCGACCCGTCTAGGTGACGATGAGGACCCCGCGTACAAGCTCACACGTTTCCGAGCCCCGCAACAGTGCGCCCAGTGAATGCAACCCAGTGCAAGGCTTCAGTACCATCACGCAAGGCAGACCGTGCCGTGAAGTACACCACATTAGTCGCTGACCCATGAAGCCGCGGACCGCCGCCTTTGGCTAGGAGGACGACCACGATGATCTCAGGGAGACGATGGCGAAGCATGAGATCGAGTTTAATGTGTGCATAGAACTGTCAGATATTCGTAGAGAACTGGTAGTTATAATTCAATAGTGGTTCTATAAAGACGCGGCCAGCCGGGGCTAGTAGGCCGAGACTGGCCCAAGACGGTGAGGCCCACGAATAGAGTCCCAGTCTCTGTAAACTTTGGGCCTGAAGCCCCTCTAAGACGAGCCTAATGGCAGGCTTTGAGGCCGGGACGGGCCCGCAAACCACTATTTCTGCCACTACTCGACCGGACCACCAGACTCGTCGCCTTGAAGTTGGTCTTTGCAAGCAGACCTTGTTTAGTGGTCTCCCCCACCAGCCGCTTCCTGTTCCGAGCATATTTCCTATGGATATTATGCACCTAACTACGCTGAACGACCCTGACCTATTCCTGAAGCTCTTCACTGGTAAACTCAATGTCTACGCGCCAGACAACAAGTCAACATGGGATTGGGCCATATTCTACAAGAATAATGCCCTATGGAACGCGCACGGGGAAACTGTCGTGCGAGCGGTGCCCTTCCTCCCCTCGTCATTTGGAAGAGCTCCTCGAGACCCCGCTAAGAAGCTAAATACTGGGTATAAGGCGTGGGAGTTCCAACAGTATCTTTACGGTCTGGGTCCCACACTTTTCCGACATCTTCTCCCTCGCAAATACTGGCTCAACTTCTGTAAGCTTGTTGCTGGTGTTCGTATTCTTCAGCGTCATTCCATAGGTTATCAAGACCTTCTTCGCAGTCACCAATTACTCATGGACTTTGCCTATGAATTTGAAGAGCTCTACTACCAACGCATGGAGTCGCGTATACACTTTGTACGGCAAAGCGTGCACCTCTTGACTCACATCGGACCAGAGACTTTCCGAGCTGGGCCCCTGGCATGTTACGCACAGTGGACGTTGGAGACTGCAATCGGGAACCTTGGGCGAGAAATACGGCAGGATCGCGACATCTTTGCAAATCTGACCCAGCGGGCTATCATACGTGCACAGGTCAATGCACTGTGTGCTCGATTTCCGCGTATCAAATTCGAAGTTGGTGGGGTGTCTTCTCAGTCAAACACGCGCGAATTTGAAGAAGCCATTGGATATGTCTTCAAGCCACGTTGTGAAGAATATCCCTCCCCACTCACGGAAGACGAGTTCGCCGCCCTTAAGATATACTGGAACAGACAGGGCTGGCCAAACAGAGATTCATGGCCAAATGCTATCTGTCGGTGGGCAAAACTGCAACTTCCCAACGGGCAGATGGCGCGGTCAATTTGGCATGAATCCAATATCACTGTCAAGCTTCGCCGGACCTCTTGTGTCGAGGTAGGTCTACTTTCCAGCCAAATCCGATTTCTGGTGCTAATAGATACGATGCAGATCATTCACAATAATAGCACGCGCATAGGGAATGTTCAGTTTTATTTCTGCATTCGCTTTGGTGATACTCGGCACCCCTTGGCCATGATCTCTTTATTTTCTCCTCCAGATGCCAATATCCTTTCAGATTCCAGCGGGACAGTGTATCTCTGTGATCCGATGACGGGTCCCGAGGGGCTTCTTGTCGTTCCGGTCACATCCATCCTATCCGTCGTTTCTATGTTCCCGGACATGCACGTCACTCAAGATGGTCATATTTCGGAGACCGGAAAGTTCTCACTCATGCGGCATGCTTATATTGGGCTCGCACACCCCTCTCCAATGGTGGTCTATTTCGACGACGATGACGATACTGTGTAATCCATGCCATTTCCGTTTTCTTTGTTCTTCCTTTATGCTCGTTACCATACGTCGCACCAAATATGATTCCTGGTCATCATCAAAGGAAAATAAATAGTAACGTGGTTCTAAACAGAGTTTGGAATACACAAATACACTCGTGGGACGTTCTCGACTCTAGTAAAGTCATGGGATAATGTGATTGGTCGTCTCGCACTGGTGAATACGCCGACGCACTGCGGCGAAAGCGGCCACACTGCGCCGACATCACCCAATTCACCCCCACCCGGCGTCACGAAATGAGGCTCCGCGCCATAGGGTCGCGAGATGTGCGTCGCGCGGATCGAGCAAGTGCCGCCTGATGGTGGCGCGGGGTTGTCAGTGATAGGCTGCAGTAGGGGTATCGGGGGCCCGCGTCCCCGCCCGTCGTAATGGGAGAGGAGGATGCGTCGCGCGTGGAGATGGAGTCGCCGTGTGTCGTCGACTTGCGCTGCAAACGTCCCGTGTCGGATCTAGTGTGAAATGTGTGATGAAGCCGTTATGTGTCATCGGCTTTCGCTGGCAAGCATCGCCGCAGAGTCTCCGTGTGCTGGTTCTAACGCTAGAGCTTACCCTCCCAAATCGAATACGAACCGTGTGACGCGGGGCGTGTTACTGCCCGAACCGGAGTCGCTGCACGACAACGTCGCATGTCTTGAAGCCATTCTGACTGCTGCCAACGTCTTCCGTCTTGCTCTAGAACTTGCGTGGGTGGTAATGCTCGACAAAACGGTAAAGGGTGCCGAAAACATGGGCCGGGATTGCGACGAGACTGAGCGTGAAGACGAACTGAGCAAAGCCAAACTAGATAGTAACAGTGGGTGGTGAGCGGTGGAACGAGGAAAGAGGTCGGTGCGATCTTGAGAAGGACGAAATCCAAGCCGATCGATATGACTCCGAACTGTTGTCGTGGTGGAGATGAATGGGATGACATCGACAAGTTCGTGAGACTCCGAGTGGCGCGGGAAGGATGATGGATTCACAGGACGACGACAAGGACGACTCTGGCTGAATCAGCGGACAATATCGGCAGCAAACGTGGGGATAGACTCAAAATCACACGGCCAAGAGGACTAGCCGAGAGCTCCAACGACAACGACTCGAATGATTGATCGGGCGTACAGAGCGACAGGGAGGGTGTCGAGCTCTAAATCTCCAGTGGAGGCGAAGACGAGGAGAGTTAAAGACAAACAGAGAGGGTCAATTGATGACAACAATAAGTGATACAGGCGCATCTGTAGCATGTGCGTGCCTAATTCGAAACCTTCCTTTTCTTATCCTTGCATTCCCTCGCAAGGTCCCTTGCCGTCGTCTAAGGCAACCTGAGCCTCAGAGCATAACTTGGGTCAGATGCCAGTGGGTCGTTCCCCGCCAGGGTCATATCGGCGTCCTTAGTTTGGGTGCTGGCATCAAACTGACGTCTCTTTATAGCATATTAAACCACAGGGGATTCATAGAACAAAGTAGTACTCACATCGGTAGCCTGAGGATCGTCCAAACAACCTGAGCATACGAGCGTGACTTGGAGTCAGGTGTGTCGATCTCCATGAGAGTAGTGTCGGCATCAGCGTCGTCGGTTTGGGTGCTGGCATCAAACCGACGTCTCTGTATGGCACGATGGGCCGTGTCAAGAAAGATTTACAGCACAAAGTACTCACATCAACAGGATACACTGCCCACGGCATCCGAGGCCTAACCCCACGGAATGGGAGGACACGGCACTCGTTATCAACCCACATGGCCATATAGGGAAGTGTACCACTCTTCGCCAAGCGGGGTAAGGTAGTCGTACTCGGGGAACTCAGTGTCAGTGCCACGCAGTACGTTTCTCCAATAGGCCAAAGTCAGAATATCGTGAAGTCCAAGGCCGACAAAAGAAATACCTTCGTGCATGAGTTCATTGCGCTCTCGCATAATGTGCAAAAGCGGGTAGTTCCTCGCGTTTTATGAGTTCTTGTAGCGTGGCCTCGTGCAGAGTCCGCACGGCCAGACCTTCTTCGGGGGTTGGTAACCGAGTCACAGGCTTGGTTGGTGCGTCTGTCTGTGAGGACATCATGCAAGTGGAAGTGGAGCTAGTGAAGGGGAATTGTGATAAGAGCTGCGATGTCCCGACTTGGAATATTTATTCGAGAAAGACCAAAATGGCCAAACTCACTGTCCTCGCGCATATTGGAATCCATCCCCTCTTTTTTTTTTACACCCACCATGGCCAACGCCTGCGTTCCTTTTTTCCAGATAACATAGACCCTCGCTGACCAGGGACCAGGGAAACCCGTATGATTCTCGTGGCCAGTGGCAGTTTGGTACTGCCAATCCCGGTTCTAACACACATTGGAGGCTACGTGCGTCCTCCCCCGGGCGTCCTACACAGCTTACTGATGGATCATTATAGTCTCCTGATCTCTCAGAAGTAATCTCAAACGCATCAGCGAAGGCACTCGAAGTGAACGGACATTTTATTCGCATTAAGATGATCGCCGACCAGAGAACCGCGGAGATCGAGAAACTCCAAGAAACTCTCACTAGCAAGACCAAAGAAAACGACCAGTTGACTAAAGAGAACGACCACTTGAATGTGGAAGTCAAAACTCTCAAGTAGTGTATTCGCGTGAGATGTCGACATATATGCGTGACATGTGCCATCCAGGGAAGCACTTGGGCTCTTCGCCAAGGACTATCACAACAGACAAGGAGGCACTAGTGGTGTATTCCTTGAATATCACACCGGAGATCCTGGATCTCCCGCCAAAGCAAGCGCTTAGAATTCGAACTGATAACACAGGAGTTGTTTACTGGCTGAGGAAAGAATACCACCGAGCGGCCCAAAAAACAAAATCGAGGAGAGACCGATGGTAATGCGACCTCAGTGCAGCGAAGCGGAAGCCAGGGCATCCACCTCGAGACAGCGAGGACGAGGAAGACCACTCGGCACACTTTTACCTCGAGAACCAGGATGGCACCCCCAGTTGACAAATCCTGTGATCGCAGAGATGAGTAGGAAGCGCGAATGCTGTGGCGCACCCCTGGACAAGAATGGACTGGCTCCAGAGACATTCGGCAAGATATCAGCGAAGGCATGGGACTACTTCTCCCGGACGATCCTTGCTGACAAGGCCCACGAATTCCTGCTTCTCTGTGTCGACGGAGAATGGAAGCTCCGAGAAGGTCGACAAAGTCCTACCCCTCTTGGTATCGAAACCGACACCTACCAGTCAAGACGGAGAAGGATTCCACTGATTTGGTCAAGGACTCCGACCCCAGCGCAGACAAAGACAAAGACGAGAATGAGCTCCAAAAATAAGCCCTTGAGGACCCCAAGCTTATACGCATGAAGTCACACGACAGTTTCGCAGGATGAAGATCATGATCGCGACGATCCCGATGCAGAAAAACACCACTCAGAGGACAGCAACGACGATCCAGTGAACATGCCAAGGACGACGACAATCCTGATTCAGACGCTGAGAATGACGATCCCGATGCAAGAGAATCAGAGCAGCACACCGAGAATGGCAACAAGACCACCGGCTCTGAGGCAGATGGCCCCACCCCGGGGAGATGCAGAGTACCCCCGCGCCGCCGATGGTTCCAGTAAGTCTCACCCGCTTAGCTCATCATATCATTTGGTTATACGGATCCCTTCCCAGTCCACAGGCACACGCACTTCAACAACATCGGCCCCTCGTTGATCCGTTGTATATATTTTTGCTCTATGAAGTTGGCCATAGCTCACACGAGACCGATCACAGTGCTCCCACCACCGTCCGCCTCAGCAACGCACGGAACCACGACGTCAAATGGCACCGACCCCGGCTGCGTCGGTCACAACACCGGACCTCCTCCCGACACCCCCCCCAACTCGCACGTTCCGGCCAAAATAGGCAAGAAAAGAAAGCCTGCCAGTGAAGGTAGCAACACGTCGTCGACGACAAACAAGCGACAGAAAGTGTCGAACGCCTTGGCCATACCCACAGAGGGGAACACTATCAAGTATGTCATACCAGTCGCTTCGGATACAGTACAATGCTGATTTCCATCCCAGAAAATATCTGTATCGGTCACTGGAACAAAGAACAACCTGGGGGACAGGGCCCCCTTTCGGAGTTCGACGTCTACTTCAAGTCCCTTACTGATGCCGACAAAGAGGTACGTTCGCTCAGACAAAGTTCTCAACGGGATATAGCACCTGATGCTCCTCAAGCCTTTCAAGAAGGAACAGCGCAACGTTCAGGCCACGGCGGTAGGTTCCCATCTCATCAGGTCCACTGGCACTCACGTCCCCATAGAGGAAGGCCAAAAAGAGGGCCACTGGCAATGACACGCCCAGCGCAAACTAAGTGACAGGCCATTGGCCTCCCATTCCCTCTCGACTGCATAGTCTGCATACCTGCTCTCGCACGCTTAGCCTCAAGTTCCCTGGACCCTTGTATTCTACCTGACCCATTGTCAGCCCAACCCGGATGTCGGATCCCAGTCTGCTTTCTGCTTGTCAAGACGTCCCCCTATCGCCCGTCCAGTTCGTGTCGCGCCTGTACTGTACCCATACGACGGGCCTGTTACCGCATTTGTGTAAAAGCACTGTAATTACGAATAACAATGGAAATCGATGTGTCGTTTAAAATTATCGAACGGAAACCAAAAAAAACTGAACGGTTCAATAACAGTCGATTTAGATCTATTATAAAAAAACGAATGATTCGATAACAGTCGATTTAAATTTATCAAACAGAAACATAAAAAACGAAGAGCTCGATAATAGTCGATTTACGTAGACTATATTCTGGGTGGTTTCGAGTCTGCTCAATCGTTTCAGTTCGTGTTTTTTCGATTTGTCGAGAGAATAACGCTGACAGTCGTAAATAACATTTTTTTATCGTATTTTGGTATAGTATTACGAAACGGAATATCGATCTTCGATAGCAGCCGACAGTATCTACGACAGTCGAAGAAAACCTACCCGAAACTACAGACTTCCCACTGGGGATGAGGACTCGGAACTGGATCTTTGAAATTCGACGAGGGGGTTGTTGCGACATGGAGCGACGAAGCAAGAGTCGATGATCGATTTGAGCCTGTCTTTGATCGATGGTTCACACGGTTCACCTTCCTTATTTGACCATCCTGTTTAAGAGTCGACGGTCTGCCCGCCCAACTCGTGGCCTAGTCATAAGCAACTTCTCATCGAACGATGGAACCACCTTCCCATGCTACGGCCCTCGCAAGCACACCTGCGCCCATGCAATGTAGATGAGGCAAGTACGTACCTTACAGCCTACAAACGGTCCGAGCACCGCCTGCCCACGAGCATGTGGACACTACCCGCGGCATTCACGGGCCCCCCCACGCATGGACGGGATGGTCGTCGAGGTCCTCTGTCCGTCATTTAGCGTGCGTCTACTTGGCCACCTTCTTCCGCCCATTTCTTCTTCTGACAGGACAGAGCTTCGTGAAGATCGCACCGGTCGATACGACGCAACTCGCGGGCCTCCCAGATTTGGCCTGAAAAAGGTCACCAGTCTGAAGGACGCGTCCGATGCGGCCCTTTCCGCGCTCGCACGGCAGGCGACGTACTCCCAACCCCCGTGTATCTGTGTCTGCGTCTACTTCTGCTACCCCCCCCAACCTCTGCATCCGCTGTACTCGCGTGGCCTAGAAGCAGAGGGGACGTGGCAGACGAATGGAGATTGGCCTGGGTGCTGTCACTCCTCCCGCTGCTGGGTGTGATCGCGTTCTCGTTGCGGCGACAGCACGGGCTCTCCGAGCGGAGTGATTCCGGTGGGTCTGCGCCGCTGTATCGTGGTGTCACACCCATTGACCTCTTGCAGGCACCGGAAGCACCTCTACGTGCGTATCACACTGTTACCCCCCAGCTTTGTTCATTAACATTGAAACCACCACGGCACATCCGTCTCTTTGCTAAGCCTGGATACGACGTCGCTTTGATCGCGAGAGGTTCGCAGCTGAGCTAACGACTGCGGAAATGGACTTCATCTCCCATTACACCGTACATCTTGTTCTCATTTACGTCACCCCAGGCAGCGGCATTCCTAAGTCCAACCCGTTTTCAATGCAGTGCGTGTACGCTAGCTGCACGCCGACACCCGCATCGCGCTGGGCCGCCCTCTGGAAACCGTTCCTCCAAATCACCGAAGACGAAATCGATCATGTTGCGGACGCACACATCAAATCCGCATTGGCGTCGTCTCACCAAGCGATCACTGCATTCCAGGACCGGGCCCTCGACGAGCGTGACGTGATGTTAGCAAGGCTTCAGTGCCCTGCTACCATGCCAAACTCAGCCAGCTGACCGCCTCGACATTTAAACACTGGAGCAAGGAGGAAAAGGGTCGGACAGTGCTCGAAGAGAAAACATGATGATCGATGTGATACGAGGATTCACTTCCTCGGCTATGAACCTCACATACTCCCTCCTCTTCTGTCACAACCTCTTGCGGGGCTGATTCAATAGGATGCATGGTTTAGCATTACCACGATAAGAATGGTGGAGGAGGTGGTAGTACAGAGAGAATATTGCAATGCCATGCGCAGCATTGAGTATATCTGAACAATGTTCATTGGGAAAGCCCAGTGACAGAAGCGGAGAAGCATGCGGCACGGATGGTGGTAGAGCAGCTCAGCGGAAAAGGCAATTTGGTGCATGGATTCTATCAGTGTGAGCACTGACGTGATAAAGTCAATACCGGAGCCCTCGGTATCCGTACCTTGACTTCAGGTAGACATTGAGGTCTTGAGCTTGAAGTTAGTGGGTGAGGACATGGTCGGGAATACAGCGACGTAGGAGACGGAGCTGTGCACGATAAGTCAGATCAGTTGATGTGAGCTAGACGTTCGGAAAACTAGAGGGACAGGGTTCGATCCTTTTATTGTCTTGGAGTCCCAGAAGTTGCGCCGGGAGACGTGAGCCAGGAAAAGTTGCAAGTACTCTTGAATCCTTCGGGCGCGTGATTGCGCAAGGCGGCGTTGTTCCTGCACGCAGTCTTTGCAACGCGGCCGTCGTGCCAGAAAAGAAGTATATAAGTTGTTTTCGAACACATCTTACATGTGCCTTCTTAGTACGATACCATACGGACTTTTGCTCGGACGGAACCCGCTACGATAGCGACATACTCGTGTACTTTCTCGCAAAGTTGGGAAAATGGCTCCCTGCCGGTTCATGCTACGTCAAGCGGCGCGTCAGGGTTTGCGCTGTGCATCGGATCATTGGCGTGGTCTCAGCTTTTTGTTTCAATTTGTCTGCAAAATGTCGGGATGCTTCATGAAAATGAAAGTGTTTGAATGAGCACGTTACTAAACTCTTGAGGTCACACTAGGTGTCAACTTCGTCGGGGCTTGTTTTCTGAAGTCGGGGAATGGCAGAAGTGGAGGCGTAATAAAATTTGTCCCAAAAAATGGGAACACATTATAATTACTAGCGACTGCAGACCGGCCCTTCGGGCCGGTCTGTGTGCTTCGAGTTTTCGATTTCTATCAAATGCGTTCGTAAATGAATAGTAAGGAAGCATAAGCAGAGCTCAAGACCATGTTAAATGCAGTAAGAATATGAGGTGAAAGAGGGGGAAATATGGCAAAGAGAGAGTTTCGAAATTTTGTGCAGAGGTAGTATGACTCGGTCAATATCATATAACTTCGCCAGGATGTGGAAGGTAGCACAGGTCGTCCAACGCAATGAGAGTGACACCGTAGTTGAATCTGACCAATTGTCCGCTGAAAGAGATTACGCTGTTCAAAATTGGCAGATGCTGAGGGCGGCCACATCGTATGCATGCCAAGTGCACCGCATATGTTTAGTGTTGTGTTCTGAACAGCCCATCGAATAATCTGTCAATGTAGACGTAGTGTTGACTGGAAGCGTTTGTTGAGACACGACTGATTCAAGTCACATGTCTTGTGGGATATGATTGAGTCATCCCATATACTAAATACGGTATCTGTCCCTTACGGACTGATTTGGACTTGGCCGGACTCTTACGGACCGCTTTTGTTTATCTTTATTGTTAGAGTCATATATGGCTCTTATTGTTCTCTATTGTTAAGATACCGGTATTGTCTGCTTTAGGCAGCTATTGTTCTCTGCCCTCCAATGGCATTTCTCCCTCTGGCGCACAGACCACCTGTATTGTGTTTGGATCACCTGTGCGCACAGACCATTCTTAGCTAAGCGTCCTGTATATAAGGACTGCTGTTTTCGCCTCTACACTTCAGAGTTCCCTTCTCCTCTGAAGTGTAAGTTCCCTTTCTCTTTACCTCTCCTACCATACCTTTACTCATAAGGTGTTCCTTTATAGTAACTTGTCCTTACTAGGTATGCAGTTGTAATAGAGTTCCCTTCTCCTCTGAAGTTAACTTGTCCTTACTAGCTCTACGCTATTAACCCTCCGCTTGTTAGTTCTGCGCTTCAACAGTGTTTGCTTCCACTTTGCCTATTTTGAAATGTAATATTCGCAGCGCAGCATAGCGACAAGGTAAGGGTGTGAACCAAGCACCCATACTTCGTGAGTAATTTATGTATTAGCAAAATGTTTGAGTGAGAGGCCCACGCAAACTTAGTGAAATGCAAAGGACAGGAGGCGCACGCGAGCAGCGCCGCAAGAACGCAAGGAGCACGGGGCCAAGGCAATAGGGGCGGCCAAAGAAATCGCTGCTCATGTGAAATTAGTATTCACTCACATCTTCCTCTTATTGCATCATGAGTTGCACGTCCTCTACAGGCGGTGTACATCCACCAGATGTTAATCTTCGACAGGAAAGTCAGCGGTTGCGTCAAATGTGTGAGTATTATCTCAAGAAAAGCAGCTCAGATTTAAAGTCAGATAAGGTGGTAGGTTTCTTCGTTTCCCTTTTTTTCTATGTTTCTATTTTTTTCGTAACAGTCTCGCAGTGTGAAGAAACGTCGCAATGATCATGTTTATATGGTGCAAGCGCGGTCCTCGTCGCATCCTATCTCAGCACTCGATGACAGTACAGAGGTTGACTGTGGACGGTTTATGGAACAGGAGTCGTCAGGTATGAGTTTTCACCTTTGTGATGTTACGCAAGTCGTTGCTGATTGTGACTTGTCTGGTAACAGATTTATTGAATCAAATGGAGGAGTTGCATATTAGCTCTCTGTGTATTTCTACAACTGGCGACGCTCCTCAGTTACTTCCTATGGAACCATGACACGGTGGCACGTTGCGTATGATGGAATGGGTTGCTGGCCCCTGATTTCGTGAGGGCATTATGCTCCTCAAGTTTCTGCACGTTATTTTCTAACTTGTTCATAGGCAACACGAGGAGCTACTAACGCGGACATCAACATTCGCGGTCTTCTCGGAATTCGACCCATGTGGCCTGATCACTCACATCGTCTTCCTTCGACGCATAGCAATGTGTCGTTCACTGGCGACTTACTAAACTATGAAAGTCAGTTAGCTATCGTTGCCGTCGATGACATCAGTTATCTACCTCATCCTCTGATGTTAATGTACTATTGATTATGACGATTCACTTATTACCACATCGATTACTTTTTAACTTCGTCTCGTTGTACGATAGGACAATTTTGCAATGATGTCATTTTACTATCTCGTCAAATTTCGCATAAGTTAATACAGATGCGTACAGCAATCGAGATCGCATGTTGCGGTTTTATCTCGCAACTTGCTCACATTTTTGATAAGCGTAAATAATCACACACGGAAAAACATGATGAGACGGGTAATGTTTTCAGATTCTCTGCACCTAAATAGCAGCGATGACGGATGAGAGGAGTTTTGCGTGTGAGATTCGCGCACTCACATTTTCGAACTCACACATCTTTGTTTACCTCGTCTTCAGAGTTTTTAGCCTTCCGTTTACCTTTCAGTTGCGAGGTAGAAGGGGAAGGGAGAGTTTGTGAAGATTCTGAGGTGTTTGTTGCTTCTGCACGGTTGCGGGCGCGTAAGGATAGTTGTAGATTGCGCTTCTGTGTTCCGGGTGTTGATTCATCGTCTTTCTTTTTCTCAGGATTAAGGACGTATGTAATGTCTTTGACATCGACGACGACACATTTGATAGGTTTTTTTCTGGGAGGGAAATAAGAGTCAAAGCTTTGCAGTACTCCGTTGAACGCGATCACCTGGTTCTGCTGAGGAAGGCGTTCAGCAGGATCCGGCCATTTCGGGTTGTTTTCCATACGGCCTCGTACTGCAATTTCGTCAGTACTGGCTCCTCCATCTGTGTATTGCTTGGCGTGTATCAAGAAAGAAGGGGGAAATTTTTCGGTAGATGTAACGATGCCCGTGGCGCCGATGTGCACTTCATCTTCAAGGTCTGATATGTTTGCCTCTTGTAGAAGTTGCATCTGTGTCGATTATGAGCCTGAGGCATATCAACATTTGCATGAAGGAGACGAACTTTATCTATGTCTCCTAGCACGTCAATTTGGTGGTCGTTGTATTTCTCGCTGTTCGGATTGCGACCAGGCTTAAATCCAACGATCTATTTGCGTGTTCATAGGTTTTTTGGTGTAGCGTCACAGGAGAAAGCTAGTGGCCACTTACCTTCACCCGAATCTTGTATACACCGTCTTTTTTTTTGTTTTTATCACGTCCAACGTATGTTCTGAAGCTTCCTATTCCGTCGCGTCCAGAGTCTGCACAAGTGAAAATGGCGTCATAAACACAGCTGTATCCTTTGCCGGGAATAGCGCATCTCTCTTCTAGACTGGTCATTCCGAAAAGTTCAATTCGTCCAGGATTGAGACCGTCTTTGGACATGATAAGAGAGAGAGAAGACTGTCTGAAACGCGCAATAATATTGTGTGATGTGATTAGCAGTGTTGAAAAGGATAGGGGCGGCCCCCTTTCTTTCGATTTCGACAATGTATTGCAGCGGTCTTAAATTTCCAATACGTATTGAGTACAAACACATTGTTGGCAGCGATTTTTCAGGGAAAGTGGTAGCGCAAATAATTCGTATACCAATTTCGACGTATAACTGAGGAAATGAATGTTACAGAACTTGTGAGATGAGCATCGCTGAATGTCTTCTTGCAGGAAGAAGGACGTACCGAATAAAAACGATGTCAAACGTGCGTGCGTTATCATATGGCTTTTTGATATACGAACGGTTTTGTTCGTGGCGTAGCGTTGTCATCGAGAATGCAACACGTTGGAGAATGTCTTCTTGGAGGAGGAAGGACGTACGGAAGATAATACAACTTGATATGGGCGTGCGTTACAATATGGCTTCTCGATATACCACGTTTTTCGTTCGCGGCGTAGTGTTGTTATCGAGAATGCAACGCACCTGTTTTCGAGATCTGCCTCTTGACAGCGTGACGTATAGTTGACCATGAGCAAAAGTGTCACGAACCTGTAAACTTGGGTTGTGACTCGAGCGTCTAAGACCGGTCCGTGCCGGCCCGGTCTTATGTAATCAATTTCCTAAAGGGGAAATCCGAAGTCGGAGTTCCAAATTCGTACTCCGACGGTCACGTGATTATCCTATGTTTATCAAGTCACCTGACGACTGAAAGTCGTACCACTCTTTGGATTAATCCTATTGGACTGCGGAGCAGTCACACCACTATGACGCAATCTTGCGCAATCGACTGCGGAGCAGTCGTACGATACCTACAATTATTCTGATTGGTTGATATACTTAGAACTCTTCCAGAACCTTCCATTGCGCAGCACCTGTGGGAAGTAGTAAGCCTCCCCTAAAGTACGCACAGACCATGTACCCAGGTATATAAGCTAGAGCAATAGAACGGACAGTCCCTCAGACTGTCCACTTGTGACTCCCACTTGGATAACCCTCTAGTGCCTTTCTTCGCTATTAACCATAGCTTGGATTCGCAATCTCATTGTTATCCTCGTTCTAGCCAAGTTCCTCCAAGTTTTCCCAGCCTTCTTCATCTTCCCTCGCGTTCCTCGTCAGCCAAGTGTCCTGCACGAGCACTCTGAGTGAGTGTTCATCACACTTGGACAGTCTCACCATCTGACCTGGACGCTCCTTGATAGTGTCTGATTTCGGAGACGATTTTGGTCACTGGGACGGTGATTCAAGTTCTTACTATACCTCGTGGGAGCCCCAGTATAGCGGCCCCCCTCGTCATCGTCTTCCCCCTTCCTCTCCTCTCACGTTCCCCTTGTCTCCGGTGGGACTAAACACCCCCCTTCCCATCCAAGTCGAGCAAGTCGCTCAACCCCAAGGCCTGGCTGCTTTTACAGCGCCCTCATCCCCTGTCTCCAGTCGCCCCCCGTCACCTCGCCCTGCTACCCCCCTTTCTTACACAGAGGCCTCCCCTGACGTCGAGTTTGTCCTACTTGACGAAAACTACAACCCGGTCTCTCGCCCCTCGTCCCTGTCCCCAGATTTTGACATCCGGTCTCAAGTAGCCGTTCGATCCGGCGCCCCTCGTACTCGCTCCCCGTCCCCCGAACTTGTGTACCCTGACCTGGTACAAGTTTTCCAGTCCCCTTTGCTCGAGCCCTTGTCGCCCCTCTCTGATCTCCCGTCCCCATCGGTCCGCCTCGTCTCGCCTCGCCCCCGGTCCTCGTCGCTTCCTGCTCGCCCCGCCACTCCCGACTCGCCCATCAACTACAATTGTGTAGCAGAAGGCGTTCCACGTGTCGACACCCCGGACAACGACCTCCCCCACGAGAACCAGGAGAACGTCCCTCCTGCCCTGCCCATTGTCCGCCCCCCGTCTTGTGTCAACGTTACCACCGGCCCGCACCCCCACCAGTTTATTAACGTCCAGACACCCCAGGGAGAAGAGTGGAGGCCTATCTCAGAGTTCTACCAGGTCTTGCTAACACAACTCCCTTCTATTGACCACCTCCTTGCATACCCCCCTAACTTCCCCGGAGTCACCCCCTTCCGTTTTCGGTCCCCGCACTACATCCAGCTCTACCCCCGTCACTGTCCCCTCGCCCTTGCTCTCGGAATCCCACCTCTGTACGCCTGTTCCCAAGCCATCCTAGACCTTCCAAGCCAAGACCTCCCTCTCGGCTCTATCAAGTACAATTTCCGGGAAGGTATCCGTCGGGCGTTCGCCCCTTTAAACCAAGTAATTCGGCAGGCGTACGTCGGGACTTTAGTCACCCTCGAGCTCCAAGATTTTCTGGACGGTAGGATCATATCCACGTACGGATATTTGGCCTTTTGGCAGGACCGGATTTTTGTAATCGATCAAGGGTATCATTTCGAGGACGCCGTTAGAACCAGCCCCTCCCTCCTTTCGTATTGCTTCACGCCTCAGCTTCCCACTGACCCCTTCCTGTACATCTCTACCCACTTAGATCAACAGGAACTATAACTATTTACTTTACAAGTAAGTAGTTGTAGTCAGATTGGTCGTTGGTAGAAAATAAAAAGGGGGTTTAGTGTCACATTTCCGTCCAACTCAAATCCCAGAACAAGAGCAAATTAATCGCTCTCAAGCACTCTTTGAAACCCACAGAGAAAGACAACTTCAACTTTACTATCCTTCCAACGCTCTCGTTAACCTTGCCCACTCCAACCCAATAGAAGTTTGGAGTGACAGTACTCTCCTCCTTAAAGACCTCGACGCTGTACTTCCGTTTGGAAGAGTACTCACCCTAGTCGAGTTTCAAGACTTTGTCACCAGCAAGCTAGATAGGCTTAGCAACCTCGCACAAGAACAGCTCCTGTATTGGCACTTATCCAAGACACTCACAGTCCACGGCGCCCCCATCGAATCAACCCTCTTGTGGAACAAAGACGACTATCTTTGGTTTGTCCACATCGCCCCTAGAAGACAGCGCATCATAGAAAAGCTCCTAAACGGAGAAAGACAATACTTCCTTGAACGGTTTCGATTGGACTACGAACAAGTCCAAATATCCTTCCAAGAGATTCAACTAGAATCTACCCAACTCGGACCACGCCTAGTTATCACTGAAGGTCGCGAGTATACCCTCAAGTGGGGAAGTTTTTGGGAAACAACCCTTGAAAACCCAGATACCAACATTGTCAATCCAAGGATCTTTCACCTTCCCCCAGACGCCCCCGACGATCACGACTTTGTCACACGCCTTGACATCCAAGAGAACGGAGACGAGCCTCTCCCATCAAGCAATCCACCAAGTCCAAGTCCAAGCCCCCCTACACCATTCACAGATACTGATAGCGGTTGGGGAGAACCTGCCAACCAGTGGATCAGTAACGGCATCTGTTGGTGTAGTAAAGAAGTCTGTACTTGTGGTTACAGACCAGATACCCCACCTACTCCACCTAGTGTAGTATTGTGGGCTCCAGGCCAAGACTACCTACCTTCTAGAGAAAGAATATAGAAGGTTCCTTGTTTAAATCACCCTGGCAGAAAGCGCACTCGATTGGGCTATCACCCTGGCATCTCAACAAGTATCCCAACGTCACAGAAGCCGAAGACAACGAAACCAGTTTATAAGAAGGGATACGCCTATTCCCTCTCCAGAAGAACACCCCCCAGTAATCCCTAATAGAGACATTAGGAGAGTAAATCAAGCAACAAGTACACGTCCAAGTAACCCAGTTCAAGCGACCCCCACATCTGTAAAAGTGGAGGGTGTCAAAAGCTGTCTGGACTGGTCTGGACCGGTCCCTGACAGCTTTGACAGGTACCAGTTTTGCAGATGCACTTATCCAAGTTATCACGAGCTTCCTCCAGTCGTCCGTCAACCCTCCACTAGTAGTGAAGAAGGACAATTCCTAGCAACCCAACCCACGTATTACCACCTCCCAGAAGTACCCTTCATATCAAGAACACTACCCACGAGAAACCCCAGAGAATTACAGACCTTCAAGCAGCACTGTCAACTCATATTCCAGAGACACGGAGTTCCCTTAAACCTCCAGCACACAGTCAACAACATCCGCGACATCACCACAGACCCAGTAGGGTTCCAAGGACTCTTGTGGAGATCTAGTGTCTTAATATCGCATTACGGGATATTTGAAGAATACTGTTGGATTCGATCTAGCCAACGACCAAGTGCAACTCACGGGATAACACTACAACCAGGGTATAAAATCTTTTACGCCTGGGACTCAGACGGTTGGACCGTATCAAGACTACAAAGACGCTCTAGTGAATGAGCAATCAACCAGACCAAAAAACTAGAGATCTTACCCCTGAAGAACTAGCAAGAGTCCCCATCTACTTCAAGAACCCCTTCTTCTCCCTTGACGATAATCTAATCCACGTTATCTGGAACACAGAAGAACTCACGAGCCCAAACGGGAAGTTCCCGTGGAAATTCTTTGGGACAGACGACACTGTCAGCAAAGACGATTTTGAAGACGCTTACCCAGGATATAGCAAATTTGACAAAGGATCGTACGATCACCACAATCTCACAGCCAAGTACAACGGAAAGGAAGTCCGTTGGTCGACCAAACGAGAACTTTGGGTCTACAAGAATAACAGAAGAGTAGTCTTCCCAGACTCTGACCAAGAAGGATCAGACTTATCTCCACCGCCAAGTACAGACCAAGAGAATTCGGAGACAGAACAGGCAGAAGTATCAGGCCTCCTAGACAAAACCACCAAGACCGTCGCCTCAGTACTAGCTAGTTTATCAGGAACACACACCCCCCAGTCACCATCAGCAGGAAAGCTACCAGGCGCACTCCCAAGTACCCCAGGACCATCCAGTCAACCAAGTTACCCACTGTTCACGCCAAGACAACCAAAGCTTTTTGGTACCAAGAGTCAATCCCCTTCTCCACCACCGACACCCCCAGTAACAAGCACCATGGCTTCAGGAGGAGGCGCCAAGTTATTAGGAACACCCCCAGAGCCATTCGATGGCAAACAAGACAAGGCAGAAGCCTTTTGGAGTAGTGTCGAAAACTACTACTATCTCAATGAATCCACGTACACCAACGAAGGCAAGCGCGTATCGGCTGCCTTAACGCACTTCAAGATTGGTACCCCAGCAGGAGATTGGGCCCAAGATCAACAGACCAAAGCCCTCACAGCCACGCCCATAGACTTTGGCACCTGGAACGATTTCAGAGACGCGTTCAAGAAACACTTCATCCCGTCACACACCAAGTTAGAATCAACCAACCTCATGTACTCCTGTCGTATGGGAAATCGACCCTTCAATGATTGGTACCAAGAATGGTCCACGTACGCGTCCAGATCAGGTGCAAACGAAGAAACCAAGATGTTCGCCTTTAGAAAGGCACTCCCTGCAGCTCTACACCAGAAGATTATTGGTGTATCACCACAGCCCACAACCCTAGACAAATTGGTCGAACTAGCAAGAGAATTCGACCGCGTATGGCGTCTCTACAGTAACCCAGCATTCACAGGACAAAGACTTCAAGGGCCAAGAAATAGGGCCATGTACGCCGAAGAAGACGGCGCTCACGTCAATGCCACCACAGCCACGAGTATAAGACCTCAGCAAGCAGGCAGAATAACCAAGGAAGAAAAAGATCGACGCTTCAAGGAGAAGCTCTGTTTTTATTGCGGAAAGCCGAACCACCGAGCCAAGGACTGCCGGACCAGGAATAGCTCCCAAAGACAAGGACAAGGGAATGGAAGACCCAGTAATCAGCGGTCAGACTTTAGGGCACGCGCGACCCTAACTCAAGAAGAATCCTACGAGGATCCCCCCAAAGATCACCCTGCCCAGATAGCGGCAATGTATCACAGTCCCCCGGCACACATCACGATTCCACGCCCTCAATCAGCCCCCCTTCCAGAGGATTTTTGAACTACCCTACTGAAGCACTGTCAGTTAGGGCTTTACGAGTGGCCAACCATAGTTTTACCCAAGGATACTCATTACTAGAGACGTTAGATTCTGAGCCTGTACCCGGTGATACGATACGGAATAGACGATCACCCTCAATTACACTCAGAATCACTCTAGTAGGAAAGAAAACCGGTTGAGAAATCAGTGCACGGGCTTTACTAGACAGCGGCGCAGAAGGAATCATCATAGATCAAGACTTTGCCAAGAGGAATAACCAAACCCTCAGAACCCTGGTTAACCCACTTCCAGTACGAAATGTGGATGGAACATTGAACAAACAAGGATCAGTTCGATATACTACGATCCAGACAATCCGGATAAAGACTTCCGATGGAGAATACCACGACGAATGTGTTGAACTCTACGTAACCACGCTAGGCGACCACGATATTATCCTAGGAACAGACTGGCTCAAAGCACACAACCCAGAAGTTAACTGGGCCACGCCACAACTCGCCTTCACAAGATGCCCCAAGACCTGCACACTATCCACCAAGTCCCTAGTTATTACAGCCAAGAAGCCGCAGACGCGAGCAACCACGATCAATGTTTTACAAACCACGGAAGAATACCAAGTCGCAGGTGAACCTGCCTTTAGTCAAGAAGCCATGGAGCCGTTCCTGTACCTACATCAAGAAACCAAGGAAGAAGATATACTCATTAGAGCCAAGACCACCACGAGCACAGAAATTGCAGCTAGAACAGCACCCAAGACATCCACGGAACACATCCCAGCCCAGTTTTCACAGTACGCTAAGGTATTTAGCGAGACAGCCTCCCAAAGACTACCACAGCACCAGCCATGGGACCATGCCATAGAATTGAAACCCGGAGCCACCATGAAGAATTGCTCCATCTATCGTCTTACGCCCAAAGAATCAGAAGCATTGAAGATTTATATCACAGATCACCTACAAAGGGGATATATTCACCCTTCCAAGTCACCCATGGCCAGCCCCTTCTTCTTTATAGATAAGAAAGACGGCAAGTTACGCCCAGTACAAGATTATTGAGCATTAAACGATATTACGATCAAGAACGCCGCCCCATTGCCATTAATCCCTGAGCTCATTGATAAACTACGCAGCGCAAGATGGTTCACCAAGTTAGATATCCGATGGGGCTACAACAATATAAGAGTCTGCAAAGGCGACGAGTACAAAGCTGCTTTCAAGACACCCCTCGGACTATATGAACCCACAGTCATGACATTCGGCCTCTGCAATGCCCCTGCCACGTTTCAAACATTCATGAACACCATCTTCGAAGACCTGATAGATGAAGGACACGTTGTCGTCTATCTCGATGATATCCTGATATTTGCAGAGGACCTCCCCACGTTAACCAAGCTCACCCACGAAGTACTATCACGCCTAGCAAAATACGACCTCTACTTGAAACCAGAGAAATGCTCTTTTGCCCAGACATCCATAGAATACCTCGGACTTGTTATATCCGAAGGACAAATTGCCATGGACCCAGCCAAGGTGGCAGGAATAAGAGACTGGCCACCTCCTAAGACGGTCAAACAAGTTCAAGCCTTCCTAGGATTTTGCAACTTTTATCGACGCTTCATCAAGGACTTCTCTACCATTGCACGCCCCTTGTTTGACTTAACCAAGAAAGAAGTACCCTTCCTATGGACCCCAGAAGCATCCACAGCCTTTCGGACACTCATCACAGCTTTCACCACTGCACCTGTCCTTGCCCTACCAGACCACGAGAAGCCTTTCCGCTTAATCACGGATGCTAGTGACTTTGCCACTGGTGCCATCTTAGAACAACCCAATGCACTCAACCGTTGGCACCCCATCGCGTACCACTCCAAGTCTCTACAGCCTGCCAAACGGAACTATGAAATCCATGATAAAGAACTCCTTGCTATCATCTGCGCCCTGGAAATTTTTCGCCACTACCTTGAAGGACGCGAAGACACCCTCGAAATTTGGTCGGACCATGGAAATTTGGTCTATTTCTCCACGAAACAGAAACTTACGCGGCGCCAAGCACGATGGGCCCTCTTCCTCTCGCGTTTCAAGTTCACCATTGTCCACAAACCCGGTACCCAAAATAAGTCGGATGCCCTGTCCAGGCGTCCAGACCTTAAAGAGGGGATAGCTCACGAAGAAAATGATTGTGTGCTTCTGGATAACAAATTTTTCGCAATCCATGCAGTCCGACCCACAACAATCACAGTCCAAGGGAACACCACGTTACGACAACAAATCAAGAGCACTCAAGAATACGACAAAGAAGTTAGCCTTGCCTTAGAAACCCTTCTAAAGAATGGCCCTAGATCCCTCACAAAGGGCTTAGAAGATTGGAACTTAGAAGATGGAATCATCCTGTACAAAGGACAAGTATACATCCCCAAGAATGAAGATCTCCGAAGAGAAATAGTCAAGCAATACCATGACCATCTTGCCACAGGACACCCTGGAAGATGGAAGACCTACAAACTAATTTCACGAGAATTCTGGTGGCCAGGCATGTCCACCTTCGTCAAGAGCTATGTGGACGGATGTGCCACTTGCCAAGCAACAAAAGTTAAACCAAGAAACCAAGTACCCCTGCAACCAAATCAAGTCCCTAACGAAATTTGGGAAATAATCACTATGGACTTCATCACAGATCTCCCCACGTCACAAGGATACGATTCACTATTCATTGTAGTGGATCGTCTCAGTAAAGCAACGATAATTGCTCCATGTAACAAGACCATCACTGCCAAAGAAACATCCAAGTTATACTTAGAACAAGTCTGGAGACGAACAGGTCTACCACACCAAGTAATATCCGATAGAGGACCACAATTTGCTTCCAAAGTAATGCAAGAAGTTTGGAGCAAACTAGGCGTCAAGTCAACCATGTCTACAGCATTCCATCCACAAACAGATGGAGAAACAGAACGCGTCAACCAGGAACTAGAACAATACCTACACGTCTTTTGTAATTTCCAAGTCGACAACTGGGTAGAACTAATACCCTTCATGGAATTCGCTCACAATGCAAGACAACACAGCGCCACAGGAAAATCACCCTTCGAGATCTGGTACGGCTACAAACCAGAATTCATTCCACCAGTCAACTTTGCGTCCAAAATACCCACAGTAGAAGAACGCCTTCATTCCCTAGAACAAATTCGCATTGAAGTATCCGCTGCACTAAAGGTAGCAGCCGAAGTCATGAAAAATACCCATGTATCCACAGCCACCTACGTACCCCAACCGGGTGACCAAGTTTGGTTAGAAGGAACCAATATCCACACCACGCACCCCAAGGCCAAACTAGCCCCTAGACGACACGGACCATTCAAAGTCATATCCGCGTGGGGAGTTAATTGTAAACTCCAGTTGCCCAAAGCTTGGAAGATCCATCCAGTGTTCCATATATCCCTTGTATCCCCCTACAACAAAACCACAGCCCATGGACCCAATTTCACCAGACCACCCCCAGAAATTGTAACGCCACCACAGGGGCGTTAAGTACGACGTGTACTCTGATAAGTCAACGGGATCGGTTAGGCGTGAACCGGTTAAGGTTCAGTTCGATGATGAACAAGTATCACTTGGTCTCCCAGGGACACAAGGATATTAGCAGAAGTTCAAGGCTCAAGCGAAAAGGCGAGCGAAGAGGGACTCAAGCGCAAGGGCGAGTCAAAGTCGTTCGTGAGGCAAAGACGATTGTGGTATTACACAAGAAGTCAAGTCTACCGTACAAGCTAGGTAGGGCGTGACTTATATACTAGTACAGGGTGTTTGTAGAGTACAAACACATGACGCGATCCCAGGGTACTGGCCCTAGCGAGCTAATAAGGTGGCGTGAAGGGGAAGTCCATAAAGAGTACAAGGGAATCCCGCGGGGGCACGCGGGGCTCAAATGACGTCAGCGGGCCTTAAGAATAACGAATCCGGCTTCCCTACGGTCATGGGGTGGGTGCGAGATAAGGGTCGGAGCATGAATCGAAGTGGGTCATGGGTAAAAGTACACGCGAACATGGGGTTAGGCAGACAAGGCATATCGTACAGTAATGCGGAAATCGTAACATTACCCCCCCGTCAGACTCGAAGTCGCCACGACTTCGACTAGTCACTGGTGTAGTACCAGTCATCCTCGACGGGTACGGTATCAGGAATCGGCGAAGGGGGGCGCGGACAAGTGTGACGACACAAAAAGAGATGGCGACCGCGCTCACCACATTTCCGACACTGCTCATACTGAGGGCAGTGTATCTCCTCGTGCTTCGCATCATACCGCAGACACTTACTGCACCACCGAGGGCGGTCGTCTGGGTCGATGTAAGCTGGCGACATAGGGGAGATCCGGCGAATGAGGCACACATCATACTGATGAGTGCGGCTCCCACACCACTGGCACGGCTGCTTGGCCCTTCGTTGAGGGCACTGCGCGACCAAGTGGTCCGTCGCCCTGCATTGGAAGCACTTGCGGGGGCGCTTGCTACCCTCGCCCTGGAGGCGCGGCATCTCGCAAGGCCCCCCGGCACGTGGTGGGATGGGGATGGAGTCGGGAGTAGGTCGGGGGCGTATGAACTTCGCCTGAAGCTCATCGTACTTCTCGGATATCAGCGGTATCGCGCGTGCATACTGCAACCGCTTCCGCACGCTCGCGAGGTCCATGTCCATATGGAAGCGGTCTCGTACGAGGTCCGATTCCATCCGGCGGAGCTCGGACTCACGCGCCGCGACTGCGTCCTTCCGCAACAGACAGTCTCGGAGGTGTGCCACGTCCGCATGGAGGCGCACGTCACGCAACTCCGTTAGGACTTCGTTAACGCATATGGCACAAGGATCTCGTGGATGGAACATGGCGAGTTGCTGATCCGTGACGTGTTGGGGTAGCTGACCCTCATATACGCCCCGCAGGTAAACCGACTGGACGTAACATGGATGTCCCCTGCCCATGGTGCCAACAACCTCTCTGTAGTCTTTTCGGTAGTAGATGAAGCGTGCGATCTGCTTCGGGTATCCGGCTTCCCCTATCTTCAGTGGAAAGTATAGATAGGTGAGATCGGGGTCATTACGGAGGAAGGGGAGACCCGGATCTGTGGCGTCTTCTCCCATTTCTTCGTCGTCAATGAAGGCGTAGGTGGGGTCTGGCTCAACGCGGCGGGGTTGCGTGATGGGTGTGGTGACGTGGCCGATGCCAGGTGGGAATGGGGGAAGTGGTACATGCTCAAGTGGTGGCGGAGTGTGCTGTTGTGATGCGGAAGGGGTAGGGACGGCGGGGACATGGATGGTGATGGGGGTGTCGACAGGTGGGGCGGTAATGGTGAGTAGCGAGGTGGCTGCTTCTTCCTGCGCAAGGCGATCAAGTGTGGGGGCAATTATCGACAAGATGGGGGGATCGGGACTAGGGACTACAGAGTATGGCGTACAACCCTCCAGCTGTGAGGGGACACCCTGGTCCTGCGAAGGTATAGTCAGTTGCTCGAGTATGAGCTGCGCTGGTGGGCGCGAAGGAATTTTTGACATGATAGGAGTGGTCGTCATGGTGTGAGGAGTGAGAGGGGAGTGCGTTATGTGGGTTTGCGGGGCGTGTTCTTATATCTTTCGTCCAGCCCCTTCGGCGGTTGGGTTGTGCCGGTAGAAATCGGCGATGAGGTTAGGTGCGTGCCGGGCGTTCTCGAAGGGTTCCCATGAACTATCGCTTACGGGAAATCCCTTCCATTGAATCAGGAATTGGAGTTTGCGCCCTCGGCCATAGAGCCTTGAGCCGAGGATTCGCTCCACCTTGAATTCTTCTTCTCCGTTGATAAGGTCAGGTGGAGGTCGCGTAAAGTTTGCCCTGTGTAGCTCCGTTTCCTTATATGGGGTGAGGAGGTTGGCGTGGAACACGGGGTGAATCTTCCATGATTCTGGGAGTTCTAATTCGTAAGACACCGCTGAGAGGGCCTTCTTGATGCGGAACGGCCCATGGCGTTTGGGAGCTAATTTGGCGGTGGGGTAGAACATTTTAAGGTTTGTTCCCTCTAACCACACTTGCGCCCCTTCTTGATAAGGAATGAAGCGAGTGCGCCCTCGCTTTGCCATGAGTTCTTGGGCGTGTTTGATACAATCTTGCGCATGTTGTCGGAAGTTGCCCATGTCTTCCAACCGCTGGTCAACTGATGGAGAGGTCGTGGGTTTCGAGACCCAGTTGGTGCGTGGTTCCCACCCCATAATGAGTGAGAAGGGGGAGTGTTTCGTCGTCGCGTTGGGCCACGCGTTGTGTGCGAACTGTGCTACGGGGAGGGCCTCTGCCCAGTTGTCCTGTTGCACGTTGCTCCAGTGGCGTAGGTACTGTTCCAGCCATTGGTTGGTACGTTCTGACTGCCCATCTGTTTGAGGGTGATACGCCGACGAGATGTTCTGCCTAATTCCGAGAACTTGGCAGAGTTGTGTCATGAATGCAGATGTAAATCTGGGGTCTCGATCGGTAATCAGTTTTCGGGGTATGCCGTAATGGGGGTAGACGTGGCGAAGGTATAGCCGGGCTACGCCTTCTGCTGTGATCGTTTCATTACACGGGATGAAGATGGCTGCTTTGGAGCAGTCGTGGTCGGTGATGGTAAGTATCGAGTCATATCCTTGAGACTGTGGTAGCTTTGTAATAAAATCCATGGCTACGACTTCGAAGGGTTCTGCGTTTGGGTCGGTTGTGATAGGGAATAGATGTGGTTTTTGTCGGTGGGGATTAATTTTGTTGGCTTGGCATGTGGCGCAGCCCTTGACGTACTCCTCGACGTCTTTGCGCATGTTAGGCCACCAATAGTCTCGTCGTAAAAGTTCGTAGGTATTTGTGATTCCGGGGTGTCCCATTGCGGGTGTGTGTCGTGGAAAAAGGTGATTACCCCCCGCTTAAGATCGTTATCCCCGATAACGACAAGAGCGTCGCCTTTCCACCATAATCCTCCATGTTTCTTCAGACTGTGTGGTTCAACCCAGCGCAACACTTGTGATTCGTCGAGGTTTTGTGCTATTTGGGTCCAAATGTCCATGTCGTGCATTGACATTTCTGTGGCTCGGATAAAGCGGTCCGCCGGGAGGACGATGACATCGTTGTTATCTCCGTCGCCTGGTGCGTAGTCGGCTCGTCGAGACAGGGCGTCTGCGCGACCATTCCGGATTCCAGATACGTGCTTCAACACAAAGTCGTATTCTGACAATTCTAGGAACTCGCGTGCCACTCTTCGGCTGATTTTTCGTGGCTCCTTCCAGTACTGAAGGTTGGCGTGATCGGTGTGTATGATGATTTTGTGAGGAGAGCTGACGAGGTAGGTGCGCCAGGCGCGCAACGCTTTGACCACTGCAAGCAACTCTCGATCGTAGATGTCGTAGTTCCGTTCAGCCTGGGATAACGATTCTGAATGGAACGCTACTGGGTGGAGCTTTTGATCGCTTCCTAATTGGTTGAGGACGGCGCCAATGGCGACGTTGGACGCGTCCACTTCCATTTCGAAGGGTTTCGCTAGGTCGGGGGAGAGGAGGACTGGTTCTTGACATATTTGGTCTTTGATGCGTTCAAACGCGTGTTGTTGGTTTGCCCCCCAGTGCCATGGGGTGTCCTTTTTCGTAAGGTCATGGAGGGGGCGTGCGAGTGTCGAAAACCCTTTGATGAATCGACGGTAGAAGTTGCAGAAGCCGATAAAGGCGCGCACTTCTTTAAGGCTTTTTGGGGGTTGCCATTCGCGAATTCCTCGTACTTTTACGGGATTCATGCGCAGCTTCCCATGTCCAATGATAAGCCCTAGGTACTCCGTTTCGCGTACTTCGAACTCGCATTTCTCTGGTTTGATGTAGAGGTCGTTCTCTTCACATATGGTCAGGACCTGATGGACTCGTTCTCGATGATGTGTGAGGTCGTCGATGGTTGCGATTAGGATATCGTCCATATACACGACTACCTCATTTGTCAATACCGGTCCTCGGAATGTGAAGTCCATCATTGCTTGGAACGTTGCAGGGGAGTTTGTGAGTCCGAAGTACATCACGAGCGGTTCGAAGGCTCCTTTATTCGTCTTAAAGGCAGCTTTCCACTCGTCTCCTTCGTCTACGCGAACGTTATTATATCCCCAACGGATGTCCAGCTTCGTGAAGAGTCGTGCATCGCGAATTTTGTCAATGAGTTCCAGGATTAGTGGTAGCGGGTAGTGGTTGCGGACGGTGACTTCATTCAGTCGTCGATAGTCTTGTACGGGTCTGAGCTTCCCGTCTTTCTTCTTTATGAAGAAGAATGGTGAAACGTATGGGGATTTCGATGGTCTAATGTACCCCCTCTCTAGTTGTTCGGTGAGGAATATGTCGAGGGCTTTATCCTCTTCTTGGGTCAACGGGTACACCTTACAGTCCATCGTCGCAGGCGCGCTTGGTGTTAAGTCGATGGCATGGTCCCACGGGCGCTTCGGCGGGAGGCGATGGGATGCTTCCTCGCTGAACACCTTACGATACCGCCGATATTCTGGTGGTACCATTTCTTCAAAGGTGCGTACCTCTCGCTTGGCCGCCTCCTGCTGTGCTAATTCAGATGCCGTCGTGGTTTTTCGTAGTAACGCCACACATGGCTCTTGGTCGTCATCCGCGATCTGTTCCCAAGCCTCCTCATCGAGTTGATACGTCTCCAATGCCCGTATGGATGCTTCTACGGGCGTGGCTTTGTCCGATGACTGGAGGCTGGATATGACGACTGGTTGGAAGTCCTCGTTCAGCGTCGCCTCTCCCCACTTTACAAGGGGTTCGAACACCGAGAACCATGGGTAACCCAGTATGACTTCGTCCCTTCCCAAGTTTGTTACTAGGAAGCGAAGTGTTTTAGTATCGTTTCCGGTATGGACGTTCAGATCGGTATATTGGGTGATCTGTCACGGTGCGCGAGAAACGGACTCTTACTATACGGATATGACCCCTTAGTAAGTAGTAATGTGTCATGGACTTAACGCATCAGTCAGCGGTCGTAGTATCATATGCTAGATACTATGACTCATTCCTAGTAGTAGTTGTAGTAGGGTTCGAGCTACTTACGCTACTCGTCGTCTCGGCTTTCAAGAGGAGCTTTAAAGCGCCCTCTCATATGTATAAATAGTGGCTCGATAAGACCAAGATAAGCCATCTTGGTCTTCTTCAATCACCACCTTCTTCTCGTCTCACTCATAAAGTGTTCGCTTGCCCCTCCGCGCAAGTCGTCTCCATCCGTCGAAATACCTAGTGGCACGACTCGCCCTAGTGTACGTTAGGATCACGTGCCGACTAAGCGCCGTGTACCCTCGTGACCAGGTCACGTGACTTCAAGAAGAGGATATTTCGCTAAGTCGTAAACGCCCTTTCGAAGTCCAAGTCGGACTAACGCCAGTGGTGGCGTTACATTAAGACCAAGATCTACCCATCGTGGCGTTTACAACTCGAGACCAGTGGAGAAACTTTCAAGCCTACTCCCTTGAACGAAGGGGAGATCGCAACGTCCCAGTACAATTCCTAGGAGCGGCCAGGTGGAGAGAATATAGAGGGGAAACAGGATATTTCGTAGACTTTGCATCGGGCCCAACCCGGTACCGCCCTGTTGAGTTCAACTTCGACCATCTGTGTTGGGTCGAAATCACTTGGAACCCCGTAGATAACCGCTACGATGCAATACGACCCGCAGGAAGAAACTACAACTGCGACATCGACTCAAGAAACCTACCCACGCGTGCAGAGTGGGGACGTATAGACGGACAACCGGAAGAGGAACCAAGCACCTCCGAACCTAGAACCCCCGCGCCGTCAGAAACTAGTGGAGACGACGAAGAGACAAACGACGAGGAATCAGAGGTCGAGGACATAATACAAACAGCTGAGTCCCTACGAATAAACGAACCGGAAAACATCGAAGTACACCCTCCCGCAGGAATGGCCACCGCGACGATTACCGAAGTCGATACGGCTGTCGAAGAAGCCCGAAGAATTACTGAAGAAGCCGAAGCATACCTACGCCCCATCAACCCCACGACCGGGCACCGCATGACAGCCGATGACGCCGCCATATTCAGAGCAGTAGGACCGGACATACCCGACCCACCACCAGGAGCAGGAGGACCAGCGCCACCAAGAAGACCCGGGAGAAACTTTGGTCAGGGACCACCAGGAGGCGGAAGACCACCACACGGAGGAAGGCAACCCCAGTTTGGAGGAGGAGGCGGAGGAGATCCCTTCGGAGGAGGACCACCACCGCCACCACCAGCTGCAGGACCCGCCCCGGGAGTACCACATGGAGCAGACAAACTCGTAGGAGAACCCCCAAGCATATTCGACGGAAACCGAGATGAGTACGAGTCGTTCCTCACGCAGTGGCACATTTACTGGGGGCAAAACTCAGAAGCGCCAATCATGACCAACGTCTATCGACGATGCCTGCTGTTCCTGGGATTCGTCAAAGGACCACGAGTATCTAATTGGACGCTCGGATTCCTCCAATGGCTCAACAACGAACTGCACCACGGACGCAACAGATACGACCCATTCCTATGGGATACATTAACGGCGGGATTCTCCGACCGCTTCTCGAACGTCCTAGAACAGGAGCAAGCACAAGCGACCCTAGCAAAAGGATTCAAAATGATTGGGGACGACATTGATTCGTACGTCACCAACTTCGAACAACTAGCACGGAAGGCTGACTACCGCCTCAACGACCGCCAAACGCTGGACCGATTCACGGCGGGCCTTCCGAAAGCCCTTTTTACAAAAATATACGAGTTGGATGACCCTCAAACCTTCGACGAATGGAAGGAAGCAGCGCTGCGACGACAAAAACAATACATCCACTTACGCGCTCGACTAGGACTCAACACAACACCCCGCAACGCACCGCCACCACGACCACAGCAAAACCGCGGATACACCCCACAGTGGGCGCCGCCCAGACCCCAGCCACCACGCTACGACCCAAATGCCATGGATACATCGGCAGACAGAACCCGCGCACGCCTCGCGGAAGTGGGAGATCCCAAACCGCGGCAATTACCAGAAACCGCCATTTCCGCCGAGGGGAGGACAAAATCGAGGAAGCGGACCACGCCGGGATATGAGGGAAGTCATCTGCTACAACTGTAACAACCCGGGTCACTTCTCACGGGAATGCACGCGCCCCAGAAAACCAAGACAGTCGTTCCAACCACGCGCAAGCACGAGTCGAAGCATGGACACCGACTACTTCGAACAAGAACCTACGACAGCACGACGAGCAAACACTACCCCGCAAGAACAGGCCAAAGAGTGGATGGAAACGCTGAGGGGAGCAAGTGACGAAGTAAAAGACCTCGTATTTAAAGACCTCTGGACCCAAGAGGGTTTTCAGGACGCCTGAACCCATCGGCCTGGGTGAGGGCAGTCAACTGTAACTCTGTAATCATGACTCGCTACCGTTCGCTTAGAATTCCAGTCTCGATTCGTACAAGTTACTCCATGGCCGACATAAAAGGGCTCGTAGACTCCGGAGCCACCGATAACTTCATAAGACCCACGTTCGCCAAACGAATGGGCCTCGGGCTCCAGACCCTTGAGAAACCGAAGAAAATATGGAACATAGATAACACGGAAAATAAAGCTGGGTCCATCACTCATTTTATCGACCTAGACGTTCAAACCAATGGAGCATCTAAGGTCATGAGATTTCTAGTCACAGACATCGGAAACGAAGATCTGGTCCTCGGATACCCCTGGCTAGCCACCTACGAACCCACCATCAGTTGGGCACACGCCACAATTCATGAAAATGCCCTCCCAGTGGTACTTCGATCCATCAACCCCGCAGAAACACAAACCACCATAGCCAGCGCTATGACCACAGAAGAAGCGGAAGAGATAATCCAAGAACTCGAAGAAGCATGCCAAATACGTACCACGGCCACTGAACTCGCCATCGCCGCCCACCAAGAAACCACCACCACAATCATCCCCGAACCATACCAGCGATTTGCGAAGATCTTCAGTGAAGAAGCATCACATCGGTTCCCACCTTCGAGACCGTGGGACCACGCAATCGACTTCAAACCTGACACCCCCCCCAGCATCGACTGTAAAGTCTACCCTATGTCACAGGACGAGGACGGCCAACTACGCGAATGGCTAAACGAACAACTTAAACTAGGGTACATCCGACCGTCAAAGTCCCCTTACGCCTCATCATTTTTCTTCATCAAAAAGAAGGACGGAAAACTGAGACCCGTACAAGACTACAGGCGTATCAACGCCTGCACAGTGCGTAATCAATACCCCCTACCTCTCATGTCGGAACTCATAAACGACCTCGGCAACGGACGCATCTTTACCAAACTGGACATCCGCTGGGGGTACAACAACGTACGTATCAAGGAAGGCGACGAACACAAAGCAGCGTTCAAAACAAAATACGGACTATTCGAACCCCTAGTTATGTACTTCGGACTCACGAACTCACCAGCCACCTTCCAGAACATGATGAACGACATACTAGGCGACACGATCCGCACCTTCGCGGCTATGGGCACAATCATTCGCGTCTACATGGACGATATCGGCATCGCAACACTCGAAAACATCGGACTCCAAGCACACATAGACGCTGTATGCGCGGTACTCCAGGTGGCGATGGACCACGACCTCTACTTCAAACCGGCAAAATGCACATTCCACCAACCGCGAATGGATTACCTGGGGGTAATCCTTGAAAAGGGGGTGACTCGCATGGACCCTGTAAAAATCGCCGGTATACGCGACTGGCCCACACCCACGAAAGTACGTGACGTACGATCCTTCCTAGGCTTTTGCAATTTTTACCGACTCTTCATTCGCGGTTTCGCCACGCACGCACGAGCCCTTAACAAGCTCACGCGCAAAGACACCGAGTGGACATGGGGCAAAGACGAGGAAAAAGCGTTCCAAACCCTCAAAAACCTAGTCACGAGCGAACCAGTACTGGCTCACCCCACGCTAACAGACCAATTCGAACTCGAGGTAGACGCGTCCGGATACGCCACAGGTGCAGTCCTTCTACAAAAGAAACAAGACGGAAAACGACACCCCATCGAATACTTCTCAACCACCTTAAATGAAGCGGAACGCAACTACGACATCTACGACCTAGAACTCCTGGCCATCGTCAAAGCCTTACGACACTGGAGACACTTCCTAGCGGGATCGCCACACAAGGTCAAAATCTTCTCCGACCACCTTAACCTTACACATTGGAAATCACCACAAAAGATAAGTCGCCGCGTAGCTCGAGAAGTCCTAGAACTCATGGAATACGACTTCGAGATTCATCACATCAAAGGAACAAACAACGGCCGCGCGGACGCACTATCACGAAGACCCGACTACGACCGAGGCGAAAAAGACAACGAAGGAGTCATAGTCTTACCGGAAAAGGTATTCGCGCGAACCCTCACCACGCAAACCCCGGAAAAGCATGATCAAGACGAAGATGCCATACGCCCATGGGTGGATCCGTACAAACTCAAGAAGGTCGAGGGAACCTGGTATCGCCAGGGAGCACGGGTAATCACCGGAAAAACTGACGAACTCCGCACTATCATTGCGAACCACCACGATCCCCCAGTTTACGGCCACCCAGGAATCAAACGAACAGCAAGAATCATCGAACGAAATTACTGGTGGCCCAACTTGCTGAAGCACGTGACCGAGTATGTCCAAGGCTGCGCAGAATGCCAAAGACACAAAGTCAACAACCGCCCGACAAAAGCCCCACTGGTACCCATCACACCAAGAGCGGATGCTAAACCATTCGAAACCATTGCCCTCGACTTTATCACTAAACTGCCAGAGTCGCAAGGATACGATTCGATCCTCACCGTAACCGATCACGACTGCACCAAGGCATCAATATTCATCCCATGCAACGAAGAAATATCAGCGGAGGAAACAGCAGCCCTGTACGTCACTCACGTATTTCGGAGATTCGGACTACCGGCAAAGATTATTAGCGATCGTGACCCACGCTTCGCATCAAAATTCACGCGGGAATTGTGCCGAATCCTAGGCATCTACCAGAATATCTCTACGGCATATCACCCCCGAACAGACGGACAGTCAGAGCGCACCAATCAATGGCTCGAACAATATCTCCGATTCTGGGCCAATGAACGTCAAGACAACTGGGCGCAATTCCTACCTATGGCAGAATTCGCTCACAACAATTGGCCCCACGAGGCGACACGGAAGTCTCCATTTTCACTCCTAATGGGATACGACCCGCGCGCTGATTGGATCGATAAGCCATCACCCATCCCACAGGTGCTCACGAGGCTCCAACAATTCCGAGATGCGCGGAAAGAAGCCCAGAACCTTATCAAAAGAGCACAATCACTATGGATCAAACACCGAGATACGCCCAAGTACCAGGATAGGAGACCAAGTATGGTTAGAAGGGCGACACCTTCGAACCAATCAACCGACAGCCAAGCTTGCGGCACGACGACATGGCCCATTCCGAATTACACGAGTTCTGTCACCGGTCAACTACCAACTCCAACTTCCCACGCAGTGGAGCATCCACCCCGTGTTTCACATCGATTTACTCACGCCCTATCGAGAAACGCCCATGCACGGGGAAAACTTTCAACGCCCACCGCCGGATCTAGTGGATGGAGAAGAGGAGTATGAAGTGGAGCGAATTCTAGATTCAAGGCGCTTCGGCCGGAGCAAAAAACTCCAATACCTCGTGAAATGGAAGGGATACCCGGACTCGGAGAACCAGTGGGTCAACCAAAGTGACGTATTTGCCGACGAAGCCGTAGCGGAGTACAAGCGGAGTTCAAGAACTGCCAGAGCACATATAAGCCAAGCAGACGACGCTAAGTCCCCCCCATCCTATCACACTGGACAACTCACTCAATCCGAAATGTCTCTTCCCGCTTCCTCCTCTTCCCCCAATCTCGCCTTCCCGTCTCGTCGACGGCCTCACCCACGAAGAGTTGCGCGAAGCCCTCAACAACGTCCAGACCGTCGTCGACCTCGAAGAACCCGACGAACCCGTCGCCCACTGGCTCACCAACTCCCAGGGGGAACGTCTCAACACAGCGCCCTACACCGAAGCCGAAATTACTCGGCTTCGTACAGCTGTCGGACTCTTTGCGAGTCCCCCACTTCGATCTGAACCCGTACGGGTCGAAGTCAGGCAAGAAGAAGACGCCCGCGACGCTGAGGTGGCAGGAGTGGATGAGGAATCGAGATTGGAGGGAGCCCGCGGAGAATTGGAGGCGCCGACAGCTGGCAGTAGCCGCGGCACGGAGGGCCATCATCTACCACAGACGCCGACAACACACCGAGACGCTGAAAGAGCGGTGTACGAGGCGGTTGAGGGAAGTTTGAAGGAATGGTACCCAGTTGAGCAGCCATACCTCATCACAGCTACCGACTCTGACGACCCCCGCGAAACCCCCTACGCATGCGACTCCACGGGTCGCCCCATATACCGTGGGGGCGTGGTCGTCGACACCCACAACAACACCGCACCAGCCGTCCGCCTCCGATACCTGGGAGGAACGTCGCGAGTCGCACCGCACGGCTTCAAACACAACCGGGGGGACGACTTCGTCCACTACCCCATCACCGACCCCCAGGGGGTGACCCGCCAAGCCACCTACGTCCAAGTCATAGGCGGGCCGGACCCCCTCGTCCTCGGACTCGTAGACGACAGCGACAAGGTATACAGTCGCCCCTTGTACGCCGAACCCCACGTCCGCGAGAACGGCAAGCCCCACTACGCCCCAGAAGACCTATTCGCCCTCGTCGGAGGGCACAGCAACCAACATCGGGTGGACCGTGCCGTGAACGAGCTGAAGGACGTAGGGGTCAAAGCTGAGTTGACTCGATTCCGCGCCTATCGACACGAGGCCGAGAGAATGGAGCAGCGGCTCCACGCCCTGGCTCAAGCGTTGGGGGGCGTTCAGTCGGAGTTGGCTCGGTGCAAGTTCCGGCTGGAGATGGTGAACGTACTCGATCGAATCACGGAGAGACAGGAGGCGTGGGTTGGAGGGATAGGCCCCACTCGGCGCCGTGGGCGTCGCAGCTGAAAAGGGGGTGATGTCACGGTGCGCGAGAAACGGACTCTTACTATACGGATATGACCCCTTAGTAAGTAGTAATGTGTCATGGACTTAACGCATCAGTCAGCGGTCGTAGTATCATATGCTAGATACTATGACTCATTCCTAGTAGTAGTTGTAGTAGGGTTCGAGCTACTTACGCTACTCGTCGTCTCGGCTTTCAAGAGGAGCTTTAAAGCGCCCTCTCATATGTATAAATAGTGGCTCGATGAGACCAAGATAAGCCATCTTGGTCTTCTTCAATCACCACCTTCTTCTCGTCTCACTCATAAAGTGTTCGCTTGCCCCTCCGCGCAAGTCGTCTCCATCCGTCGAAATACCTAGTGGCACGACTCGCCCTAGTGTACGTTAGGATCACGTGCCGACTAAAGCGCCGTGTACCCCGTGACCAGGTCACGTGACTTCAAGAAGAGGATATTCCGCTAAGTCGTAAACGCCCTTTCGAAGTCCAAGTCGGACTAACGCCAGTGGTGGCGTTACAGATCGCTCCGTCTTGGTTGTGAGTTCCGTCCACGTTCCAAATGCGTATTGGTTGCGTGACATCACGTGTTCCAATCTGCAGCCGTTTCAGAAGTGAGGCGCAGATAAAATTGTCCGTTGCTCCTGAATCCAGGAGTACTTGTCGTTCGGCCGTCGTGTGTGCAGATTTAAAGAGTACTGGAATTCGCATGGACCGGTATCTGCTATGGTACACGTTTACATTGAGTGCTCTAGCCCAGGCCGTCGGGTTCAAGCGTCGAGAAAATCCTCCTTCGCAAACAGTTTTTCTACCATGAGGTCTCGTACCTCCTGGGGTTGCGCTTTCATCGCAGCGATCTGTGCTTCAGCCTGCTCTTCCGTCGAAAGTACGCGGTTAGACTGTATGGCGACAGTAGTGACGGCGGGAGCTGGTACGGTCGAGGGAGCGGGGATGGGAGTTGGTTGGGCGGTCGTGGAGGATGTAGCAATTCGAGTGCCCTTTTGTGGGCAGTTACGCGAGATGTGCCCCGCAGCGCGGCATCTAAAACAGCGCCCCTCCTTTTGAAGTTGGATTCGGTCCGCATCGGTGAGAGCCACGGAGGCTCGGGCGCGCCCAACATCCATGGCATTTGGGTCGCGGTTCTTACTGAGGGCTTGTACCCACTGTTCGCGGTTATGCCCTCCCTTTTTTTGACGCGGGGGTCGGTTCTTGCCGAGTCGGTCCTTCAGAACCAAGTACTCAGCCTGCTGTAGTCGAGCAGCTCGTTTCCAATCTTCCCATGTAACGGGGTGTTGGAAACGAATGGCATTAATCACTAACTGGTTCGGGAGTCCATCTTGGAATAACTCCAGCGTTGTGGCTTCGTCCGGGCCATAGCCGGCTTTTGTGGTCAGGTTGTCAAACTGGGCGATGTAGGAGTCGATGTCCTCTCCCTTCATCGCTAACGTCTGTAAGGCTTTGCGGGCCTTCGTCTGTTCCGCAGTGTCGGTATACACTTGCAGGAACCGGGTTTCTACCTCGTTCCAGAGGTTGTTCTGAGTTCGTAGGACTCCTGCCGCTATTTGGTCTTCGAGCCATCTCATCTGCTCGTCAACCCAATCGTCGACTAGCGGTCCTCAGATATAAGAGAGGAAGGCCATGGCTCGTTGTCCTGGTACTGCGAGCAGGTCCACTGTTGGGTTCATTCCGCAGTATAGCTTGAAGGCACGCAAGAATGCCTTGCTTTTTTCTCGATTTCTGTCAAATTCGGGCGGGGGGTTTCCTCCCAGGCGGCCGTTGCCACCAGGGGCTGGTGCGAGTCCTCCGGCTGGTGCCGGTCCACCGCCACCACCGCCACCGCCACCGCCACCGCTGGCGGGGGTTCCTCCGGCGGGCGCTCCACTTCCACTGGGTACACCTCCCCCACTCGTGAGGGTGGTACTTGCAGATGCTTGTCCCGACTGAGCCATGTCGTACGATGGGAATGCTGAGGTGGGGAGGTTGGTTGTTGGTACGGATACACTCGGGGATGGGGTGCTGGGGGGATCGATAATAATGCCCGAAGGATTGGAGGATCCCAAGGGTCCAGTGTTCAGGGTGAGGGGTACTGGTCCTGTAGTGTACCACGCTCCCTCAGATGGGGAATATTCGATAAAGGCCCAGAGGTGCCTGTCGTCGAGGTAATGGATCTGTCGGTACGATCGTGTCGAGGGGTCAAAGATGAAGTATCCTTCGACTCCGTTGTGTTCTGCCCAGACCGCGGTTCCCTTAACTCTGTCTGATAGTTCGTCTGAGCTAAGGCGGTCAATATATTCGGGCCTAAACTTGGTTCGGCTACGACTAGATGTCGCCACTGTGAGAGACTTGACTTAATGTAACGCCACCACAGGGGCGTTAAGTACGACGTGTACTCTGATAAGTCAACGGGATCGGTTAGGCGTGAACCGGTTAAGGTTCAGTTCGATGATGAACAAGTATCACTTGGTCTCCCAGGGACACAAGGATATTAGCAGAAGTTCAAGGCTCAAGCGAAAAGGCGAGCGAAGAGGGACTCAAGCGCAAGGGCGAGTCAAAGTCGTTCGTGAGGCAAAGACGATTGTGGTATTACACAAGAAGTCAAGTCTACCGTACAAGCTAGGTAGGGCGTGACTTATATACTAGTACAGGGTGTTTGTAGAGTACAAACACATGACGCGATCCCAGGGTACTGGCCCTAGCGAGCTAATAAGGTGGCGTGAAGGGGAAGTCCATAAAGAGTACAAGGGAATCCCGCGGGGGCACGCGGGGCTCAAATGACGTCAGCGGGCCTTAAGAATAACGAATCCGGCTTCCCTACGGTCATGGGGTGGGTGCGAGATAAGGGTCGGAGCATGAATCGAAGTGGGTCATGGGTAAAAGTACACGCGAACATGGGGTTAGGCAGACAAGGCATATCGTACAGTAATGCGGAAATCGTAACACTTAGCATTAAACCCTGTCACTGGAAGGCGGTCCAAACACATCCTGATCAAACACCATGTAGTCAGGGAGTACGTAGAAAATAAGGTCATAGACCTGATTCGCACTCCTACAGGGGAAATGGTTGCAGATGGACTCACTAAGTCACTGCCCAAAGAACCCTTTGACAAAATGGTCACTGATCTAGGAATGGTGTAAGAAGGGTTAAAAAGGAAAACTTGTACACAGTCAATGGTCGTCGATCCTTGGTTTATCAACAAGGACGTCACATTGTTCTGTAATCTTGTACAAAACACATCATGTTCTCTAATCCATGAGAGCTATGAAAAACCCTTCTTAGAACTCTGAAGGAGTTGGACCTTGTTCCAACTCAGTACAGAAGATAGTCCTTTATCACAGGACTATCAAGAAGTGGGTGTAGAAACCGCTTCGGATTGAACATTATCTGCATAAAGATTCCAACCTCAATCCCGAACTTCTGTATGACTCTGGGTTCTATACAAACACCTATACCTACAAAATGGACTGCCTCTATCATGGAGGGATGTTGAGACGCGACTGATTCAAGTCACATGTCTCGTGGGATATGATTGAGTCATCCCATATACTAAATACGGTATCTGTCCCTTATGGACTGATTTGGACTTGGCCGGACTCTTACGGACTGCTTTTGTTTATCTTTATTGTTAGAGTCACGTGTAGACTCTTATTGTTCTTCATTATTAAGATACCGGTATTGTCTGCTTTAGGCAGCTATTGTTCTCTGCCCTCCAATGGCATTTCTCCCTCTGGCGCACAGACCACCTGTATTGTGTTTGGATCACCTGTGCGCACAGACCATTATTAGCTAAGCGTCCTGTATATAAGGACTGCTGTCTTCGCCTCTACACTTCAGAGTTTACTTCCCCTCTGAAGTGTAAGTCCCTTTATTATTACTTCTCTAATTTACCTTTACTCATGAGACGTTCCTTTATAGTAACTTGTCTCTACTAGGTATGCAGTTGTAACAGAGTTTACTTCCCCTCTGAAGTTAACTTGTCTCTACTAGCTCTTTTGCTATTAACACCTCGCTTGTTAGTTCTGCGCTTCAACAAAATGTGGGAAAGACGAAACCAAAGACCTCTGCGACCCTGCTTTCGCCAGTGCTTTCAGTGTAGTCGTTTGGAATACAGCCATTTGCCGCATCTTTTTCACGTTGTCGACGACGTCGCTGTGAAAGTTGTGCAGGCATCAAAGTAGTATGAGTAGTAAAAAGATCGACGGTGTTTGTCATTTGCACGCGTTCTGTCGAGCTCGAAGAAGTCATCAAAGTAACTGTCCAGAACAAAGGTTGATCGGGATGCTGTTCCGACACCCCTATATGCTTTGTGGGCTGAAGTCTCAACGGAAGTTTTCGGTTGACGAAATGGAAGTAATTTAAAATACATGAGAATTACATCACCGAAAATGTGTTGAGGGTAACACACAAATTACACAGCAAGGCGCAAAAGACGGTCACACAAAGCTGGTATTAATGTCAGAGCAAAGGTGAAGCAGCAAACGCAAGGGATAACAGCGACCAAGAGTGCCTAAGCCAGCGTGTTTAGCAAGTAAGCCACTTGTTCGAAAGTACCCAAGTCAGCAACACACTGAATATGACAAAAATATAAGCCATCAGCGCGTCAACAGATTGAGGGAGGGCGCAACGCACTTTGTCCTAAAGTTACGATCATAGTCCTCCTGCATCGTTGTCGCATCCTCCTCCTTCTCCTTTGGCAGTTTGGTCGACAGCACGTGTATCGCATCCTCGTACACCGCGTTGATGTCCGTGTCCGCAGTCGGCACTGCTACCTCCACCACGTTCTGTCCTTTGCTCGCCTTGACCACGCTCAGAATTCTAACGGAAAAGGCGGTCACAGAAAGCTGGCATTAATGTTGCAGCAGAAGTGAAGCGGGGAACACAACACAGGAAGGACAAATAGGGGCAGACTTCCGAGACACATACGATTGGTCATATTTCTATGTGTCAGCAATAGAGGCAGACACCCGACACAGTACACATGCGGACCGGCCTGTGTGCATAAATTTTTTGTTTTGCATGTTCTATTCGCATGGGAAAGTATTTGCAGCAGGGAATGGTATAATTACAAGTATGTGATGACAACAGATAGAACACAGCCAGAGCGAGTGCAAGGAAAAATGTGAAGCGTGAAGAGCTCATGGCAGTGGGAACGTCAAATAGGGGCGGTCGCCCGAGACACATTCAATTTGTCAGAATTCTATGTGTCAGCAAACTAAAAATGTGTGTCAGCAAATCCTTCGTCTATGCTTTATATATTGTATAGATTATAAGTGAACACAAATGTTATAAGGTGATTATAATGTATATATAATACATTTATTAACACATTATAACGACCTATAATCACCTTATAACATTTGTGTTCATTATAATGTGTTCCCATTTTTTCCGACACGGTCCGTACCCGCGTCGTACCCGCGACCCGTCACGCGTCACGGGTACGGCCAACCCGTGGTATTCCCTAATTGGGGCTACATGTACGAAAGAATTGTTCGTATTATTAACATCCGTGGGATTAGTTGAGCATAAGACGCTGTTTTTGAAAGCGGACAAGGAGCGCGAAAAACTTTCCATGGGTCAATTAGGACTCACAAGGTAAGATGCCCGTTATGCGCCTGCGACAAAAGTTGCCAAATCCCCGGTCCGTTAACGCTCAAGTGTGCTTGCTTCCAACGCAGCAAGGGCTGCCATGGGCTGAATTCGTAGGACAGGTACCACGTCGGTACGGTTTGGTATCATTCTCAGCCAAACTGTTGTCTTTCTCCCAAGGCGTGGCTTGCGTGGCTTCGAACAACGTTACCTTTTTAAACGGGGTTAGTGAAACCGAGAATACCATTGCGCAGGAAACCAGCAAAAAGAAAGAAACCCCGAAACCTTGAACCAAACACGCGAGAAAGACTTAAACGTTCGACAACGTGGGTAGGGGATGGGTGCAAGGGAGGGGAAAAACGCGTGCAGGGAAGATCCAAATTGTACGGGGAAAAACGCATGCAAGAAAAGGGGTAAACATATTCTCATCAGGTCATTTGTGTGTTCGATGACAATTTTTGGGTGTTCGAACAAATCATCAGTAAATCGCCCAACGATCATTTGCATGCTCGATGATTATTTGTGTTCACGTAACACTGTTTCTGTTCATGACACTTTTCCCGGGGTTGAGAACGGGCAGTCGATATTTACATTCGATATTTACATCCATTTTGACAGTATTTGTGTCAAGTTTGACGGTATATGTGTTTATTTGGAGTTGCAGGGAATTTCGACCTGCCATAAGACCTTGGCAAGCAAGGTGACTATCACCATCTGTATCTGTATCTGAATCGTCTTCTGCTCCAGAATTGTCGTCTTCGAGGCTACGAATTATAGGGCTCCACATATTTAAATTTTGTTCCCATTCCAAGGTGATTTCATCACTGGGACCCAGGACGTCGACCACAATTTCACTGAGCAACTGAACTGCAGTGGGGAATCTCAGGATGCACATGCGTAGGTCGAGCACCTCCAGTGGGACTCCCTGCTCCACACGCCTCATAAGTGCGTCGCATAGACGATTTGTCCAACAATCATTTACTCGGGCGTGGACCACTACAAGCCCTGTCAACGAAGGGAGCAGCGGGCTCTCATCTCCCCCGTTTTCCTCTAGCAACATCGTTATGAATCCCTGTTCTGTAGAATACCCCAGTCGCACACGCCGGAGCAGGGGCCACCTCGGCGCGTACCGAAGCCAAAAATGATCCATTTTGGGGCTTGAATCTGAGCCGCCGAGGTGTTCTGCAGTGAACATAACGAGGCCGTCCAGGGGAAGGGCCGCCATCGCCACATCGAGCACCTCGAAGTGGATTTTGGATGTATAGTGCCATACATTGCTCGTAATGGAGAGCGTCACGCGTGGAGAGTGTGTCGTGGCGAACAAGGTGGGCGGATTGTGCACCTCGACGTCGATATCGGGCACGGGCCACGCAAGGATGTTGACGCACGACGCGTAGCCGTGGATGAGCACGCTCTGCAGAGGCCGCGTGTCCTGGGGTCCGTGGGCATGTCGCCCGACATACGGAAGCATTCTTTGCACATCGCCTCCATTCTCAAGACGAGAAAATGCAGTGACGCACAGCGAGATAAGAGCCGGTAGGACGAGATGAACTAGTGCAAGTCCACAATCCTCTGGAGAGGCGGAGATATTGAAGTATGTAAGGGAGGGAAGTGTGGCCGTGTGCTTGACATCAAATGGAACGGAAGAAGTGATCGGGGAAGCCGAGTGAGGGACAAGCGTCTTCAGTTGTGGTATTTCCTCGAGAGCGTCCAACCAAAATGAGAGTTTCGGTCTCGCATCCACGGATAGTGAATTTATCTTGAGGTGTTTGAGGCCCCTAAAGAGCGGTGACTTCCAACTGATGTCGCAGGCCCGGAGCTCGAGGCGTGAGCTTAGGGGTGGAACCATTGAAAAGAGTGTCAGTGACGGATGTTCGCTTCCTGTCTTTATTTTTCTTCCCTGACAGTGAAAGGTATTCGAGGATCGGAGCGGGTGATACGAGTCCCTCGAGTACCCTTTCAAGACTGAAGGGTTCTGCGCTAATGGCAAGTTGGCATATGTGAGAGACGCGCGACTGAAGTTCTTTTTGGAATGTACGGAATTGGGTACCATCCCAGTAAAATTTGGGGGCCCATGCCTCCAAAGAAAAATATAAGGGTACAGACTTGGCCCGAACGAGCATCTCGGTTGCACCGGCCGGGGTGAGGGTGGTGAAATCGACATGACTCCAGAAGAACGGTTGGTTGAGCGCAAGCTCGCGCCATTGATGACAGACATGTGTCACATGTAGCCACGATAGTTGGCGGTCTGGCTCCATACCTTGTAGTGTTGTACCGCTGAGAGGTAAGCGCAAAAAGGAGAATATTGCAGCGAAGAGCTCAGGAGGTAGAGACGAGATGGGTGCAAGTGCATTACGGCGTCGTCTCAACGATCTAATTTCCGCATCAATGGGTTGCCGTTGGTTTTCCCGTGAATTTTCCTGGCTTGGATTCATCAAAAAACTGAACGGTGGCAGGATGATTAGCCGTGCAAGTGGCAAGTGCAAGGAACGTAGGCACCTACGCGCTTGGTGGCACGTGCTCATCGTGCCGCACGCATCTTGACTCGGAACTGGCAAATAAGCTACCAGTCTAACTGGCAAAGAGCCCGAACACTTTTCAAACGAACCACCTTACACATCCTATCCAATAGCTCTGCTACAAACATCCCATGGATCATTGAAAAGCCCAACTGGGGCAGTCTGCCTAAACAGCCAGCGGAATAGGCCGCCTGATGTAACCACCACCCGCAGACTCCCTTTACGGCTTGCTTTACGGTTTTCAGAGTCGCGTTCGAATTACACACAAGAAAATAGCAGTTGAACGGAAAGGAGGCATTCCAAAACCACGTCGGATAGGGATGACCCTCCCTGGGCACTCAACGACAAGATACAGAAAGGGGAGTGAAGCATGTGGAAGCACGATGTCGTACGACCCTGCACTACTGACCTCGCTCCACCCTCGCCTTGTCCGCCCCGATCATCGATCACTCTTTGTTGTACTTGTATTCCCAACCTTCTTTTCCATCCGCCATCCGCCGTCTACGACTTATCTCTGGCTGCCCATCAAATGCTATTCACCTGTGTAAGTCTCAACCCTAAACTCATGTAGTACGTGGTATATGGTTGAGTATCACATCCCACTCCGTCAGTCCGAATTTTCCTGGACTGAACAGGGCTTGGGAGAAAGCATGGCCTTGTGTTACATGATGTATCAGGTACTGTAGGTTGAGAAAATTCCCTACTGTAATCATGGACGCCTCTACTTATCGGGGTCTATACGGCCAGGAGGGTAGCAGTTTTTTTCACTGAAAGACCGATTCCCGGCCCAGTGGTGTAAATTCTGTCGCAAAACGCGGTGGGGTAGGACAACTACAATCAAGCGACTTTATCAGCATTCGAACGTGTTCCTGGATTTTTCTTCGAATTCGTGAGCCAATAGTGAACACGTGACAATTCCGACGATGGCGGTTCACAGCGCTCACCAGCGGCGCGTGCCGTACCCAACAACGCAGCCGCCAAGGGCAAATGGGAGGGAGAAGACGAGGATGACGATGGGCCGTCGTACGTATCACCCGACTCGAACGCCCCGTTCCCCCCTGATCATCGCGATCAGCGCAGAGCGACTGGGAGGCATCCTCCGAGGACGACGAGGTAAAGGCGAAGCCTGCAGCGACAGCAGCGGCACCGCCCAAAAAGAAGGGGACGCTTAAACAAAAGCTTGCCGAGAAGGAGGCCGCGCGGCGGGCACAGCTCGCTGCGGGCGGCAGCGACGCGGATTACGACGAGGACGCGGTGCTCGACCCGCACGCGAAGGCGCGACTCGAGAAGGAGCGCGAGCTCGAGTCCGATCTCCAGTCACATAACGCCACGGAGCTCTTCGGTTCCAGCACTCTCGGGTGCGTCGCCGCTGTTTCGATCTCGTCGTTTTTGTTTTCTCACATATGCGCACAGGCTCTGCCGATGCGGATCTCGACAACATCCTGAAATCGTCGCCCAGTTCCAAAGGGGACTTCGTCGCGCTCTCGGAAGCCATCATCGCCCATATTGTGAAACGCCACCAGGACAAGCCGCTGTACTCTACGTTCGTCGAACACCACGTGCGCGCCCTCGCCATGCCCCTGCGCGACGTCGACGCGCAAGGCCGCGAGCGGACTCACTACTCTTGCGAATGAGAAGTAGCGGGAGAAGACAAGTGGGAAGAAGAAGACAAAAGCTGCCGCAAAGCCCGTCCTTGGCGCAAGCGAAGTTGGGAATAAGTAATTTGTCCTTTGCATTTGAGTTATATACGTTCGGCGCTGATCGATATTTTGCAGGCTGGATACGACGGTGTGCGGCGAGGCGTTGGATGATATCGGGCCCAACGCAGACGATTTTATGTGAAGTGAACGAATGTAGCCCTGCTTTGTTTTGATAGTTTAATTGATTGGTCCAGTCACCGCAATCCATCCTGTGTAGCCGAATCGCGTAGATTGTAGCATGGATTAGCCCGTGCGGTGTCCCGCCGGCACAAACAACTATTACTCTTCATCATCATCACTGTCCTCCTCATCCTCCGCAACACCGATGACGTCCCCGGTAATCCTTTCTCTCAGCTTGCGTCCCGCTTCCGCCAGCCTGGGTCCAAACACCTTGCGCGCACCAAAGTTCGCGCCGACGTCCCAAATCTGCAATTTCGCTTTTGAGCCCGCCGCGGCGAGTGTTAAAGGGTCGTCTGGAGACCAGACAGCCGAGAAGACCTCGCCCTGCAGGGTTCAGTTAGTCCAACACTGGCATCATGATACGTCGCGCTCACCAGTCCGAGATCGCGGCCTGCGACAAGGCTGACCTGCCTCTTCGTACCGTCTTCGTGCTCCTGGACGTTCCATATTTACACCATTTTGTCCGTCCCCGCCGTAGCGAGGCACCCGCGGATGTGCGCATTCACGTCCAACGCACACGCTGCGCCATCATGCGCCGCGATCGTGAAACGGGCTGGCGACGGTTGGTCGAGATCCGACGGCATCGTCCGCACGTCGAAATTGACTGTCATCCCGTTCTCTAACGGTTATCCGATGGGTCCCAACGGATGGATTCGACGTCCGCGCCGACCACAGCGCCCACGCTCGCGTCAGGCGCTCGCGAGTCGAACACCCGCACCGTGCGATCGTAGCTCCCGCTGAGCAGTACGGCAAGATCCGTGGGGTTCCACTACACGGCCTGCACCTTGTCCATATGCAGCTTCCCAAAGCTGCGCAAGGCACCCTCCTTCGGGTCCCGCGACAGGTCTCACAGCTTGACCGTGCGGTCCGCGCTCCCGCTGGCGAGCATCTGTCGCGCGGTGCGGTTCCACGAGAGGGAGACGATGGCGTCGACGTGGTGGGCCTCGCTCGCTGAGCGGTGCTTCGCCTTTTCTTCTTGCCCGTGCCCGCGGCCTCTGGGACGTGCGACGGAGTCGAGCAGGTCGATGGAGTAGATCTCGATCTCTGGTTCGAGCGTGCCGATGGCGACGTAATTTCCGAAACGTGAACCGGGGCCGTCCTCGGTGTCCATGCTTTCCAGCCGACGATAGTCGAGCCATTCGAGACAGAGCGGCATGCTGCTGAGGAGCAGGTCGTGATGCGGCCCCAGGTATTCCGTCGGCTCATCGTAGACGAAGAAATGGAGCTGAGGCACGTTCTGTTCGACAAGGGCGGTCACGAGCATGTTGTCTGTTGGTGGTGATCCCAAATACGGCGTGACCAGACGCACTGGATGCCGGCCCATCGTCTTCTTCGTCATACGTATCTAAATTGTACTCGGAGAGATCTCCGTTTTGTTTTGGGGAAACGAAGTCCTTCGTCGCGTCATCGTCCATGGCTTCGTCATCCTCGCTGCAAGACCAGTCAATCAGTCGTCCGTAGCAGAATACGGGAGAGACACTCCACCCATGTAGAGTCTTCGTCATCGTAGACAACCTTGATATCGTCAACCTCGCTGTCGTCGTCCCTTTGGCTCATGGCGTGCGCAACGGCATTCGCACGTTCTAGCTCTGTGCGCGTGTCTTCGAGCTGTATATTAGCAATGTCTATCGGCATCGTTTAGAGGCTGCTTTGATGAGTGCCGCGCGGGGGTTCCTCGCTTGACCCTTCTCAGGATGGGTCAAGAAGCACGAGGTGATAAAGCGGTGAAGTGCGTACCAGACGATCGAGTCCCCCATTTTCGAAAATTAGCAAGAGGCGCAGAGGCACGCGCGACGAGACGCACTACGAAACTCACATCGAGCGGCGACTGGACGCTGAGCGCTGACTCGGGAGCCCGTGCGACAGACCTTCCTTCTTAGGGCGTTACGCGTTACGCGTTACACTCCCGTCACGCGTAACGCCGCACTGGGTGGCGTTCGTCCCCTTTGTACACACACCACCATCATCATCATCATCATGAAAATCTGGCTTCTTCTTATCGACCATAATTTCCAGGTCGTTGGGGACGTTTTCTCCGTTGACTCTACTGGTGACTCTACTATAGAGGACTTGGAGAAGAAGGCCAAGGAGGAGAGGCTAGGACCCTCCCGCGCCGACATCCTCCCCGCCGATCTCACCGTGTGGAGATGCGTGGACCCGACAACTACTTTCGACAACGAGGACTTGGAGCGCCAAGTCAGCGAGGTTTTCTTCAGCAACTCAGTCAAAATGCTTAGGGGAAGGCAAGCGATTGCAGAGCTAAACATCTCGACGAATGAGATACTGGTTGTAAAGTTGCCCGGTCAGCCTGGTACGTCATGTGTTCCTACTGCCGTCCACTGCGTTCTCATACAGGCCATAGTTGTTACGTCGGACCAAGTTGGAAGCCCCATCATCTTACAGGTGGACCCAGAATATGAACATTGCTTCCTCAAAGCGCACTCTAAAGGGGGCTTCACGGAAGAAGATATCCAATTTAACGGTATAATGGATCGGGACAATGACGATCGCGACGCTCCCGAATTTGTCAAGAAGTACAAACAGATGCTGGCTCGAAAGCGAAAGGTGGCAGATAATGTCCGTTGTGTTTTATCTTATCGTGTTTTCAACTTCTGACAGACGAGGTCAGATGCGCGGAACAGCTGCTGACATCGTGGACGGTGGCGACGATTATTTTGATTATTCGACGGCGAATGTCTCTGCCGTTGTTGTCAAACAAGAGGTTATACACGTTGGCCAAATTTCGTCCTTATATTTTGGGGAGCATTGGGAGCTCCGGAACGACGGAAACACTAGGCTGTTCAAAGAATGCGATGCAAACTGGCTATTTTTTTACACGATCGCACTTCAGATTAAATCACGTCCTTCAAGCATAACACCAAGACTTTCCGTTAAGCTGTGAGGGTCAGCCCATTTTTATATTCTGTTGAGTTAAAATCCTTTAACAGAGGCCAAGAATCGTGGCCGTTCTCGCTCATCATCAAAGTCGACGAACTCTATCACGTGTACAAACCTAAAAGCGATTTCCTCGTTCTCAAGTTTGACCTTCCACGGATGGCCGTGGAGGTCAACTCCACTTTACTAGGTCAATCCGCCGTGGATCATCACCGCATGATGATTCAGGGAGCAAGCGTTGTCCGATTCGCGAACACCACCTTGGATACGTACAAGAACGAGAAGAATTTCGTTTTCGTGGCCATATATATCAGTGGTAACGGACAGGCAGACCGCTACTTGCTATATCAGAAAAAAGGTTCCAATCAGGTACGCACGCATACTTTACACCATTAAAGTCGTATGCTGAATCACCGTAGGTTTTTCGCAATCTGCGAACCTTCGTATTCGAAAATCGAGGAGACCGCATTGCATTCGCACTCGAACTGTACAACTTTTGTTCCGCATTGGCCGACGAGAGCGACAGCGGAGACACAGGAATAAAGGTCAAGAAGCTCGCGACCAGTGTCGAAAATTTTAGAAACAAACACAGCTTACCGGCGTTCACCGGCAAATCCAAGCGTACCGCCAACGATGATGAGGAAGACCAACCTAAGCGCAGAGTTCGTCCGAAGGGTGGCGATGAAGACGCAGCTGAACAGCTCGAAGCCTACGGATATCAAGTAGTACCAGATATACTCGAGACGGAGGGCGGTACTTGGGAATTAATCGACAAGGTACAACATACCAGAATCCATTTCTCCATTCATGACGTCGCATTGACCATTGTCTTGCAGCTACCACCGAACATCCGCACGGTGTATCGACAGAGCGACCGGAACAAGACAGAGTTGATTGCAAAGCACCTTCGCAAGCGATCGAAGGAGCTTGACATCCTCAAGTACCTCCGCACAATACGGCCACAGTCTCGTCACATCATCTCGTTTATCGAGACTATCCCTTCAAACACCGGGGGGTGGCTCATTCTACCGAAGCTGCGCTCTATCCGCTACCAAGAACTCATGGACAGTCGTGGTGTTCGCGGTCGTGACCAGCTTGGGCGGGGCCTGATCGAGGGGCTCGGATATCTTCACGAGCACGGAATTGCACATAGAGACATCAAGCCGGACAATCTTGTCTGTGACGATGATTTTTGCCTGCAAATTATCGACTTCGACGTAGCTATCCAAGTTCAGGATGAAAACACGGAAGTCGACGAATACCGCGGGACCAGAGACTGGACGGCACCTGAAATGGGAGAGGAAGACGGACCTCCGGCGTGGTATAGCCCGATCAAGGCGGATAGATGGTCGTGTGGGCGTGTTCTTCTGCGTCATATCCTGGTCGGGAAAGGAGACAACCGCCTTTCGAGGTTTGCTGAGCGGCTGATGTCGACGGATCCTCAGCAGCGACCGTCGCTACTTGCTCGGAACGAGTGGTCCGCCGTACCGTTGTCCGACATGGCCAACGTACTTAAAGTGAGCGTGAAAGAGTCGCGACCTCGGCAATACGTCGATGGAGGTATGAATCCGCCATATGCGAAGAGGCCCAGGGTTGCGGTGATGAGCGAGGTGTTCAGCCAGAGCTAAACGGATCACAGCCATCCTGACGTTAGACCAACGATACTGTACTGCTATGACTTACGATACTCAAAGTAACACTGAAACACAATGTCTCGTGCTGTACTATATTCGCTATACTCTATTTGCTTGACAATTTGGGGGCAAGTTGAAATTGATATCCGTTTTCCTACAACTTTTACATGGTGTCTGGACGAGGCTGGATCTGGGGCTCGTACTCCAGAATACAAACGGTGTAAGTCTCAATCCCAGTGAGAATCCCGATGAAGGAAAAAGAACGATAGTGATCGAAAATGAAAAGGTTCAATTTCGTTCGAAAACTGACTATATCCGTTTCAGTTCACTCACGCAACGACGTTTATCGGATTGGATCGAACGAAAATGGGATAAAAATGGACCCCATTCATTATTGTACTTTACAGGACGCTTTAATACTATTACACTTCGATTTACACTACTGCACTGCCAATCTCCCTATCTGGTGGCAAGGTCCATGGCCAAGTACCCACATCAGACGTGCACGGTGCACACTGGCACTCATGTGCAGCATCAGCATACTAGAATTGAAGTCATCAGATGAGACGGACAGGTCCGAGTCACAGGTAAAGGGTGTACTACGTACCAATGAAACGTTCTTGCCAGCCTTTTTCGCCTCAAGCTAGCACTGCTCACTGCATACCATCTATTACTATCATACATCTGTGGAGGTTGTGAGTAGCATTAGTGTCAATATAACATAAGAGAGCACTGACTTGTCTCGTGGGTGGCATCATCGTTTACCCCACCTTGTACCCCACACCCCCGCAAACTCCCTGCACGCTACCATGACCTGTTTGAGTTGACGGCGAGCAATCCGATTATCTGACCCCTGTGGTTGTGAAGGTGATATATGCGGAAACGTGATTTGTGACTCACCTTACGGTCTTCGATGTTCCCAGATGCATGGCAGATACCTTATGTTGGGCCAAGGGTAAGTATTCCGAATGTATGCGCATATAGCATGAGAGAGCGTGAGGGGGGACTAAGGGGGGACTGGCTTGTGGTGGCCATTGTCGTGAAAGCGAGCCAGGAGTTGTACCAATGGCAGCGTCTGGTGTCAAAAACAGTCAGAAGTCGAAACAGTAAGAAGTGTAGTATGTGGGTCAAATGGTCCAATGGACTTGGATTGACTTAGAATAATCCTGTTAGATTGCAGGACTCAGACGGGATACGTAGCAGCACGAGCTTGACGAGCGTGCTCAAAGAAATTCAGTTTGATTCAACGCGAGTGAACATTTTTGAACTATTTTCCAAGTTGAATCAAAATAGTTCTATATTCTTCATTCTCCGACGGATTGATTCATTTTCAACCACTATCGTTCCTTTTCCTTCACCAGGATTCTCACTGGGTCTCAACCCTCATGTAGTACATGGTATATATATGGTTGAGTATCACATCCCACTCCGTCAGAATTTTCCTGGACTGGACAGGGCTTGGGAGAAAGCATGGCCTTGTGTTTCAGGTACCTGGTTGAGAAAATTCCCTACTGACCTCTATTCATCGGGGTCTATACGACGGCCAGGAGGGTGGCAGTTTCTTTCACTGAAACCTGGCCCAGCGGTGTAAATTCTAACGCGGTTGGGTAGGACGACTACAATAAAGCGACTTTTTCAGCGTTCGAACGTGTTCCTGGATTTCTTTGTGAGTCAATAGTGAACATCTGACGATGGCGGCTCACAGCGCCCACCAGCGGCGAGTGCCGTACCCAACAACGCAGCTGCCAAGGGCAAATGGGAGGGAGAAGACGAAAATGACTATGGGCCGTCATACGTATTACTCGAACACCCCGTTCCTCCCTGATCATCGCGATCAGCACAGAGCGACTGGGAGGCATCCTCCAAGGACGACGAGGTAAAGGCGAAGCCTGCAGCGGCAGCAGCGGCGCCGCCCAAGAAGGGGACGCTTAAACAACAGCTTGCCAAGAAGGAGGCCGTGCGGCGGACACAGCTTGCCGCGGGTGGCAGTGACGCGGATTACGACGAGGATGTGGTGCTCGACCCGCGCGCGATGGCGCGACTCGAGAAGGAGCGCGAGCTCGAGTCCAATCTCCATAACACCACAGAGCCCGAGCTCTTCGGTTCCAGCACTCTCAGGTGCGTCGCCGCTGTTTTGATCTCATCATTTTTGTTTTCTCACATATGCACACTGGCTCCTCTGCCGATGCGGATCTTGACACAACATCCTGAAATCGTCGCCCAATTCCAAAGAGGACATTGTCGCGCTCTCGGAAGCCATCATCGCCCATATCGTGAAACGCCACCAGGACAAGCCGCTGTACTCTACGTTCGTTGAACACCATGTGTGCACCCTCGCCATGCCCCTGCGCGACGTCGACGTCCGCAAGGCCGCGAACGGACTCACTACGCTTGCAAATGAGAAGCAGCGGGAGAGGACAAGTGGGAAGAAGCCAAAATCTGCCGCAAAGCCCGTCCTCGCCGCAAGCCAAGTTGGGAATAAGTAATTCGTCCTTTGCATTTGATATATACTAGCTCTTGCGGGAGGGCCCAGGGCCCTCCTTGTGTGTACATGCAGACTCTTGTTCAAACTTGAGTCAGCTCCTGAAAGGCTGCAAGTGGTGCTCGCTTGGGTGCTCACATACATTTTGCCAAGTGTGAAGGGGACATAAAGTTGCTTAGGTAGTGGGAGCTGAGTGCTGAGCGCTGAGCGATGATACGACCACACTCTCCTTGGGCCCTGAAAAGGGCTATTTTCGCACTTTCTACTTTCTGTATTCACTCACACTCGCTCGCGCTTTCTGGACGCTTTCTAAGCGCCGCGTTCCCGCGCTCTGTGCGCGCTTGGCTTTCCTCTGACTCCGGACCCTCAGGCTTCCCTTCGCGTTTCATCATTCCACTTTCCCCTGTTAGCTAATGTACCCTCTTTCCTTGGTATATAGCTCCTGTATTTACAAATAGACTTCTAATAGTAGACTTTTGAGCTCAGTGTAGCTTGCTCCTCTGCGTTACCCAGTGTGCCGCACTCGCGTGCGGCCTTACAGCAGGTTCCATATCAATAGATACCTAGCAACCATTTTTCACACATAGGCAGCATTTGAATGGGTATTTCGGTGACCATGCCGAGTTTTCTTCCCACACAAACTAATTGAAGTAATTAAATAATGAATTTATATAATGTACTTATCATTTTCATGACTAACTGGGAAAGCCACAAGCGTGAGGTATTGACCTCAGGAATCACAGGAAGAAAGTAAAAAAATAGATAGAAATCTCGTGTATTCAATGAGAGAAACAAACCCATAGTTGTACTAAATGTAAGTAAGGGGGCCAACATTGTGGCCAGCAACGTCCCATCACCTTCCATTGTCGCCGTTGTCATCAGAGCATGATTGTCTGGGGCTCCAACCACCATATTTGTGTTTGCCTTACATCACCATGGTTGCGGTCATAGTTGCTCTGTGGCAGTTGTGGTCATGATTATTGTCTTGCTACCCTCGCCATAGTGGCCTCACTGCCTGTCATTTGCAACTTATCAGTGGTGGGACTTGCGCACTGTGTTGAATTGATATTGCAATGGGATTTCATGCAGCATCATGACCGCTTGCGTGGCTGTGTTGTGATAGCACTGACATGGCATCATGACGAGTCTTGCACACCGTGACAGGGTGGCGGACTAGTGAAGGGTGTACACGGCAGCCACGTGTCCACATGTGGTGAAGCAATAACGATAGCGGTAAGGAAGGAGCACAGCACAGTGGGTGTATCATGATGGGTCTTGCGTGCCATAGTGGTGGCAATGGTGGAGGGTGGATGCAGCGGCCATGGCAAGGCGATGAGGACTTGAGGGGTGAGGCGAGACAGTGAAAAAGGAAACAAAAAAAAAAGGATATATCTTGATCACTGGGCCAAAGCCCAGCTCATCATCAGGTGTGTCTTTATGATGGATGTTGAGGGAATAGTGGGTGGGGGAAAAGGGAAGGAGGCGATGGTGGATGACAAAGGGTGGCATGACCAACACGTTTGACAGGTAATGAGGCCGATGAGGGAGACATGTAGTGGGAACCCGAAGCTGAAGCTGAAGCGCTGAAGACCGAGGATGTGTATAGCCTGGAAAAAGTATACAACTCACTTTTGATCCAGTGTCAAATTTGGGGGAAGGCTAATCTACTTGAAAGAGGGAGAGTAATGATGATTCTTGGGTAGACAGTGAGCACATATGAGGAGATCGAGGATGGAGTGGACAAGGTGGTTGTTGTAACGTCTACCACGGACGTTTGCCTGACTTAGGCCTCTTGGCGTGTGACGATCCTTGAAAGTCGAAAGTTGTGGTTGGCGAAAGTTTGCGGGTAGAAGGCTGGATGGGGTTGAAGGCTCTCGTCTCTCCCAAAGTAGGCGTGGAGATCTTCTAGTTGTACAACGCCTTGGGGAATCTTATCGATGTATCTGGCGTGGGCCCAGGAGGTACTGTCAAGGATGAAGAAGAAGTGATACAGGAGAGGCCACGCGATCGTTGTGATACAAGAATACTTGGTAAGCTGCGATGTCTGCAGGGAAGTCCACTGATCTGCGAAGGGACAGGCAAGGATAAGTCACGGGGGATCCCTGGTCTAAGGGGATATGCCAGACGACTCACTTAAGAGGGAAGACCTCTCAGCAAAGACGAGTAGAAGATGGTGGTATTGGAAGAAGACCAAGATGCCGTTCTTGGTCTTCGCACTACTCTACTTATACAGGTACGCGCGGGCTTTGAAGCGCCGCTCGAATATTACTAGCCAATAGCGTAAGTACCGTGAACCCTAGTACAGCTATCCTAGTATGAGTCACTACGAGTCATCCCGAGATCCGATCCGCTATCATACAATCACGTGCACCGGAGCTTACCCAGCTGACTGATCCTACAAGTCCATGACGATATACTGCTGACGGTGGTGTCATGGCTGACGCATCAGTGTCCACTTCCCTGGCCCGAGGCGCCGATCAATCCAGAACGTAACATCACCCCCTTCTTATGGTCGAGCCCCAGCTTGACCGCGCTGGGCAGCCTCTCTTTCCTCCGCTACCTGCAGCCCCACCTGGACCCCCGGTCGGTATGAGTCCCGCTCCGCCTCGATGTGGGTGATCACGTTGGCCCTCTGGAGTCGGAGCACGCAATCCCTCCATACCCGGGCTATCTTGTCCAGCTCGTCCATCTTCTTCGTCAGCTCCGCCTCCTTGGCCTCGTACCTGGCCTGCGCGCAGCGGTAGCAGTGGACCTCCGCAATAAGGGTGAGGTCTTTCATGCCCGTGAGGGCACGATCGACCAACTCACGCATGGAGCTGCGCTGATCCAGAAAGATCAGGTCGTCGTTGTAGTAGTGGCTGTCCACGGGGTAATCGTAGTTGGGGGCGGCGTGTGCGGGCTTCCCGTATTGCTGGTCGCTGCCGCTCCTGTAGGCAAGGATGAATGGGTCCGCCGTAAGGATGAGCTGCGTATACCGAGCTGGGTGCAGCCAGTCTTGAGCATCGCAGATCTGGAAAGGGATATAGTGTACTCCCCTGTTGTGTTGGAACCCTGACGGGTGGAGGAGTCTCCACTTGGCGTCGGGAAACCGGGCTGTGTTCCTCCGTACGGTATCGGTGGATCTGGGGTCGAGCAGCTTTTGGCATAAGGATAGGTTCCCCGTCGGTGGTGCATAACGGCGGGGTTTCGTTGTGCGTAGTAGTGAGGTGGTTGCCGTAAGTGAGGTGTTCATGTAGAGGGCAATGTTCCTCCGATAGGTACCGGTCGAAGTCCTGGTCCTCTTGAATCGGAGTTTCGTCCGAATCAGGGTTGAGCTGTCGTTGACATGTTGGTCGGCAAAGGATCTCTTGTACCAGCTCTGGTAGAGGTTGGCGAAGGAAGTAGGGATGGTACGGGGGTCGGTGGACGACTTGCTCCGTTGTGAATGGACTGGGGAAGCGACAAGGGTGATGGTGGCGTGTCTTGAACGATGAGGGTAGGCTGGATTGATACTGGGAGTAGGTCATCGAGGACATAGTGGACTTGGACTCGAGGAGAGGGCATGAGTATGTGTGAGGGAAGGAGAGAGGGATGGGGACATCTCTTGGATTTTCCCTGTGCTTATATGTGTTTCTCTGGCGGGGTTTGAACAGTTTGAATTCCCGAATTGCTTCATCAGCGAATACGTCATCCTTGGAGACCCACTGGTTGTCTGAGTCCGGATATCCAGCGCCACTTGACCAAATACTGCAGTTTCTTTGTCCTGCCGAACCGCCGAGAGTCTAGGATCTTCTCAACTTCGTATTCTTCTTCTCCGTCAACCAAATCTGGCGGTGGGTGCTGGTAATTTGGGCCGTGTGTGGGAGTTTCTTTGTATGGAGTTAGGAGGTCCGTGTGAAACACTGGGTGGATGCTCCACTGTGTGGGAAGTTCTAGACGGTAATTGACTGCGGACATCACCTGGATGATCTGGAACGGGCCATGTCTTCTTGGCACGAGTTTTGCGGTTGGTTGGTTGGTACGTAGGTGGCGTCCTTTGAGCCACACGAGGTCTCCAATTTGATACTTTGGAGTGTCCTTGTGTTTGATCCACCCCTGCTGTGCTTTGATCATCAGTTCCTGGGCGCGCGTTCTAGCTTCTTTGAACTGCTGCGCCCACAGCGCTACTTGTGGGATAGGGGAAGGTCGATCGATCCAATCAGCATGTGGGTTGTATCCCATGAGGACGTTGAAAGGAGATTCTTTGGTGGATTCGTTCGGCCAGTTGTTGTGTGTGAATTCCGCCATTGGTAGATATCGCGTCCAGTCGTCTTGTCGTTCATTAACCCAGAACCTTAGGTACTGCTCTAGCCACTGGTTGGTCCATTCCGATTGGCCATCGGTTCTGGGGTGATATGCCGTGGAAATGTTTTGCTCGATCCTGAGTATTTGGCACAGTTCGCGGGTGAATTTTGACGCGAATCTCGGATCTCTGTCACTGATGATGTGCGCTGGCAGTCCGAATCTAGGGAAAACATGTGTCACATACAGGGCCGCAGTTCCTTCCACGCTTATTTCCTCCAGGCATGGGATAAACACTGCTGCTTTAGAGCAGTCGTGGTCTGTTACTGTCAGTATGGAATCGCAGCCATTCAATTGGGGAAGTTTTGTGATGAAGTCTAGTGCGATGACCTCGAATGGAGTTGCTTCCGGTTTAGGGAATATGGGTTGTAGAGGGGCATGTGTTGGTCGGTTATTGACCTTAATTCGTTGACAGTTGGCGCATCCTTTGACGTAATCTTGTGCCTCTTGCCAAAGTCCTGGCCACCAATAGTATCTTTCGATTAATTTGATGGTTCGGTTGATTCCGGGATGTCCATAGGCAAGTGTATCGTGGTGGGCTTGTATAATACGCTTTTGTTCGTGCACGTCGCCTGTGACCACTCTTCGTCCCTCCTTGTACCACGTATTTTCGATGCACTTGAGTTTGTGTGGGTCTACCCATTTCATGATGGTGTTGTTGTCCTGGGTGTATACTGGGTGCGTGGGTTGCATTTCGTCCATTGTGATTTCCGGGCTTATGCGTGTTGGGTTTTCTGTGGTGTCGATGCTCGCAGCTCGGACGAATATATGATCAGGGAGTACCGTGACTTGTTCATTGTCGTGCTCTCCTTGGTCGTAGTCGGGCCTCCTTGATAAGGCGTTGGCCCTTCCGTTTGCTGTTCCCTTGATGTGGTGAATCTCTATGTCGTATTCGGAGAGTTCCAGCACTTCCCTTGCCACTCGTCTACTTATCTTTTGGGGGGATCTCCAGTACTGCAGGTTCATGTGATCAGAGAACACCTTGATCTTGTGTGGGGATCCCGCGAGGTAGGCTCTCCAGTTTCTTAGTGCCTTGACAATGGCTAATAGTTCCAAGTGGTAGATGTCGTAGTTTCGTTCTGCCGCGTTAAGGGTGTTGGAATAATAAGCGATTGGGTGTCGTTTGTTGTCCTTGTCTCGTTGGAGTAGTACCGCTCCTACTGCGTATCCCGAAGCGTTGACTTCTAGTTCGAAGGGTTTGTCCAGTTCTGGGTGTTTGAGCACTGGTTCTTCCATTACGAGGGTTTTGAGTTTGTCAAATGCTGCTTGTTGCTCTGTTCCCCATGACCATTCCGTGTCTTTGCGCGTGAGTTTGTTGAGTGGGCGTGCGTGTGTGGCAAAATTTCGAATGAAAGCGTGGTAGAAGTTGCAGAACCCTAGGAATGATCGCACCTGTTTTACGTTTTTGGGGGTCGGCCAATCACGGATGCCAGAAATTTTGACGGGGTCCATGCGAATCACCCCCTTCTTAATGATTACCCCCAGGTAATCGAGGGTGTCGGAGTGGAATGTGCACTTTTCCAATTTGAGGTATAAGTCGTGTTGTTCTAGTAAGTCCAGGATATCATGGACTGCTTCCGTGTGGGCTTGTTCCGTGGTTGCCGTTGCAACTCCAATGTCGTCCATGTATGTAATGCCACCACTGGTGTTAGTCCGACTTGGACTGCGAAAGGGCGTTCACGACTTAGCGAAAGTATCTTTGATAGTCATGTGACCGAACCACGAGACACACGGCGCTTATATGGCACGTGATCTGAGCATACACCAGGACAAGCCGTGCCACTGGGTAATCCGACGATCGGTGAAGATGACTTGCTTGGGAAGAGACAAGCGAAGAGCACGTAATAGAGACGAAAATGAAGTGGTGATTGAAGAAGACCAAGATGGCGTATCTTGGTCTTACCATGCCACTATTTATACATGTATGGGGTCGCTTTAAAGCTCCCCTCGAATCCATACGACGAACAGTGTAAGTAGCTCGAACCCTACTACAGCTATCCTAGTGTTGACTCATGCCCTGATGGCATGTGATTGTGCTACGTGCTGACTGATCCTCCTGTCCATGACACATTACTACTTACTACGTGGTCATAATCGTGAGTAAGAGTCCGTTCCCTGCGTGTCGTGACATCACCCCCTTTTCAGCTGCGACGACCACAGCGCCGAGTGGGGCCTATCCCTCCGACCCATGCTTCCTGCCTCTCCGTGATCCGATCCAGTACGTTGGCCATCTCCAACCAGAATTTGCACCGCGCCAACTCTGCCTGTACCCCTCCAAGTGCCTGGGCCAGGGCATGAAGCCTCTGTTCCATCCTCTTGGCCTCGTGGCGGTAGGTGCGAAAGCGTGTTACCTCTGCTTTGACCCCTACATCCCTCAGCTCGTTCAACGCCCGGTCTGTCCTGTGCTTGTTGCTATGTCCGCCGATGAGGGCATATAGGTCTTCGGGGGCGTAGTGGGGCTTCCCCGCCTCGCGTACCTGTGGCTCTGCGTACAGGGGTTGGCTATAGACCTTGTCGCTGTTGTCGACGAGGCCTAGTACGAGGGGGTCGGGGCCGGCGACTACTTGGACGAAGGTCGCTTGGCGCGTCACCCCCTGCACATTGGTGATGGGGTAATGGACGAAATCGTCCCCCCGATTGTGTTTGTAGCCATGTGGGGCGGTGCGAGTGTTGCCTCCCAGGTAGCGGAGGCGGACGGCGGGTAGCATTTGAGTCTCGGTGTCAACGACGACTCCGGCACGATACAAGGGTCGCCCTGTAGTGTCGCAGGCGTATGGGGTTTCGCGGGGGTCGTCAGAGTCGGTGGCCGTAATGAGGTAGGGCTGCTCAACTGGGTACCATTCCTTCAGTGCTCCCTCTACTGCCTCGTACACTGCTCTCTCAGTGTTGCGATGTGCTGTCGGCGTCGAATGAGGATGCACGCTCGTTGTGCTGCCGCTGCTGCCTCCACTGGTCCGCGTGCGGTTTCCAGGGTCGGTTCTTCATCCATTCTTGCCATCGCAACGTGGCCAGTGTCTTCTTCTTCTTCTTGCTGCTTGACTCGGACTGGGAGAGGTCGAAGTGGGGGACTTGCAAAGAGTCCGACAGCTGCGCGAAGCCTAGTAATCTCGGCCTCAGTGTATGGCGCGGTGTTGAGGTGGTCCCCACGGCTGTTGGTGAGCCAGTAGGTGGCGGGTTGGTCGGGCTCTTCGACGTTGATGATAGATTGCGCGTTGGTGAGGGCCTCTCGAAGCTCTTCGTGGGTGAGGCTGTCGATGAGATGGGCAGAGAGAGGGGTGGAAGAGGTGGCAGCGGAAAGAGACATTTGAGATTGAGTGAGGAGTCCAGTGTGACGGGGTGGAGGAGACTTAGCGTTGTTCCTTCGGTTTATATGTATCCTGGCGATGGTTGAACTCCGCTCATACTCCGCTATGGCTTCGTCAGCAAATACGTCATCCTTGTTGACCCACTGGTTCTCCGAGTCTGGGTATCCTTTCCATTTCACAAGGTATTGCAATTTCTTGTTCCGGCCGAATCGTCTGGAGTCTAGAATGTGTTCCACTTCATACTCCTCTTCTCCATCTACCAGATCTGGTGGTGGGCGTTGGAAGTTTTCCCCATGCATGGGCGTCTCGCGATAAGGTGTGAGTAGGTCGATGTGAAACACAGGGTGAATGCTCCACTGCGTGGGAAGCTCGAGTTGGTAATTGACCGGTGACAGGACTCGTGTGATTCGGAATGGACCGTGGTGTCTCGCCGCGAGTTTGGCCGTTGGTTGATTGGTTCGGAGATGTCGTCCTTCTAGCCACACCTGATCTCCCACCTGATATTTGGGTGTGTTTCGGTGTTTGATCCACAGAGATTGTGCCTTTTGGATGAGGTTTTGGGCTTCTTTCCATGTGTCTCGGAATTGTTGAAGTCTCAGTGAGTACCTGTGGGATGGGCGTTGGCTTATCAATCCAATCAGTGTGCAGATCATATCCCATCATGAGTGAGAAAGGGGACTTTCTTGTTGCTTCGTGCGGCCAGTTGTTATGCGCGAATTCTGCCATGGGTAGAAACTGCGCCCAGTTATCTTGACGCTCGTTAGCCCAGAACCGGAGGTATTGTTCTAGCCATTGATTGGTGCGTTCCGATTGTCCGTCCGTTCGGGGATGGTATGCCGTGGAGATATTCTGATAGATGCCAAGGATTCGGCACAGCTCTCTCGTGAATTTCGATGCGAAACGTGGGTCATGGTCGCTAATAATTTTTGCCGGTAATCCGAACCTCCGGAATACGTGAGTGACGTACAGGGCTGCTGTTTCTTCTGCCGATATTTCTTCGTTGCACAGGATAAACACCGACACTTTGGTGCAGTCGTGGTCGGTTACGGTAAGAATTGAGTTATACCCCTGTGATTCCGGCAGTTTAGTGATAAAATCGAGTGCAATGGTTTCGAATGGTTTGGCATCGATTTTTGGTGTGATGGGCATCAGTGGGGCTTTCGTCGGGCAGTTGTTGACCTTGTGTCGTTGGCATTCCGCGCATCCTTGGACATATTTGGTTATGTGTTTGGTCATATTCGGCCACCAGTAGCTTCTTTCGATAATTTGTGCCGTTCGCTTGATTCCTGGGTGGCCGTAGACTGGGGGGTCGTGGTGATTCACGATGATGGTGCGAACTTCTTCTGGTCCTCCGGTGATTACTCGTGCGCCTTGGCGATACCAGGTTCCATCGATCTTTTTGAGTTTGTGTGGGTCTACCCAAGGGAGTATCGCGTGTTCGTCTTGATCGTGTACTTCTGAATTTTGCGTGGTGAGGCTTCGTACGAATACCTTTTCTGGTAGAACTACGACTCCTTCGTTGTCTTTTTCTCCTCTGTCGTAGTCTGGTCTTCGTGATAGTGCGTCCACGCGGCCGTTGTTTGTCCCTTTGATGTGGTGGATCTCAAAGTCGTATTCCATGAGTTCTAGGACTTCTCGAGCTACGTGACGACTTATCTTTTGTGGTGATTTCCAGTGTGTGAGATTGAGGTGGTCGGAGAAGATCTTGACCTTGTGTGGTGATCCCGCTAGGAAGTGTCTCCAGTGTCGTAGCGCTTTGACGATGGCTAGGAGCTCCAGATCGTAGATGTCGTAGTTGCGTTCCGCTTCGTTCAGAGTGGCCGAGAAGTATCCGACGGGGTGGCATTTTCCGTCTTGTTTCTTTTGAAGGAGGACTGCACCTACTGCGTATCCGGATGCGTCTACTTCGAGTTCGAATTGATCCGTTAGCGTGGGATGAGCTAGTACTGGTTCGCTGGTGACTAGGTCTTTGAGGGTTTGGAATGCTTTTTCCTCGTCTTTGCCCCACGTTCACTCTGTGTCTTTGCGCGTGAGTTTGTTAAGGGCCCGTGCGTGTGTGGCGAAACCACGAATGAAGAGGCGGTAAAAGTTGCAGAAGCCTAGGAAAGATCGTACATCACGTACTTTCATGGGTGTGGGCCAGTTGCGTATGCCTGCAATTTTTACGGGGTCCATGTGAGTCACCCCCTTTTCAAGAATTACCCCCAGGTAATCCATTCGTGGTTGGTGGAATGTGCATTTGGATGGTTTGAAGTAAAGGTCGTGGTCCATTGCGACTTGAAGGACCACACATACGGCTTCTATGTGTGCTTGAAGTCCTGCGCGTTCGAGAGTTGCTATTCCGATGTCGTCCATGTATACACATATTATCGTGCCCATTGCCGCAAAGACACGGATTGTGTCACCTAGTATGTTGTTCATCATATTCTGGAATGTCGCCGGCGAGTTCGTGAGTCCAAAATACATAACGAGCGGTTTGAATAGTCCGTATTTTGTCTTGAATGCTGCTTTGTACTCGTCGCCTTCCTTGATGCGTACGTTGTTGTATCCCCAGCGGATGTCGAGTTTAGTGAAGATGTGGCCGTCTCCGAGGTCGTTTATGAGTTCCGACATGAGGGGTAGTGGGTATTGGTTGCGCACCGTGCAGGCGTTGATGCGTCTATAATCCTGTACTGGCCTCAACTTTCCGTCTTTCTTTTTGATGAAGAAGAATGAGGAGGCGTAAGGGGACTTCGACGGTCGGATGTAGCCTAGTTTCAGTTGTTCGTCTAGCCAGTTGCGTAGTTGACCGTCTTCATCCTGTGACATGGGGTAGACTTTGCAGTCGATGCTGGGGGGTGTGCCGGGTTTGAAGTCGATTGCGTGATCCCATGGTCGGGATGGTGGAAACCGGTGAGATGCTTCTTCGCTGAAGATTTTCACGAATCGCTTGTACGGTTCAGGGATGGTTGTGACTATGGTGCCTTGGTTAGCAGCTATGGCAAGCTCTGTGGCTGTGGTGCGTATCTGGCATTCTTCTTCGAGTTCTTGAACGATCTCCCTGGCTTGGTCTTCGGTTAGAGCGCTGGTGATGGTGACCTGCATTTCTGCGGGGTTAATTGACCGGAGTACCACCGGGAGGGTGTTTTCGTGAATTGTGGCATGTGCCCAGCTGATGGTGGGTTCGTAGGTGGCTAGCCAGGGGTATCCGAGAACAAGGTCTTCGTTTCCGATGTCCGTGACCAGGAATCTCATGACTTTGTTAGTTCCGTTGGTTTGGACGTCCAAATCGATGAAGTGAGTGATGGACCCAGCTTTGTTCTCCATGTTGTCTATGTTCCATATTTTCTTTGGTTTCTTGAGGGTTTGAAGCCCGAGGCCCATTTGTTTGGCGAAGGTGGGTCTTATGAAGTTGTCGGTGGCTCCGGAATCTACGAGCCCTTTTATGTCGGCCATGGAGTAATTTGTACGAATCGAGACTGGAATTCGAAGCGAACGGTAGCGAGTCATGATTACAGAATTACAATTGACTGCCCTCACCCAGGCCGATGGGTTCAGGCGTCCTGAAAACCCTCTTGGGTCCAGAGATCTTTGAATACGAGGTCTTTGACCTCGTCACTTGCTCCCCTCAACATCTCCATCCACTCCTTGGCTTGTTCTTGTGGGGTGGTTTCTACGCGGCGCACCGCTGCGGGTTCGTGGCCATAGTAGCCGGTGTCCGTGCTTCGGCTTGTACTTGTGTATGGTTGGGCAGGCTGTCTTGGCTTTCTGGGGCGTGTGCATTCTCGTGAGAAGTGGCCCGGGTTGTTACAGTTGTAACATATTACTTCCCTCATATCGCGGCGTTGACCCCCTCCTCGATTTTGTCCTGGTCCTCCTCTTGGTGGGAATGGGGATCGCTGGTAGCCCCCTCGGTTTGGGTCCCCTACTTCGGCGAGGCGTGTGCGGGTACTGGTCTGCCGATGTGTCCATGGCGTCTGGATCGTGGCGAGGTGGTTGAAATCTGGGTGGTGCCCATTGCGGGGTGTAGCCGCGGTTCTGTTGGGGTCTCGGTGTTGGGGGGTTGCGTGGGGCGATGTTGATTCCGAGGTGGGCGCGCAGATGGATGTATTGTTTTTGCCTTCGGAGTGCAGCTTCCTTCCATTGGTTGAAGGTTTGGGGGTCGTCCAGCTCGTAGATTTTTGTGAATAGTGCTCTCAGTAGCCCCGCCGTGAATCGATCCAGGGTTTGGCGGTCAGTTGAGGCGGTAGTCAGCCTTCCGTGCCAGCTGTTCGAAGTTGGTGACGTATGAATCAATGTCGTCACCGATCATCTTGAATCCTTTTGCTAGGGTGGCCTGCGCCTGTTCTTGTTCCAGCACGTTTGAGAATCGGTCTGAGAATCCTGCCAGTTAGAGTGTCCCATAGATAGGGGTTGTATCGGCTACGTCCGTGATGTAGCTCGTTGTTGAGCCATTGGAGGAAGCCAAGTGTCCAATTCGACACTCGCGGTCCTTTGATGAAGCCTAGGAACAGTAGGCATCGCCGATAGACGTTGGTCATAATTGGCGCTTCTGAATTCTGTCCCCAGTATATGTGCCACTGCGTGAGGAAGGACTCATACTCATCTCTATTTCCGTCGAAGATGTTTGGGGTCTCTCCCACTAGTTTGTCAGCCCCATGGGGTGCTCCTGGTACTCCCGGTGCTCCTGGAGCTGGTCCTCCTGCCGGTGGTGGTGGTCCTCCTCCGAATGGGTCTCCACCTCCTCCTCCTCCGAATTCAGGTTGTCGTCTTCCTGGGGGTCCTTGGCCGAAGCTGCCTCCTGGTCTTCTGGGTTGTGGGGGGCCTCCTGCGCCTGGCGGAGGGTCCGCGACGTCTGGTCCTACTGCTCTGAAGATTGCCGCATCGTCGGCTGTCATTCGGTGTCCTGTTGTTGGGTTTATGGGGTGTAGGTAGGCCTCGGCTTCTTCGGTGATTCTTCGGGCCTCTTCGATTGCTGTGTCGACTTCGGTAATTGTCGCGGTGGCCATTTCTGTGGGGGGATGTACTTCGATGTTTTCTGGTTCGTTTATGCGTAAGGACTCAGCTGTTTGTATTATATCCCCCACTTCTGACTCTTCATCGTTTGTTTCCTCGTCGTCTCCGCTAGTTTCCGATGGTGCGGGGGTTCTGGGTTCAGAAGTGCTTGGTTCCTCTTCCGGTTGTCCGTCTATGTGTCCCCACTCTGTGCGTGTGGGTAGGTTCCTTGAGTCGATGTTGCAGTTGTAATTTCTTCCTGCGGGTCGTACTGCGTCGTAGCGGTTATCTACGGGGTTCCACATAATCTCGACCCAGCACAGGTGATTGAAATTGAACTCAACGGGGCGATATCAGGTTGGGCCCGATGCGAAGTCTACGAAGTATCCTGTCTCTCCCCTGTATTCCCTCCAACGGGCAGCTCCTAAGAATTGTGTTGGGACATTACGGTCTCCCCTTCGTTCGAGGGAGTAGGTTTGAAAGTTTCTCCACTGGTCCCTGGTTGTGAACGCCATGATGAATGGATCTTGGTCTTAATGTAACGCCACCACTGGCGTTAGTCCGACTTGGACTGCGAAAGGGCGTTCACGACTTAGCGAAAGTATCTTTGATAGTCATGTGACCAAACCACGAGACACACGGCGCTTATATGGCACGTGATCTGAGCGTACACCAGGACAAGCCGTGCCACTGGGTAATCCGACGATCGGTGAAGACGACTTGCTCGGGAAGAGACAAGCGAAGAGCACGTAATAGAGATGAAAACGAAGTGGTGATTGAAGAAGACCAAGATGGCGTATCTTGGTCTTACCATGCCACTATTTATACATGTATGGGGTCGCTTTAAAGCTCCCCTCGAATCCATACGACGAACAGCGTAAGTAGCTCGAACCCTACTACAGCTATCCTAGTGTTGACTCATGCCCTGATGGCATGTGATTGTGCTATGTGCTGACTGATCCTCCTGTCCATGACACATTACTACTTACTACGTGGTCATAATCGTGAGTAAGAGTCCGTTCCCTGCGTGTCGTGACAATGTATACGCGTATGATGGTTCCCTTTTTCTCATGGTATTCGATGAGTGGTTCGAAGATTGAGTTCATCATTCCTTGGAAGGTTGCTGGTGCGTTTGTCATGCCAAAGTACATCACCAATGGTTCGAAGAAACCCCGTTTGGTTTTGAATGCTGCTTGTGTTCATCTCCAGGTTTGATTCTGACGTTTGTGTATCCCCATCTGACATCGAATTTGGAGAAGATCCATCCTCCGCTAAGGTCTGCGATTAGTTGCGGTATGAGTGGAAGTGGGTATTGATTGCAGTATGGTCCATGTGTTGAGTTCCCTGTAGTCCTGTACTGGCCATAGTTTTCCATCCTTCTTTTTAACAAAGAAGAATGGGGCTGCATACTGAGACTTAGATGGTCGAATGTATCCTTTGGCCAGTTGTTCGTCCAGGAATTCCAGTGCTTTGTCCTCCGTTGGGTTGAGTGGGTAGACTTTGCAGTTGATGTGGTCCAGAGCGTTTGGTTTGAAGTCGATGGCATGATCCCATGGTCTAGGGGGTGGAAATCGGTAGGATTCTTCTTCACTGAATACCTTTGCGTGTCTCTTGTATTTGTCGGGTAGTTCCTTTGTTTCCGTTGACTGTGCCGAGATTGCTAATTCTGTTGCCGTTGTGCGTCCATATATTGGATTCATTTCCTCCTCCAGTTCCTTGTAGGCTTGTTCGCGTTCTTCATCTTGTATCCTTGTGACGATGTTTCGAATTTCTGCCTGGATAGTTGCTGTTTTATTGGGGTTAATGGTGCGTATGATGATTGGATATTGCTTGGTATCCATGGTGGCGGTGGCCCATTGTATGCGTGGTTGAAATGTTGCTAGCCAGGGGTACCCCAGAATGAGGTCTTCCCCTCCTACATTGGTGATGAGAAACTGGATGGTTTTGAGTTTTCCATCAGTTTGTATATTTAGATCGACGCAGTGGGTGATTTTCCCTCCTTTGTTATGCGTCCCATCTATGTTCCATATATTTCGGGGGTTAGGTAGTTCCTTGGTCCCTAACCCCATCTTCTTTACGAAGTCTGGATGTATGAAGTTGTGGGTGGCTCCAGAGTCCACCAGTGCTTTCTTTTCGGCCATGTAGTAGCTCATGCGAATCGAAACTGGGACGTGCATAGATCGATAGTGCGTGATAAGCGACGAGTTACAATTTAAAGCCCTCACCCAGGCCATTGGGTTCAGGCGCTTTGAAAATCCTGCCTCCCTGCCATGTCTCGTGCGAACACCTCCCTCTTCTCCTCCAATAAGGCAGCGATGCGACCCATGATGTCGTCGATCTGGGGGTCGGTGTCTGCGCGGTTAGCTTGGACGGGCCCGTCGAAATCTATAAGGGCGTCTCCTGCTATGCTTTGAGGAGCGGTGGGGATTTCTTCTATGTAGGCTCCTCTGCCTCGTGCTTTCTTTGGCTGGTTACAGTCTCGTGAGAAGTGACCTTTCTGGTTGCAGTTAAAGCAGGTTACGTCCCTGATGTTTAGGACTCCGCGTCCTCCTCCCCGGTGCTGCATAAATCCAGCTCTTGGTGGGAATGGGGGTCTTCTCGGGGTCCAGTCCCTGGGGTCTTCTGGGTGGTTGCGATTGACATCGCCTATTTTGGCGACTCGTGCTCGGACTCTTCCCGGTGTGGTGTCCATCGCGTCGGGGTGATTTCGGTACTGTTGCCACCCTTGTTGGGTTCCTTGCCTCTGCGGGGCTTGGAATCAAAGAGGTTGGTTGGGGCAGGGGCGTGGCATGGCCTGTGGTTGTCTCCCAAATCCGTCTGACCTGGCCCTCATATGTAGGTACCGTTTCTGCTGTTCGATGAGCGCGCTTTTCCATTGAGAGTAGCTGCGCGGGTTGTGGAACTGGTAGGCATTCTGGTATAATTTGAGGGGGACACCTCGTGTGAATTTGTCGAGGACTAGTGGTTCGTCCAACCAGTAGTCAGCCTGTCGAACCAGCTTTTCGAATTTAGTGACGTAGCTGTCAATGTCCTCGTTGACCATTTTGAACCCTTTATCGAGTTCCACCCTTGCGCGGTCCTTTTCCAGGTTGTCGCGGAATTGTCCCTTGAATGCAAGTTCTACTCCTGTCCAGAGCCATGGGTCGTTCTTGTTTGCTTGGGCGTCGAGCCATTTTGTGGTTTCTGTTGCCCATTCATCGACGAGTGGTCCTTGGACGTAGGTTAAGAACATCATGGCTTTGATGTACGGGACCTTGAGGCTTCGGTTCGCGGCATTGACTCCTGTGAATCGGTTCCATTGGGAGAGGAACGCTTCTGCTTCGTCACGGTTACCCGTGAATATCTTGGGTTCTTTTCCTAGGAACTTGTCTGTGTCAGGCATTGCAAACGCCGGTACACCTGTCTGTCCATCGTCATGGGGGTTGTCGTCGGGGTCTCCTCCCGGTGGCGCTCCTCCACCTCCCCCTCCTCCTTCATCAGGGGATGTTCCGAATATTGCAGTTCTGGCTTGTGCCATTGTTAATGTAGTGGTGCCAGACATGTCTGTGGGGATGGACTTAGCGATCTGTTCGAGGTGTTCTTCCTCCTTTTGATCCTTGATGATGCAGATTTCTTCCGGGTTGCTTGTGATAGATGGGGATGGTGCTGGTGTCTTTGGTGTTGGTGATCGGACTGGTTCCTCTTCTTCTCTGTCGATTGGTCCCCACTGGTCTCTAGTGGTGACGTTGGATTGGAGGGCGTCGAGGCTAAGGCTTGAGCTTGCTGGTCTGTTGACTTGGTATTTGTTGTGTGTGTCGTTCCACTGGATTTCGACCCAGCAAAGATTGTCAAAGTTGAATTCTACAGGGATGAGTTGGCTTTGTCCCTGTCGGTTGACGTAGTAGGTGAAGTATCCTGGGTTTTCCTCGTCGTCTTTCCAAAATGCGTTCTCTAGGTATTTCTTTGGGACGTTGCAGTCTCCTCTTCTGTCGATGTAGTAGGGTCGGAAAGGAACCCAAAAATCCTTGGTTGTTCTGGTAGGATTGGCCACGGTGGGATCTTGGTCTTAATGTAACATCTACCACGGACGTTTGCCTGACTTAGGCCTCTTGGTGTGTGATGATCCTTGAAAGTCGAAAGTTGTGGTTGGCGAAAGTTTGCGGGTAGAAGGCTGGATGGGGTTGAAGGCTCTCGTCTCTCCCAAAGTAGGCATGGAGATCTTCTAGTTGTACAACGCCTTGGGGAATCTTATCGATGTATCTGGCATGGGCCCAGGAGGTAAAGAATACTTGGTAAGCTGCGATGTCTGCAGGGAAGTCCACTGATCCGCGAAGGGACAGGCAAGGATAAGTCACGGGGGATCCCTGGTCTAAGGGGATATGCCGGACGACTCACTTAAGAGGGAGGACCTCTCAGCAAAGACGAGTAGAAGATGGTGGTATTGGAAGAAGACCAAGATGCCGTTCTTGGTCTTCACACTACTCTACTTATACAGGTACGCGCGGGCTTTGAAGCGCCGCTCGAATATTACTAGCCAATAGCATAAGTACCATGAACCCTAGTACAGCTATCCTAGTATGAGTCACTACAAGTCATCCTGAGATCCGATCCGCTATCATACAATCATGTGCACCGGAGCTTACCCGGCTGACTGATCCTACAAGTCCATGACGATATACTGCTGACGGTGGTGTCATGGCTGACGCGTCAGTGTCCACTTCCCGGCCCGAGGCGCCGATCAATCCGGAACGTAACACACACCCATTGTACAACCCCGCCTTGTTGAGCCTGACCCCACCTACGCATTCATTGACGACGAAGAAACGGGGGAAGACGCCACAGACCCCGGACTCCCCTTCCTTCGCAATGACCCCAACCTCTCTTATCTATACTTCCCGTTGAAGATTGGAGAGGCCGGATACCCGAAGCAAATTGCGCGCTTCATCTACTATCGCAAGGATTACCGAGAGGTCGTAGGAACCATGGGCAGAGGGCACCCATGTTACGTACAATCGGTCTATCTACGAGGGGTATATGAGGGACAGTTGCCCCAGCACATCACAGATCAGCAGCTCGCCATGTTCCATCCACACAACCCACGAGCTATATGCGTCAACGAGGTCTTGACAGAGTTACGCGATGTCCGTCTCCATGCAGACGTAGCACGCCTCCGAGACTGCTTGCTACGGAAGGATGCGATTACTACGCGAGAGTCCGAAGCTTCGATGGATGGAAACGGACCTCACGCGCGACCGCTTCCATATGGATATGGACCTCGCAAGTGTACGGAAGCGGTTGCAGTACACACATGCAATACCACTGATATCCGAAAAGTACGACGAGCTCCAAGTCAAGTACATACGTCCTCGCCCCACGCCCGACTCTATTCCCATTCCCCCACGCACCGGAGGACCCTGCGAGATGCCACGCCTTCATGGTGAAGGTGGCAAACGCCCTCGCAAGTGTTTCCAATGCAAGTCCACGGACCACCTAATCGCGCAATGCCCTCAGCGAAGGACCAGGCAGCCGTGTCAGTGGTGTGGAAGTCGTACCTACCAGTACGACGTATGCCTCATCCGTCGCATCTCCCCCATGTCACCAGCTTATATCGATCCCGACGACCGCCCCCGGTGGTGTGGGAAGTGCCTGCGGTACGACGCACGGCACGCAGAGATCCACTGCCCCCAGTACGAGCAGTGTAGGGAGTGCGGGGAGCGAGGCAGGCATATGTTCTTGCGTCGTCATGTATGCCCACAACCTCCTTCGCCAACCCCAGACAACACCCCTGTTGAGGACGATTGGTACTACACCAGCGACTAGTCGAAGTCGTGGCGACTTCGAATCTGACGGGGGGGTAATGTTACAACTTTCGTCTTACTATACAACAGTGTTCTGTCTGCCTCTTTGCTCCGCCTCGTGTTTGCATGTACTTTTACCCATGACCCGTTCCGATTCATTCTCCGACTCTTATCTCGCACCAACCCCATGACCGTAGGAAAGCCAGACTTATGACTCCTAGGACCCACTGACGTCATTTGAGCCCCGCGTGCCCCCACGGGATTCCCTTGTACTTCCTATGAACTTCCCCTTCACACTTCCTTATTAGCTCGCTGAGGCCAGTACCTCAGGATCGCGCCATGTGTTTGTACCTTACAAACACCCTGTACTAGTATATAAGTCACGCCCTACCTAGCTTGTATGGTAGACTTGACTTCTTGTGTAATACCACAATTGTCTTTGCCTCACGAACGACTTTGACTTGCCGTTGCGTTTGTGTTACGATTCCGTCTCTCTGTACGATATGTCTTATCTGCTTATCTGCCTTATCTCGCGCTCGCGTGTACTTTTACCCATGTCCCGCTTCGATTCGATCCCCGACTTTTATCTCGCACCAACCCCATGACTGTAGGGAAGCCGGAGCTGTGGCTTCTAGGGTCCGCTCATCTGTAAAAGTGGGACCTGTCAAAAGCTGTCAGAGACCAGGTCGGGACCAGTCGCCGACAGCTTTTGACAGGTCCCACTTTTACAGATGCTGACGTCATTTGAGCCCCGCGTGCCCCCGCAGGGATTCCCTTGTACCTTTTATGGACTTCCCCTTCACACTTCCTCATTAGCTCGCTGGGGCCAGTACCTCAGGATCGCATCATATGTTTGTACTTCACAAACAACCTGTAGTAGTATATAAGTCACGCCCTACCTAGCTTGTACGGTAGACTTGACTTCTTGTGTAATACCACAATTGTCTTTGCCTCACGAACGACTTTGACTCGCCGCTGCGCTTGAGTCCCCTTTCGCTCGCCTTTTCGCTTGAGCCCTGACTTCCTGCTATTATCCTTGTGTCCCTGGGAGACCAAGTGATACTTCTTCACCACCGAACTGAACCCTAACCGGTTCGCGCTTTCCTGATCCCATTGACTTAGCCGAAGTACACGTCGTACTTAACGCCCCTGTGGTGGCGTTACATTAAGTCAAGTCTCTCACAGTGGCGACATCTAGTCGCAGCCGAACCAAGTTCAGGCCCGAATACATTGACCGCCTTAGCTCAGACGAACTATCAGACAGAGTTAAAGGAACCGCGGTCTGGGCAGAACACAACGGAGTCGAAGGATACTTTGTCTTTGACCCCTCGACACGATCGTATCGACAGATCCATTACCTCGATGACAGGCACCTTTGGGCCTTTATTGAATATTCCCCATCTGAAGGAGCGTGGTACACTACCAGACCAGTACCCCTCACCCTGAACACCGGACCCTTGGGATCCTCCAATCCTTCGGGTATTACTATCGATCCCCCCAGGACCCCATCCCCGAGCATACTCGTACCAACAACCAACCTCCCCACCTCAGCATTCCCGACATACGCTATGGCCCAGCCAGGACAAGCATCCGCAAGTACCACCCTCACAAGTGGGGGAGGTGTACCCAGCACAAGTGGAGCGCCTGCCGGAGGAACCCCCACCAGCGGTGGCGGTGGCGGTGGCGGTGGCGGTGGCGGCGGGGTGGCGGCGGACCGGCACCAGCCGGAGGACTTGCACCAGTCCCCAGTGGCAATGGCCGCCTGGGAGGAAACCCCCTGCCTGAGTTTGATGGGAATCGGGAAAAAAGCAAGGCGTTCTTACGCGCCTTCAAACTATACTGTGGGATGAACCCAACAGTGGACCTGCTTGCGGTACCAGGGCAACAGGCCATGGCCTTCCTCTCCTATATTCGAGGGCCGCTCGTCGATGACTGGGTCGACGAGCAGATGAGGTGGCTTGATGACCAAATAGCGGCAGGAGTCCTACGAACCCAAAATAACCTCTGGAACAAGGTAGAAACCCGATTCGTACAGGCGTACACCGACACTGCAGAACAGACAAAGGCCCGCAAGGCCTTACAAACGTTAGCAATGAAAGGAGAAGACATTGACTCCTACATCGCCCAATTCGACAACCTGACCACGAAAGCCAGGTACGGCCTGGACGAAGCCACAACACTGGAGCTATTCCAGGATGGACTCCCGAATCAGTTAGTCATTAACGCCATTCGTTTCCAACACCCCAGTTACGTGGGAGGATTGGAAGCGAGCTGCTCGACTACAACAGGCTGAGTACTTGGTTTTGAAGGACCGACTCGGCAAGAACCGCACCCCACGTCAAAAGAAGGGAGGGCATAACCGCGAACAGTGGGTACAAGCCCTCAACAAGAATCGCGACCCAAACACCATGGATGTTGGACGCGCCCGAGCCTCCGTGGCTCTCACCGACGTGGACCGAATCCAACTTCAAAAGGAGGGGCGCTGTTTTAGATGCCGTGCTGCGGGGCACATCTCGCGTAACTGCCCACAAAAGAGCACTCGAATTGCTACTTCCTCCACGACCACTCAACCAGCTTCCATCTCCGCTCCCCCGGCCGTATCAGCTCCCGCCGTCACTACTGTCGCCATACAATCTAACCGCGTACTTTCGACGGAAGAGCAGGCTGAAGCACAGATCGCTGCGATGAAAGCGCAACCCCAGGGAGGTACGAGACCTCATGGTAGAAAAGCTGTTTGCGAAGGAGGATTTTCTCGACGCTTGAACCCGACGGCCTGGGCTAGAGCACTCAATGTAAACGTGTACCATAGCAGATACCGATCCATGCGAATCCCAGTACTCTTTAAATCTGCACACACAACGGCCGAACGACAAGTACTCCTAGACTCGGGAGCAACAGACAATTTTATCTGCGCCTCACTCCTGAAAAGGCTGCAGATCGGAACACGTGACGTCACGCAACCCATACGTATTTGGAACGTGGACGGGACACATAACCAAGACGGGGCAATAACCCAATACACCGACCTGAACATCCACACGGGGAACGACACTAAAACTCTTCGCTTCCTAGTGACGAACTTGGGAAAAGACGAAGTTATACTAGGCTACCCATGGTTCTCAGCGTTCGAACCACTTGTGAAGTGGGGAGAAGCGACGCTGGATGAGGATTTCCAACCAGTAGTCGTATCCAGCCTCCAGTCATCGGACGAAGCCACGCCCGTAGAAGCAGCTATACGGGCGTTGGAGACATATCAACTCGATGAGGAGGCATGGGAACAGGTCGCAAACGACGAACAAGAGCCATGCGTGGCGTTACTACGGAAAACCACGACAGCATCTGAATTAGCACAGCAGGAGGCAGCCAAGCGAGAGGTGCGCACCTTCGAAGAAATGGTACCACCAGAATACCAGCGGTATCGTAAGGTGTTTGACGAGGAAGCATCCCATCGTTTCCCACCGAAACGCCCGTGGGATCACGCCATCGACTTAATGCCAAACGCACCCGCAACGATGGATTGCAAGGTATACCTGTTAACCCAGGAGGAGGACAAAGCTCTCGACGTATTCCTCGCTGAACAGCTAGAGAGGGGATATATTCGACCATCGAAGTCCCCATATGTTTCACCATTCTTCTTTATAAAGAAGAAAGACGGAAAGCTCAGACCCGTACAAGACTACCGACGGCTGAATGAAGTCACCGTCCGCAACCACTACCCGCTACCACTGATTCCGGAACTCATTGACAAAATTTGCAATGCACGACTCTTCACGAAGCTGGACATCCGTTGGGGATATAATAACATTCGCGTAGACGAAGGAGACGAGTGGAAAGCTGCCTTTAAGACGAATAAGGGGGCCTTCGAACCACTCGTGATGTACTTCGGACTCACAAACTCCCCCGCAACGTTCCAAGCAATGATGGACTTCATGTTCCGAGGACCGATATTAACAAACGAAGTAATTGTGTATATGGACAATATCCTAATCGCAACCATCAACGACCTCATACATCATCGAGAACGAGTCCATCAGGTCCTGACCATCTGTGAAGAGAACGACCTATACATCAAACCAGAAAAATGCGAATTCGAAGTACGCGAAACAGAGTACCTCGGACTCATCATCGGACACGGGAAGCTGCGAATGGACCCTGTAAAAGTACGAGGGATTCACGAATGGCAACCCCCGAAGAACCTTAGAGAAGTGCACGCCTTTATCGGCTTCTGCAACTTCTACCGTCGATTCATCAAAGGATTCTCGACACTCGCACGCCCCCTCCACGACCTCACAAAAAAGGACACCCCATGGCACTGGGGGGCAGACCAGCAACGTGCGTTTGAGCGCATCAAAGACCAAATATGTCAAGAACCAGTCCTCCTCTCCCCCGACTTGGCAAAGCCCTTCGAAATGGAAGTAGACGCGTCCAACGTCGCCATTGGCGCCGTCCTCAATCAATTAGGAAGTGACCAAAAGTTCCACCCGGTAGCGTTCCATTCAGAGTCGCTATCCCAAGCTGAACGGAACTACGACATCTACGACCGAGAATTGCTTGCAGTGGTCAAAGCGTTGCACGCCTGGCGCACTTACCTCGTCGGCTCTCCTCACAAAATCATCATACACACCGATCACGCCAACCTTCAGTACTGGAAGGAGCCGCGAAAAATCAGTCGACGAGTAGCACGCGAATTCCTAGAATTATCAGAATACGACTTCGTATTGAAGCACGTATCTGGAATTCAGAATGGTCGCACAGACGCCCTGTCTCAACGAGCCGATTACGCACCTGGCGATGGAGATAACAACGATGTCATCGTCCTCCCGGCGGACCGCTTCATCCGTGCCACAGAAATGTCAATGCACGACATGGACATTTGGACCCAAATAGCGCAAAACCTTGATGAATCACAAGTGCTGCGCTGGGTCGAGCTGCACAGTCTGAAGAAGCACGGAGGATTATGGTGGAAAGGCGACACTCTTGTCGTTATCAGGGATAACGATCTTAAGCGGGGGGTGATCACCTTTTTCCACGACACACCCGCAATGGGACACCCTGGAATCACAAACACCTACGAACTTCTACGACGAGACTACTGGTGGCCTAACATGCGCAAAGACATCGAGGAATACGTCAAGGGCTGCGCCACATGCCAAGCCAACAAAATTAATCCCCACCGACAAAAACCACACCTATTCCCCATCACAACCGACCCAGACGCAGAACCCTTTGAAGTTGTAGCCATGGATTTTATCACAAAGCTACCACAGTCACAAGGATACAACTCAATACTCACCATCACCGACCACGACTGTTCCAAAGCAGCCATCTTCATCCCGTGTAACGAAACGATCACAGCGGAAGGCGTAGCCCGGCTATACCTTTGCCACATCTACCCCCATTACGGCATACCCCGAAAGCTGATCACCGATCGGGACCCCAGATTTACATCCGCATTCATGACACAACTCTGCCAAGTTCTCGGAATTAGGCAGAATATCTCATCGGCGTACCACCCTCAAACAGATGGGCAGTCGGAACGTACCAACCAATGGCTGGAACAATACCTACGCCACTGGAGCAACGTGCAGCAGGATAACTGGGCAGAGGCCCTCCCTGTGGCACAATTTGCGCACAACGCATGGCCCAACGCGACGACAAAACACTCCCCCTTCTCGCTCATCATGGGATGGGAACCACGTACCAACTGGGTTTCAAAACCCACGACCTCTCCATCAGTTGACCAGCGTTTGGAAGACATGGGCAACTTCCGACAACATGCGCAAGATTGTATCAAACACGCCCAAGAACTCATGACGAAGCGAGGGCGTACTCGCTTCATCCCCTACCAAGAAGGGGCACAAGTGTGGTTAGAAGGGACCAACCTTAGAACATTCTACCCCACTGCCAAGCTAGCCCCCAAGCGCCACGGGCCGTTCCGTATCAAGAAGGCCCTCTCAGCAGTATCTTACGAGTTGGAACTCCCGGAGTCATGGAAGATTCACCCCGTGTTTCACGCCAACCTCCTCACCCCATATAAGGAGACGGAACTACACGGGACAAACTTTACGCGACCCCCTCCTGACCTTATCAACGGAGAAGAAGAGTTCGAAGTGGAGCGAATCCTCGGATCAAGGGTCCATGGCCGAGGGCATAAGCTCCAGTTCCTGATCCAATGGAAGGGGTTCCCCGTGAGCGATAGCTCATGGGAACCCCTTGAGAACGTCAAACATGCGCCTGACCTTATCGCCGACTTCTACCGGCACAATCCAACCGCCGAAGGGGCTGGACGAAAGATATAAGATGACGCCCCACAAACTCGAACTACGCATCCTCCCTCCTTTCATCTCATACACTATGACGACTACTCCCATCATGTCTAAAATCCCTGCGCGCCCACCAGCGCAACTCATACTTGAACAACTGACGGTACCCTCACAAGATCAGGGTGTCCCCTCCCAGCCGGAGGGTTGTACGCCATACTCTGTGGTTCCTAGCCCCGATCCCCCTATCCTATCCTTAATCGCCCCCACTCTTGACCGCCTCGCACGGGAAGAGGCCACCGCGTCGCTGCTCACCATCACCGCCCCGCCCATCGACACCCCGATAAACATACATGCCCCCCTTGTTCCCACTCCCCTGTTTCCCCCAGGAATCGGCCATATAACCACACCAGCTGCCCAACCTCACGTCGTCAAACCTGACCCAGCCCTCGCCTTTCTCCAAGACGAGGAAGAGGAAGAAACCATAGATCCGGGGCTCCCCTTCCTCCACAACAACCCCGACCTCACCTTCCTCTACTTCCCCATGAAAATGGGGAACGCGGGATACCCAAAACAGATCGCGCGTTTCATTTATTATCGAAAGAATTATCAGGAGGTTGTGGGGACCATGGGAAGAGGGCACCCTTGCTACGTACAGTCGGTCTACCTGCAGGGAGTATATGAAGGACAGCTCCCCCAGCACGTCACGGACCAACAGCTTGCCATGTTCCACCCCCACGACCCCTGCGCCATATGTATCAACGAAGTCCTGACGGAGTTGCACAGCGTCCGCATCCACGCGGATGTATCTCAACTCCAGGAATGCCTCCTGCGCAAGGACGCAATTGCAGTTCGCGAGTCCGAGCTCCGACAGCTGGAGACAGACCTCACGCGGGACCGTTTCCATATGGATATGGACCTCGCGAGCGTGCGGAAGCGACTGCAGTACGCGCGCGTCATACCACTTATATCTGAGAAGTTCGACGAGCTTCAGGTCAAGCTCGTACGTCCGAGATCTACCCCCGAGGCCATTCCTATTCCCCCACGCACCGGAGGCCCTTGCGAGATGCCTCGCCTTCAGGGAGAGAGCAGCAAACGACCTCGCAAGTGTTTCCAATGCAAGTCGACCGACCACTTGATCACGCAGTGCCCTCAACGGAGGGCCAAGCAGCCGTGTCAGTGGTGTGGCAGTTGTACTCATCGGTATGATGTGTGCCTTATCCGTCAGATTTCCCCCATGTCCCCCGCCTATGTCGACCAAGACAACCGCCCTTGGTGGTGCGGTAAGTGTCTGCGGTACGATGCCAAACACGAAGAGATACACTGCCCTCAGTATGAGCAGTGTCGAGAGTGTGGTGAGCGGGGTCGTCATCTTTTCCTACATCGTCATACCTGTCCCCGCCCCCCTTCACCGATTCCAGACACGGTGCCAGTCGAAGATGACTGGTACTACACCAGCGACTAGTCGAAGTCGTGGCGACTTCGAGTCTGACAGGGGGGTAATGTTATGATTCTGTCTCTCTGTACGATATGTCTTATCTGCTTATCTGCCTTATCTCGCGCTCGCGTGTACTTTTACCCATGTCCCGCTTCGATTCGATCCCCGACTTTTATCTCGCACCAACCCCATGACTGTAGGGAAGCCGGAGCTGTGGCTTCTAGGGTCCGCTGACGTCATTTGAGCCCCGCGTGCCCCCGCGGGATTCCCTTGTACCTTTTATGGACTTCCCCTTCACACTTCCTCATTAGCTCGCTGGGGCCAGTACCTCAGGATCGCATCATATGTTTGTACTTCACAAACAACCTGTAGTAGTATATAAGTCACGCCCTACCTAGCTTGTACGGTAGACTTGACTTCTTGTGTAATACCACAATTGTCTTTGCCTCACGAACGACTTTGACTCGCCGCTGCGCTTGAGTCCCCTTTCGCTCGCCTTTTCACTTGAGCCCTGACTTCCTGCTATTATCCTTGTGTCCCTGGGAGACCAAGTGATACTTCTTCACCACCGAACTGAACCCTAACCGGTTCGCGCTTTCCTGATCCCGTTGACTTAGCCGAAGTACACGTCGTACTTAACGCCCCTGTGGTGGCGTTACAGTTTGAGTCCCCCTTCTGCTCACCTTTTCGCTTGAGCCTCGACTTCCCGCTACTATCCTTGTGTCCCTGGGAGGCCAAGTGATACTTGTTCACCATCAAACTGAACCCTAACCGGTTCACGCCTTGCCGATCCCGTTGACTTGCTGAAGTACACATCGTACTTAATGCCCCTGTGGTGGCGTTACATAATCCCGGTGAAGGAAAAGGAACGATAGTGGTTGAAAATGAATCAATCCAGTCGGAGAATGAAGAATATAGAACTATTTTGATTCAACTTGGAAAATAGTTCAAAAATGTTCACTCGCGTTGAATCAAACTGAATTTCTTTGAGCACGCTCGTCAAGCTCGTGCTGCTACGTATCCCGTCTGAGTCCTGCAATCTAACAGGATTATTCTAAGTCAATCCAAGTCCATTGGACCATTTGACCCACATACTACACTTCTTACTGTTTCGACTTCTGACTGTTTTTGACACCAGACGCTGCCATTGGTACAACTCCTGGCTCGCTTTCACGACAATGGCCACCACAAGCCAGTCCCCCCTTAGTCCCCCCTCACGCTCTCTCATGCTATATGCGCATACATTCGGAATACTTACCCTTGGCCCAACATAAGGTATCTGCCATGCATCTGGGAACATCGAAGACCGTAAGGTGAGTCACAAATCACGTTTCCGCATATATCACCTTCACAACCACAGGGGTCAGATAATCGGATTGCTCGCCGTCAACTCAAACAGGTCATGGTAGCGTGCAGGGAGTTTGCGGGGGTGTGGGGTACAAGGTGGGGTAAACGATGATGCCACCCACGAGACAAGTCAGTGCTCTCTTATGTTATATTGACACTAATGCTACTCACAACCTCCACAGATGTATGATAGTAATAGATGGTATGCAGTGAGCAGTGCTAGCTTGAGGCGAAAAAGGCTGGCAAGAACGTTTCATTGGTACGTAGTACACCCTTTACCTGTGACTCGGACCTGTCCGTCTCATCTGATGACTTCAATTCTAGTATGCTGATGCTGCACATGAGTGCCAGTGTGCACCGTGCACGTCTGATGTGGGTACTTGGCCATGGACCTTGCCACCAGATAGGGAGATTGGCAGTGCAGTAGTGTAAATCGAAGTGTAATAGTATTAAAGCGTCCTGTAAAGTACAATAATGAATGGGGTCCATTTTTATCCCATTTTCGTTCGATCCAATCCGATAAACGTCGTTGCAGTGAGTGAACTGAAACGGATATAGTCAGTTTTCGAACGAAATTGAACCTTTTCATTTTCGATCACTATCGTTCTTTTTCCTTCATCGGGATTCTCACTGGGGTTGAGACTTACACCGTTTGTATTCTGGAGTACGAGCCCCAGATCCAGCCTCGTCCAGACACCATGTAAAAGTTGTAGGAAAACGGATATCAATTTCAACTTGCCCCCAAATTGTCAAGCAAATAGAGTATAGCGAATATAGTACAGCACGAGACATTGTGTTTCAGTGTTACTTTGAGTATCGTAAGTCATAGCAGTACAGTATCGTTGGTCTAACGTCAGGATGGCTGTGATCCGTTTAGCTCTGGCTGAACACCTCGCTCATCACCGCAACCCTGGGCCTCTTCGCATATGGCGGATTCATACCTCCATCGACGTATTGCCGAGGTCGCGACTCTTTCACGCTCACTTTAAGTACGTTGGCCATGTCGGACAACGGTACGGCGGACCACTCGTTCCGAGCAAGTAGCGACGGTCGCTGCTGAGGATCCGTCGACATCAGCCGCTCAGCAAACCTCGAAAGGCGGTTGTCTCCTTTCCCGACCAGGATATGACGCAGAAGAACACGCCCACACGACCATCTATCCGCCTTGATCGGGCTATACCACGCCGGAGGTCCGTCTTCCTCTCCCATTTCAGGTGCCGTCCAGTCTCTGGTCCCGCGGTATTCGTCGACTTCCGTGTTTTCATCCTGAACTTGGATAGCTACGTCGAAGTCGATAATTTGCAGGCAAAAATCATCGTCACAGACAAGATTGTCCGGCTTGATGTCTCTATGTGCAATTCCGTGCTCGTGAAGATATCCGAGCCCCTCGATCAGGCCCCGCCCAAGCTGGTCACGACCGCGAACACCACGACTGTCCATGAGTTCTTGGTAGCGGATAGAGCGCAGCTTCGGTAGAATGAGCCACCCCCCGGTGTTTGAAGGGATAGTCTCGATAAACGAGATGATGTGACAAGACTGTGGCCGTATTGTGCGGAGGTACTTGAGGATGTCAAGCTCCTTCGATCGCTTGCGAAGGTGCTTTGCAATCAACTCTGTCTTGTTCCGGTCGCTCTGTCGATACACCGTGCGGATGTTCGGTGGTAGCTGCAAGACAATGGTCAATGCGACGTCATGAATGGAGAAATGGATTCTGGTATGTTGTACCTTGTCGATTAATTCCCAAGTACCGCCCTCCGTCTCGAGTATATCTGGTACTACTTGATATCCGTAGGCTTCGAGCTGTTCAGCTGCGTCTTCATCGCCACCCTTCGGACGAACTCTGCGCTTAGGTTGGTCTTCCTCATCATCGTTGGCGGTACGCTTGGATTTGCCGGTGAACGCCGGTAAGCTGTGTTTGTTTCTAAAAATTTCGACACTGGTCGCGAGCTTCTTGACCTTTATTCCTGTGTCTCCGCTGTCGCTCTCGTCGGCCAATGCGGAACAAAAGTTGTACAATTCGAGTGCGAATGCAATGCGGTCTCCTCGATTTTCGAATACGAAGGTTCGCAGATTGCGAAAAACCTACGGTGATTCAGCATACGACTTTAATGGTGTAAAGTATGCGTGCGTACCTGATTGGAACCTTTTTTCTGATATAGCAAGTAGCGGTCTGCCTGTCCGTTACCACTGATATATATGGCCACGAAAACGAAATTCTTCTCGTTCTTGTACGTATCCAAGGTGGTGTTCGCGAATCGGACAACGCTTGCTCCCTGAATCATCATGCGGTGATGATCCACGGCGGATTGACCTAGTAAAGTGGAGTTGACCTCCACGGCCATCCGTGGAAGGTCAAACTTGAGAACGAGGAAATCGCTTTTAGGTTTGTACACGTGATAGAGTTCGTCGACTTTGATGATGAGCGAGAACGGCCACATTTCTTGGCCTCTGTTAAAGGATTTTAACTCAACAGAATATAAAAATGGGCTGACCCTCACAGCTTAACGGAAAGTCTTGGTGTTATGCTTGAAGGACGTGATTTAATCTGAAGTGCGATCGTGTAAAAAAATAGCCAGTTTGCATCGCATTCTTTGAACAACCTAGTGTTTCCGTCGTTCCGGAGCTCCCAATGCTCCCCAAAATATAAGGACGAAATTTGGCCAACGTGTATAACCTCTTGTTTGACAACAACGGCAGAGACATTCGCCGTCGAATAATCAAAATAATCGTCGCCACCGTCCACGATGTCAGCAGCTGTTCCGCGCATCTGACCTCGTCTGTCAGAAGTTGAAAACACGATAAGATAAAACACAACGGACATTATCTGCCACCTTTCGCTTTCGAGCCAGCATCTGTTTGTACTTCTTGACAAATTCGGGAGCGTCGCGATCGTCATTGTCCCGATCCATTATACCGTTAAATTGGATATCTTCTTCCGTGAAGCCCCCTTTAGAGTGCGCTTTGAGGAAGCAATGTTCATATTCTGGGTCCACCTGTAAGATGATGGGGCTTCCAACTTGGTCCGACGTAACAACTATGGCCTGTATGAGAACGCAGTGGACGGCAGTAGGAACACATGACGTACCAGGCTGACCGGGCAACTTTACAACCAGTATCTCGTTCTCCGAGATGTTTAGTTTTGCCACCCTCGCCCTTACGTTGAGTTCTTTGACTCTCTTGTTGGAGCAGGCCTCGCTGATTTGATTCTTCAAAATTTGAGGGTCCAAGTCCTCGTCGCTGAAAGTAGTTGTCGGGTCGATGCATCTCCACACAGTGAGATCGGCGGGGTCGGTGTCATTGCGGGAGAAGGCTCCAGGCCTCTCCTCCTTGGCCTTCTTCTTCAAGTCGTATACGGAATCATTATCAGTAGAGTCAACCGGGAAAGTGTCCCCAATGACCTGGAAATTATGGTCGATGAGAAGAAGCCAGATTTCCATGATGATGGTGTGTACAAAGGGGACGAACGCCACCCAGTGCAACGTAACGGGAGTGTCACGCGTAACGCCCTAAAAAGGAAGGTCCGTCGCACGGGCACATGCAAGCTCAGCGAGTGCTCAGCGCCCAGTCGATGTGTTTCGTAGTGCGTGCGCGTGCCTCTGCGCCTCTTGCTAAATTTTGAAAATGGGGCACTTGATCGTCTGGTACGCACTTCACCGCTTTATCACCTCGCGCTTCTTGACCCATCCTGAGAAGGGCAAAGCGAGGAACCTCTCCGCCTCACTCATCAAAGCAGCCTCTAAACGATGTCGATATCGAGCGCATTAAAGACATTGCTAATATACAGCTAGAACGTGCGAATGCCGTCGCGCACGCCATGAGCCAAAGGGACGACGACAGCGAAGTCGACAAAATCAAGGTTGACGATGACGACGATGACTCTGCATGGGTGGAGTGCGTCTCCCGTATTCTGCTACGGACGACTGATTGACTGGTCTTGCAGCGAGGATGACGAAGCCATGGACGATGACGCGACGAAGGACTTCGTTTCCCCAAAACAAAACGGAGATCTCTCCGAGTACAATTTAGATACGTATGACGAAGAAGACGATGGGCCGGCATCCAGTGCGTCTGGTCACGCCGTATTTGGGATCACCACCAACAGACAACATGCTCGTGACCGCCCTTGTCGAACAGAACGTGCCTCAGCTCCATTTCTTCGTCTACGATGAGCCGACGGAATACCTGGGGCCGCATCACGACCTGCTCCTCAGCAGCATGCCGCTCTGTCTCGAATGGCTCGACTATCCAATTTCGTCGGCTGGAAAGCATGGACACCGAGGACGGCCCCGGTTCACGTTTCGGAAATTACGTCGCCATCGGCACGCTCGAACCAGAGATCGAGATCTACTCCATCGACCTGCTCGACTCCGTCGCACGTCCCAGAGGCCGCGGGCACGGGCAAGAAGAAAAGGCGAAGCACCGCTCAGCGAGCGAGGCCCACCACGTCGACGCCATCGTCTCCCTCTCGTGGAACCGCATCGCGCGACAGATGCTCGCCAGCGGGAGCGCGGACCGCACGGTCAAGCTGTGAGACCTGTCGCGGGACCCGAAGGAGGGTGCCTTGCGCAGCTTTGGGAAGCTGCATATGGACAAGGTGCAGGCCGTGTAGTGGAACCCCACGGATCTTGCCGTACTGCTCAGCGGGAGCTACGATCGCACGGTGCGGGTGTTCGACTCGCGAGCGCCTGACGCGAGCGTGGGCGCTGTGGTCGGCGCGGACGTCGAATCCATCCGTTGGGACCCATCGGATAACCGTTAGAGAACGGGATGACAGTCAATTTCGACGTGCGGACGATGCCGTCGGATCTCGACCAACCGTCGCCAGCCCGTTTCACGATCGCGGCGCATGATGGCGCAGCGTGTGCGTTGGACGTGAATGCGCACATCCGCGGGTGCCTCGCTACGGCGGGGACGGACAAAATGGTGTAAATATGGAACGTCCAGGAGCACGAAGACGGTACGAAGAGGCAGGTCAGCCTTGTCGCAGGCCGCGATCTCGGACTGGTGAGCGCGACGTATCATGATGCCAGTGTTGGACTAACTGAACCCTGCAGGGCGAGGTCTTCTCGGCTGTCTGGTCTCCAGACGACCCTTTAACACTCGCCGCGGCGGGCTCAAAAGCGAAATTGCAGATTTGGGACGTCGGCGCGAACTTTGGTGCGCGCAAGGTGTTTGGACCCAGGCTGGCGGAAGCGGGACGCAAGCTGAGAGAAAGGATTACCGGGGACGTCATCGGTGTTGCGGAGGATGAGGAGGACAGTGATGATGATGAAGAGTAATAGTTGTTTGTGCCGGCGGGACACCGCACGGGCTAATCCATGCTATAATCTACGGATGAATTGCGGCGACTGAACTGATCAATTAAACTATGAAAGCAAAGCAGGGCTACATTCGTTCACTTCACATAAAATCGTCTGCGTTGGACCCGAAATCATCCAACGCCTCGTAGTACACCGTCGTATCCAGCCTGCAAAATATCGATTAGCGCCGAACGCATCTATCTATCTATACATCTATACATCTATCTATCTATCTACTATAGTAAAGACGACGGTCCTCGAAAAGGAATTATTCTTTGTCAGCGGCTGACCAATAATGACAAAGCAAAACCCGTCGTGTTTGTGGCTTCCGACAAAAAAGGAAGGAGCTGTTGACTAAGCAAAAATGCGGTGGCTGGCTCACTGGATGGAAAATACACTTTTACCATTGACAAAATTTAGGCATATCCAATAATAAAAGGTATTTTTTATTCACAATTTTTCATACATAAAATGTTGATAAAGTAACTAAATATTGTCAATACAATTTCAGAGCACAATATGTAAACAATATGATTTTCCTTTTCCATAATATTGTCAGAATATTATAGAGGTTATACTATGTATCTTGTTGAAATATTTCACATGGTAATATCTTGATAAAATGTTTTTGTGGTTGAACCCTGAACCTTGCACTGGATGGAAAATACACTTTTACCACTGACAAAATTTAGGCATAGCCAATAACAAAAGGTATTTTTTATCCACAATTTTTTCATACATAAAATGTTGATAAGGTAACCAAATATTGTCAATGCAATTTTAAAGTATAATATATAGACAATATAATTTTCCTTTTCCATAATATTGTCAGAATATTATACAGGTTATATTATGTATCTTGTTAAAATATTTCACATGGTAATATCTTTATCAAATGCAACAGTGGCTCAGCGCTCAGCTCAGAGGGTTCAGGCAAGGTCCAGGGTTGAACCACAAAAACATTTTATCAAGATATTACCATGTGAAATATTTCAACAAGATACATAGTATAACCTCTATAATATTCTGACAATAATATGGAAAAGGAAAATTATATTGTTTACATATTGTGCTTTGAAATTGTATTGACAATATTTAGTTACTTTATCAACATTTTATGTATGAAAAATTGTGAATAAAAAATACCTTTTATGATTGGATATGCCTAAATTTTGTCAATGGTAAAAGTGTATTTTCCATCCAGTGTTGACTGAACCCTCTGAACTGAGCCACTGTTGCATTTTATAAAGATATTACCATGTGAAATATTTTAACAAGATTCATAATATAACCTCTATAATATTCTGACAATATTATGGAAAAGGAAAATTATATTGTCTACATATTGTACTTTAAAATTGCATTGACAATATTTGGTTACCTTATCAACATTTTATGTATGAAAAATTATGGACAAAAAATACCTTTTGTTATTGGCTATGCCTAAATTTTGTCAATGGTAAAAGTGTATTTTCCATCCAGTGGCTCCTTCTGAGGTGAAAACAAATTTTAATAAGCCTTGAAATAAGCTATAAAACACACAGATAAAAACAAAAAATAAAGAAAAAAACATACAAAAGCAAATGTAAGAGCCCGTCCGGTGCAAAATCGCTCCTCAGAAATGGCTGCTCGCAACCTCAGTCTGATGAGTGGGAGAGATCGGTCAGCTCTGGCAATAAAAATATCTAGTCGGACCGCTGAACGTAAATACTCAGTCGCGATAGGCAATGTATTTGGGTCGAGGTGAAGCCAGTGACCTCAGTGTAGTTCCATTGCATTCCCCAATGTCCTGCACTCATACGCGGCCTTAGTGGCTTGAACCCAACGCTTTCCTGACCACAAATGGAACCCTTGCGAATTTTCATGTGTTGCAGAAGCGTGCATGACCCTCGACACCTGTTCCAAGCTACACTCTGTGTAGCCCGCTGTTTGCGTTCCTGACCTTACTGTACTTGCACGCAGCCTTAGAGATTGGACAGGGACACATCTGCGACCACCTCAGACACACTCACAAGATGTTGCGCCACGAAGAGGCCCGCATGATTGCATTTTCCACTTTACACCCCATATCCTATGCTCTTTGGACAAGTTGAATGTGTGTTTAGTGATGACATAAGCGCAATTTCATTATATAATGTATGGTAGGCAAAGCCAGTCGACCGTGACAACGAATAAAAACGGGTCCATACCCGTTTTTATTTTTGGCAGGGCAGTCGGGCGTGACCTCGGCCGTGGTCAGGTGTGACCAACTGCACCGAACGGTCACGTTGCCAGGACCAACAAATAAAAAACAATGTTTTTTTTTTGGCTGATGCCGGGTGCGACAAACCGTGCACCAGACGGGCTCTAAAACTACACAAAAGAATGAAAAGCACAAGGAAAAGCATACTTTCATGATCTTTTGGACTTCTGGGCTGACACCAAGGCTGACTGTAACGCCACCACTGGCGTTAGTCCGACTTGGACTGCAAAAGGGTGTTCACAACTTAGCGAAATATCCTTGATGCAAGTCATGTGACTTGGATACGTATACACGGCGCTTTAACAGATCTTGTGACCGTTGATGACTCGAGCACTGGGACGTCCTAGTCACCAGGCTTATCGATGAAGACTGACTTGCTCAGGGGGGTGAGCGATACACACGTGGAAGAGAAGAGGAGAAAGTGGTGATTTAAGAAGACCAAGATGGCGTATCTTGGTCTTATCGAGCCACTATTTATACATGTATGAGGCAACTTTAAAGCTCCTCCCGAATCCGTACGACTAGTAGCGTAAGTAGCTCAAACCCTACTACAGCTATCCTAGGAATGAGTCATGCCACATTGGCATGTGATTCTACTACTCTCGCTGACTGATACTACTGTCCATGACACATTACGACTTACTAACGAGGTCATCACCGTAAGTAAGCGTCCACTTCGCGTACCGTGACACTGACACTCTTCCACAAATCCATTCTATGCTCAGAGCCATAGACTTCCATGCTACGCCTGGACTTCCATGCTACGCCTGGACTTCCATGCTACGCCTGGACTTCCATGCTACGCCTGGACTTCCATGCTACGCCTGGACTTCCATGCTACGCCTGGACTTCCATGCTACGCCTGGACTTCCATGCTACGCCTGGACTTCCATGGGGTTGAGTCCAGGTGGGAAAGCAGGGGTTTGGGGGCGCAGCCCTCAACAAGCTGAAGCAACCTGTGCCGTAGGCACAGTGCTGAAGCTTGTACAATATATAAAAGCGATCCATGTTTTTTGCTTAGTCACAAGAGCGGACTTCAAAATTCTGCATCACATGTTGATTGCATGCTCCTCCTCTGCAACTGCCTGGCTCCAATTTCAAGTTGGCAATGCTTGCACCTGCCTTCTCTGTAATCGGACTACGTTGCCTATTGGGATGCAAACCGGAAAGTACGATCCAAGGCTATAGACCTGAGTATCAGATAACTGTTATATTACCGTAGTTAAATGATTATCCATTAATAATATTGCTGGACATATGATTTCCCACTGTGCTGATTCCCAATACATAATGCTGTACAGCAAGCACGTTTACCACTGGCAACAATATAAGTTTATTCTGGTACCCTAAACCATCTCTGATCGCTAGGAAATGGTCTATGAGGCGTGCAGGGTCTAGGGGTGTGAAGCGTTGCAAGCAGTTGCACAGGCCTCCGCGGGGCGCAAGATGTCGTATGCGGGTCTGTGGTGATTGCAGACATGTTATCGTTGAAAGGTTAATGCTGCGTGCGAGTGTGGTGACATCAGGAGAGGGAACGAGATTGGTTAGTTGCAGGCAGTCAGGAACAGTTGTGCATGCTTCAGCGCCACACCAAATTTTGTATGGATGGCTGCTGGGGTCGGGAACACGTCGCGCCTGAGTCGCTACAGCAGGTTCCATAACGATAGATACCCGTCATTTCAAATACATAGGTGGACTTCCAAAACATAAGAGCAGGGTTCATAATTAAGTGAAAGGAAATATTATTTGGAAATAGGTTATTTTACAGAATTGGGGTTATAGAATAGTTATCTGCTTTTGCATAGTGGGACGTTCAGTGCAGAGGGTCGTGCATGCCTTTGCATGTTGCAAGACCGTGCAAGCTTAATTTCTTCTATTGGGAATGCACTGCACTTGAGTTGCTAAGGGTGCGTGAAAGTGTGGAACATTGGAGAATCATGAAAATGGTGGCTGACATACATACGGGGGTGCAGCTGACAAAGCTACTCCTGGGACGGTTGCCACGACACCATCTCATCCAACCACAACCACCTTGTCCACTCCATCCTCGATCTCCTCATATGTGCTCACTGTCTACCCTAGAATCATCATTACTCTCCCTCTTTCAAGTAGATTAGCCTTCCCCCAAATTTGACACTGGATCAAAAGTGAGTTGTATACTTTTTCCAGGCTATACACATCCTCGGTCTTCAGCACTTCAGCTTCAGCTTCGGGTTCCCACTACATGTCTCCCTCATCGGCCTCATTACCTGTCAAACGTGTTGGTCATGCCACCCTTTGTCGTCCACCATCGCCTCCTTCCCTTTTCCCCCACCCACTATTCCCTCAACATCCATCATAAAGACGCACCTGATGATGAGCTGGGCTTTGGCCCAGTGATCAAGATATATCCTTTTTTTTTTGTTTCCTTTTTCACTGTCTCGCCTCACCCCTCAAGTCCTCATCGCCTTGCCATGGCCGCTGCATCCACCCTCCACCATTGCCACCACTATGGCACGCAAGACCCATCACGATACACCCACTGTGCTGTGCTCCTTCCTTACCGCTATCGTTATTGCTTCACCACATGTGGACACGTGGCTGCCGTGTACACCCTTCACTAGTCCGCCACCCTGTCACGGTGTGCAAGACTCGTCATGATGCCATGTCAGTGCTATCACAACACAGCCACGCAAGTGGTCATGACGCTGCATGAAATCCCATTGCAATATCAATTCAACACAGTGCGCAAGTCCCACCACAATAAGTTGCAAATGACAGGCAGTGAGGCCACTATGGCGAGGGTAGCAAGACAATAATCATGACCACAACTGCCACAGAGCAACTATGACCGCAACCATGGTGATGTAAGGCAAACACAAATATGGTGGTTGGAGCCCCAGACAATCATGCTCTGATGACAACGGCGACAATGGAAGGTGATGGGACGTCGCTGGCCACAATGTTGGCCCCCTTACTTACATTTAGTACAACTATGGGTTTGTTTCTCTCATTGAATACACGAGATTTCTATCTATTTTTTTACTTTCTTCCTGTGATTCCTGAGGTCAATACCTCACGCTTGTGGCTTTCCCAGTTAGTCATGAAAATGATAAGTACATTATATAAATTCATTATTTAATTACTTCAATTAGTTTGTGTGGGAAGAAAACTCGGCATGGTCACCGAAATACCCATTCAAATGCTGCCTATGTGTGAAAAATGGTTGCTAGGTATCTATTGATATGGAACCTGCTGTAAGGCCGCACGCGAGTGCGGCACACTGGGTAACGCAGAGGAGCAAGCTACACTGAGCTCAAAAGTCTACTATTAGAAGTCTATTTGTAAATACAGGAGCTATATACCAAGGAAAGAGGGTACATTAGCTAACAGGGGAAAGTGGAATGATGAAACACGAAGGGAAGCCTGAGGGTCCAGAGTCAGAGGAAAGCCAAGCGCGCACAGAGCGCGGGAACGCGGCGCTTAGAAAGCGTCCAGAAAGCACGAGCGAGTGCGAGCGAATACAGGAAGTAGAAAGTGCGAAAATAGCCCTTTTCAGGGCCCAAGGAGAGTGTGGTCATATCATCGCTCAGTGCTCAGCACTCAGCTCCCACTACCTAAGCAACTTTATGTCCCCTTCACACTTGGCAAAATGTATGTGAGCACCCAAGCGAGCACCACTTGCGGCCTTTCAGGAGCTGACTCAAGTTTGAACAAGAGTCTGCATGTACACACAAGGAGGGCCCTGGGCCCTCCCGCAAGAGCTAGTATATATCAAATGCAAAGGACGAATTACTTATTCCCAACTTGGCTTGCGGCGAGGACGGGCTTTGCGGCAGATTTTGGCTTCTTCCCACTTGTCCTCTCCTGCTGCTTCTCATTCGCAAGCGTAGTGAGTCCGTTCGCGGCCTTGTGGACGTCGACATCGCGCAGGGGCATGGCGAGGGCGCACACGTGGTGTTCAACGAACGTAGAGTACAGCGGCTTGTCCTGGTGGCGTTTCACGATATGGGCGATGATGGCTTCCGAGAGCGCGACAATGTCCTCTTTGGAATTGGGCGACGATTTCAGGATGTTGTGTCAAGATCCGCATCGGCAGAGGAGCCAGTGTGCATATGTGAGAAAACAAAAATGATGAGATCAAAACAGCGGCGACGCACCTGAGAGTGCTGGAACCGAAGAGCTCGGGCTCTGTGGTGTTATGGAGATTGGACTCGAGCTCGCGCTCCTTCTCGAGTCGCGCCATCGCACGCGGGTCGAGCACTGCATCCTCGTCGTAATCCGCGTTGCTGCTGCCCGCGGCGAGCTGTGTCCGCCGCGCGGCCTCCTTCTTGGCAAGCTGTTGTTTAAGCGTCCCCTTCTTGGGCGGCGCCGCTGCTGCCGCTGCAGGCTTCGCCTTTACCTCGTCGTCCTTGGAGGATGCCTCCCAGTCGCTCTGTGCTGATCGCGATGATCAGGGAGGAACGGGGTGTTCGAGTAATACGTATGACGGCCCATAGTCATTTTCGTCTTCTCCCTCCCATTTGCCCTTGGCGGCTGCGTTGTTGGGTACAGCACTCGCCGCTGGTGGGCACTGTGAGCCGCCATCGTCAGATGTTCACTATTGACTCACGAAGAAATCCAGGAACACGTTCGAACACTGAAAAAGTCGCTTTATTGTAGTTGTCCTACCCAACCGCGTTAGAATTTACACCGCTGGGCCGGGTTTCAGTGAAAAAAACTGCCACCCTCCTGGCCGTCGTATAGACCCCGACGAATAGAGGTCAGTAGGGAATTTTCTCAACCAGGTACCTGAAACACAAGGCCATGCTTTCTCCCAAGCCCTGTCCAGTCCAGGAAAATTCTGACAGAGTGGGATGTGATACTCAACCATATATATACCATGTACTACATGAGGGTTGAGACCCAGTGAGAATCTGTTACAACTTTCATCTTACTATACGACGTGTTCTGTCTGCCTCTTTGCTCCGCCTCGTGTTTGCATGTACTTTTACCCATGACCTGTTCCGATTCATTCTCCGACTCTTATCTCGCACCAACCCCATGACCGTAGGGAAGCCAGACTTATGACTTCTAGGACCCGCTGACGTCATTTGAGCCCTGCGTGCCCCCGCGGGATTCCCTTGTACTTCCTATGAACTTCCCCTTCACACTTCCTTATTAGCTCGCTGAGGCCAGTACCTCAGGATCGCGCCATGTGTTTGTACCTTACAAACACCCTGTACTAGTATATAAGTCACGCCCTACCTAGCTTGTATGGTAGACTTGACTTCTTGTGTAATACCACAATTGTCTTTGCCTCACGAACGACTTTGACTCGCCGTTGCGTTTGAGTCCCCCTTCTGCTCGCCTTTTCGCTTGAGCCTCGACTTCCCGCTACTATCCTTGTGTCCCTGGGAGACCAAGTGATACTTGTTCACCATCGAACTGAACCCTAACCGGTTCACGCCTTGCCGATCCCGTTGACTTGCTGAAGTACACATCGTACTTAACGCCCCTGTGGTGGCGTTACATTAAGTCAAGTCTCTCACAGTGGCAACATCCAGTCGTAGTAGAACCAAGTTTAGGCCCAAGTACATTGACCGCCTTAGCTCTGACGAATTATCAGACAGAGTTAAAGGAACCGCGGTCTGGGCAGAACACAATGGAGTCGAAGGATACTTTGTCTTTGACCCCTCAACACGATTGTACCGACAGATCCACTACCTTGAAGACAGACGCCTCTGGGCCTTTATCGAATACTCCCCGACCTGAAGGAGCGTGGTACACTACAGGACCAGTACCCCTTACCCTGAACACCGGACCCCTAGGATCCTCTAATCCTTCAGGCATCAATATCGACCCCTCTGACACCCCATCCCCAAGCGTACCCGTACCAACAACCAACCTCCCTGCCTCGGCATTTCTGTCCTACGCAATGGCTCAGCAGGGACAAGCATCTGCAAGTACCACCCTCACTAGTGGAGGAGGAATACCCAGTGGAAGTGGAGCTCCTGCTGGAGGAACCCCCGCCAGCAGTGGTGGAGGCGGTGGCGGTGGCGGTGGCAGCAGACCGGCCCCAGCTGGAGGAGCTGCACTGCCCATACCAGCCCCTGGCGGCAATGGTCGCCTAGGAGGAAACCCCCCGCCCCGAGTTCGACGGGAACCGAGAGAAAGCAAGGCGTTTTTACATGCCTTCAAACTATGCTGTGGAATGAACCCGACCGTAGACCTGCTTGCAGTACCAGGTCAACGAGCCATGGCCTTCCTCTCCTACATCCGAGGGCCACTCGTCGACGATTGGGTCGACGAGCAGATGAGATGGCTCGACGACCAACTGGCAGCGGGGGTCCTGCGAACCCAAAATAACCTCTGGAATGAGGTGGAAACCCGATTTCTGCAGGCATACACTGACACTGCGGAACAGACAAAGGCCCGCAAAGCCTTGCAAACCTTGGCAATGAAGGGGGAGGACATCGACTCTTACATCGCCCAGTTTGACAACCTGACAACAAAAGCTGGATATGGCCCAGACGAAGCCATGACGTTGGAGTTATTCCAAGACGGACTTCCAAACCAGTTAGTAATTAATGCCATTCGCTTCCAACACCCTGTTACGTGGGAGGATTGGAAGCAAGCTGCTCGATTACAGCAGGTTGAATACTTGGTACTGAAGGACCGACTTGGCAAGAACCGAACCCCGTGCCAAAAGAAGGGAGGGCATAGCCGAGACCAGTGGGTACAGGCCCTCAATAAGAACTGCGACCCGAACGCCATGGATATTGGACGTGCCAGAGCCTCCGTGGCTCTTACTGACGCTGACCGAATCCAACTACAAAAGGAGGGCCGCTGTTTTAGATGCCATGCTGCGGGGCACATCTCGCGTAACTGCCCACAAAAGAGCACTCGAATTGCTACTTCCTCCACGACCACTCAACCAGCTTCCATCTCTGCTCCCCCGGCCGTATCAGCTCCCGCCGTCACTACTGTCGCCATACAATCTAACCACGTACTTTCGACAGGAAGAACAGGCTGAAGCACAGATCGCTGCGATGAAAGCGCAACCCCAGGAAGTACGAGACCTCATGGTGGAGAAACTGTTCGCGAAAGAGGATTTTCTCGATGCTTGAACCCAACGGCCTGGGCTAGAGCACTCAATGTAAACGTGTACCATAGCAGATATCGATCTATGCAAATCCCAGTACTCTTTAAATCTGCACATGCAACGGCCGAACGACAAGTACTCCTGGATTCAGGAGCAACAGACAATTTTATCTGCGCCTCACTTTTGAAACGGCTGCAGATTGGAACACGTGATGTCACACAACCAATACGCATTTGGAATGTGGATGGAACTCACAACCAAGATGGGGCAATTACCCAATATACTGACCTGAACGTCCGCACAGGAAACGACACCAAAACACTTCGCTTCCTAGTGACGAACTTGGGAAGGGACGAAGTCATCCTGGGCTACCCATGGTTTGCAGTGTTTGAACCACTTGTGAAGTGGGGCGAAGCGACGCTGAATGAGGAATTCCAGCCAGTAGTCATATCCAGCCTCCAGTCATCGGATGAAGCCACGCCCGTAGAAGCATCTATACGGGCGTTGGAGACGTACCAACTCGATGAAGAGGCGTGGGAACAGATTGCGGACGATGAGCAGGAGCCATGTGTGGCACTACTGCGGAAAACCACGACGGCATCAGAACTAGCACAACAGGAAGCGGCCAAACGGGAGGCACGCACTTTTGAAGAAATGGTTCCACCAGAGTATCGGCGGTATCGCAAGGTGTTCGATGAGGAGGCATCACATCGCTTCCCGCCGAAGCGACCATGGGACCACGCCATCGACTTAATGCCTAATGCACCCGCGACGATGGACTGCAAAGTGTACCCGCTAACGCAAGAAGAGGACAAGGCCCTCGATGTGTTCCTCGCCGAACAACTAGAAAGAGGGTACATCCGACCATCGAAGTCCCCATATGTATCACCTTTCTTCTTCATAAAAAAGAAAGATGGGAAACTCAGACCCGTACAAGACTACCGACGACTGAACGAAGTCACCATCCGCAATCACTATCCATTACCATTGATCCCTGAACTCATCGACAAAATCCGAGACGCGCGACTCTTCACTAAGCTGGATATCCGTTGGGGGTACAACAACATTCGCATAGACGAGGGACACGAGTGGAAGGCCACCTTTAAGACAAACAAAGGAGCTTCAAACCACTCGTAATGTACTTTGGACTCACGAATTCCCCCGCAACGTTCCAAGTGATGATGGACTTCACATTCCGAGGACCGGTGCTAACGAACGAGGTGATCGTATACATGGATGACATCCTAATTGCGACCGTCGATGACCTCACACGTCATCGAGAAAGAGTCCACCAGGTCTTAACTATCTGTGAAGAGAATGACCTATACATCAAACCAGAGAAATGCGAGTTTGAGGTACGCGAGACAGAGTACCTGGGACTTATCATTGGGCATGGGAAGCTGCGAATGGACCCTGTAAAAGTACGAGGTATTCGCGAGTGGCAACCCCCGAAGAACCTCAAAGAAGTACGCGCCTTCATCGGCTTCTGCAACTTCTACCGCTGATTTATCAAGGGGTTTTCAACACTTGCACGCCCCCTCCACGACCTTACGAAGAAGGACACCCCATGGCATTGGGGAGTGGAACAGCAGCGTGCGTTTGAACGTATCAAAGACCAGATATGTCAAGAGCCCGTCCTCCTCTCCCCCGATTTGACAAAACCATTTGAAATGGAAGTGGATGCGTCCAACGTTGCTATCGGCGCAGTCCTCAACCAACTAGGGGACGATCAAAAGCTCCATCCAGTAGCATTCCATTCAGAATCACTATCCCAAGCTGAACGGAATTACGACATCTACGATCGAGAATTGCTTGCGGTGGTCAAAGCCCTGCGTGCCTGGCGCACATACCTTGTCAGATCCCCCCACAGAATCATCATACACACTGACCACACCAACCTTCAGTACTGGAAGGAGCCACGAAAGATCAGTCGACGAGTGGCGCGCGAATTCCTAGAACTATCAGAATACGACTTCGCACTGAAGCACGTATCAGGAATTAGGAATGGCTGAGCAGACACCCTGTCTTGACGAGCTGATTACCTACCAAGCGACGAAGATAATAACAATGTTGTTGTTCTTCCCGCGGACCGCTTCATCCGAGCCACCGAAATGTCAATGCACGACATGGACATTTGGACCCAGATTGCGCAAAACCTTGACGAAGCACAGGTCCTGCGATGGGTCGAGCCACACAACCTGAAAAAACATGGAGGGCTATGGTGGAAGGGAGACGCTCTTGTCATTATCGGGGATAACGATCTTAAGCGGGGGGTAATCACCTTTTTCCACGACACACCTGCCATGGGACACCCCGGAATCGCAAACACCTATGAACTTCTGCGACGAGACTACTGGTGGCCCAGCATGCGCAAAGACGTTGAAGAATACATTAAGGGTTGTGCTACATGCCAAGCCAACAAGATCAACCCCCACCGACAAAAACCACACCTATTCCCTATCACAACCGACCCAGACGCAGAACCCTTCGAAGTTGTAGCCATGGACTTCATCACGAAGTTACCGCTGTCACAGGGATACGACTCAATACTCACTATCACTGACCACGACTGCTCCAAGGCAGCCATCTTTATCCCATGTAACGAAACAATTACAGCGGAAGGAGTAGCCCAACTATACCTTCGCCACGTCTACCCTCACTACGACATACCCTGAAAGTTGATTACTGATCGGGACCCTAGATTCACATCTGCATTTATGACACAGCTCTGCCAAGTTCTCGGAATTAGGCAGAACATCTCGTCGGCATACCACCCTCAAACAGATGGGCAGTCAGAGCGGACCAACCAATGGCTAGAACAATACCTACGCCACTGGAGCAACGTGCAACAGGATAACTGGGCAGAGGCCCTCCCTGTGGCACAATTCACACACAACGCGTGGCCCAACGCAACAACAAAACACTCCCCTTTCTCACTCATCATGGGATGGGAACCACATACTAATTGGGTCTCAAAACCTACAACTTCCCCATCAGTTGACCAGCGGTTGGAAGACATGGGTAACTTCCGACAACACGCACAAAATTGCATCAAACACGCCCAAGAACTCATGGCGAAATGAGGGCGTACCCGCTTCATCCCCTACCAGGAAGGGGCGCAAGTGTGGTTAGAGGGGACAAACCTTAAAATGTTTTACCCCACAGCCAAATTAGCCCCTAAACGCCACGGACCGTTCCGCATCAAGAAGGTCCTCTCAGCAGTATCTTATGAGTTAGAACTCCTGAAGTCTTGGAAGATCCACCCGGTGTTCCATGCCAACCTCCTCACCCCATATAAGGAGACGGAACTGCATGGGGCAAACTTCACGTGACCTCCACCTGACCTTATCGAAGGAGAAGAGGAGTTCGAAGTGGAGCAGATCCTCGGATCAAGATTCTATGGCCGAGGGCATAAGCTCCAATTCCTGGTCCAATGGAAGGGGTTCCCCATAAGCGATAGTTCATGGGAACCACTCGAGAATGTTCGACACGCACCTGACCTTATCGCCGACTTCTATCAGCATAACCCAACCGCCGAAGGGGCTGGACGAAAGATATAAAGAGGCACCCTACGAACCCAAACCACACATCCCTTTCCCTCTCATGCACACCATGTCGACCACTCCCGTTGTCTCTAAACTTCCTTCGCGCCCACTGGCACAGCTCATACTCGAACAACTGACCGTACCTTCGCAGGACCAGGGTGTCCCCTCACAACCGGAGGGTTGTATGCCATACTCTGTAGTCCCTAGTCCAGACCCTCCTATCCTATCTCTGATCGCTTCTACCCTTGACCGCCTCACGCAGGAAGAGGCGGCTACCTCATTACTCACTCTCACCGCCCCACCAGTTGATACTCCCATCACAATACATGTCCCCGCTGTTCCCACTCCTCCCAAACCACAACAGCACACCCCACCACCGCCGCTTGAGCACGTACCACTCCCCCCATTCCCCCCCGGCGTTGGCCATGTAACCACACTGTAACATCTACCACGGACGTTTGCCTGACTTAGGACTCTTGGCGTGTGGCGATCCTTGAAAGTCGAAAGTTGTGGTTGGCAAAAGTTTGCGGGTAGAAGGCTGGATGGGGTTGAAGGCTCTCATCTCTCCCAAAGTAGGCGTGGAGATCTTCTAGTTGTACAACACCTTGGGGAATCTTATTGATGTATCTGGCGTGGGCCCAGGAGGTAAAGAATACTTGGTAAGCTGCAATGTCTGCAGGGAAGTCCACTGATCCGCGAAGGGACAGGCAAGGATAAGTCACAGGGGATCCCTGGTCTAAGGGGATATGCCGGATGACTCACTTAAGAGGGAGGACCTCTCAGCAAAGATGAGTAGAAGATGGTGGTATTGGAAGAAGACCAAGATGCCGTTCTTGGTCTTCACACTACTCTACTTATACAGGTACGCGCGGGCTTTGAAGCGCCGCTCGAATATTACTAGCCAATAGCATAAGTACCGTGAACCCTAGTACAGCTATCCTAGTATGAGTCACTACAAGTCATCCCGAGATCCGATCCGCTATCATACAATCATGTGCGCCGGAGCTTACCCGGCTGACTGATCCTACAAGTCCATGACGATATACTGCTGACGGTGGTGTCATGGCCGATGCGTCAGTGTCCACTTCCCAGCCCGAGGCGCCGATCAATCCAGAACGTAACATCAGAAGTTGCTGATCTACTTTGTCTGAATCATGCAGATTATCACTCTGCACACCAGAAGAATCAGGATTGGTTTGTTCAGGAATGTCACCTGAGGCTGTCTGACTCAGACGTGGACACTGCTGGGAGCTACCCGGCTGCAGCTGCGTCAATTGTTGCCATGTGCAAGTCCACACAATGTCTCGAATAATCATAGTAGGAGGCCTATCTCCATAGACATTATCAGGACGAGTAACTGGTTTCCTTATACACCCTGAGCGCCTAGGTTCACTAGGACCAGGTACTGGTTCAGGGGGTAAAGGTGGAGGTAGCTGTGATGCAATCCCTCTAGTATGAGTACTAGGAGGGGGTCCAGTGGCCGGCTGGGGAGCACTTCTCCCTTTGGTAATAGGAGGCTCAGGTGGTAGGTCGTCATCATCACCAGGAGTGGTATGGTCTTTAGACAGCTCATGCAGAACTGTATCATTTAACTGAGTTACACCATGGGGCTCACGTCTAGGATTGTCCATTGGACACCTAGGGAATAGAGCTTCATTGAAGAGTGCCTTGTCAGAATAGAACAAGGTATTTGGTGTGCACATGAAGACATCAGCCTTCATTCCAGGTCCTCTACCAAGGTAGATCATTAGCTTGCTTTTGGGAGAAAGTTTATTCACCTGGCAGGCTTCTGGAATATGTACATATGCGCCACAACCAAATACTCTAAGATGCGATATATCAGGGACTTCATTGTGCAATAGTTTGTAAGGAGTCTGCCATTGAAGGCGACTTATGGGGGTTCTATTGTAACAATGTGCAGCGTGTAGGACTGCAAATTCCCACCAACTCTGTGGTAAACAAGCATCAAGGTGCATAGCCTGAGCTTTGTCCATTATAGTGCACATAAAGCACTCAGTGCACCCATTTTGCTGAGGTGTATGTGGTGCTGATTGTAGCACTGTAATGCCAGCATCCTTAAGTTGCTTTAGGAAAGCATCTGATTTGTATTCACCACTGGCATCAGACATCCATTCTTTTATGATAGCACTAAATTGATTTTTAATTAGCACAAGCCACTGCTTTAAAGCAGTAATAGCAGAGGCTTTGTCCCATAAAAGAGTAATCCATGCAAATGAAGTATAGTTGTCAAAGAAGACAATAAAATACTTGTATTTATGGTATGACAGTAAAGGAAAGCTTTTCAAATTGGAATGAATTTGATTGAAAGAGGCTTTAGCCCTTGTATCAGACGGAGGATGTAAGGCAGCAGGCATTTTGCCTTGCATGCACCCAGGACATATGTTATCAGAGGTAGGAATTATAATCCCTTCTGGAAAGCCCTTAGTGTGTTCCTTAGCTCATCTCAAAACCTCTTTGGATGGGTGACCGAGGCAACAATGCATAAGGTCATAGTCTACATCGAGTAATGCAGACTGGTTTGCAATAAGTGACTCAGTTAGAGTGGATATAGAGGCATCTAGCCAATATAAGGATTGTCCTGTGAAGAAGGGGTTTACATTGGACAATCGTTTTCTTTTTATGTAGCAAGTTAATATGCTGCAAATTCCCCAAAATGTGCAAACCTTGCTGTAAGAAGACTCCCATAGATAGAAGACGCATGCTCATTCTGGGAATGTATAGGACCAGATATACCCACGTGGTCACGAGTTTGTCTGTGATGTAATGCTCTAGCAAGACAGTTCCTTCAACATAGAGTGTATGAGCTGCAGTCTTTACGGGAATCTTATCAGACTTAGCAGTTGGCTTATAGTCGATGAAGTCACTAAGTTTATTAGTGAAATGTGCTGATGCTCCTGAATCAAGGAGCCACATATTTTTTGTATGCTCTAGGCACTTGACGCATTGACTGAAGTACTCATTGTGCTCACACTCAAAAGAATTGAGGAGAGCGCTGCTAATATTGTACATTTTGAGTGACTTTGGTGCTACTACATGCGATTCTGATTCTTGTAGATATATGAAACTATTACAGCTGCCCCATTCTGGATTTTTTGGGGGCAGGGCTAATACTGTAATGTTATCAGCATGTGGTGCGTGAAGTGAAGAAAAGACGTACTCTTCATCACATGATCCCCAGTCGAGGATCTTAGTATCCGGTCCAGTCAAGAAAGACTCCAGTGTCAAGGATTGGCCTGTAGAGGCCGGAGGAGAGACAAGGGCATCAAAATGAGGGTCTGTTTCTTTGCCGTTATCTCTTAGGTACTGCTGGTTGCTATGCCAAATAGATTCAATCTGTTCATTAGAATGTCACCGAGGAGGGAAATGGCTTTCACCAGTAGTAGCCCACCTGACTGTTGCTTTGACAATAGAAGCTGGGTTGATGTAAGGAGGCATGGGGGCACGGTTTTCTATATCAGAATCCCCATTGCTTATCGTCAGACCCAAAAAGTCAAGTTGGAGAGCATTAGATTGCTCACCAAATATCTTGGTGTCATCGAGACCGTCAATGTTCATGATCGGTTGTGCACTGCCTGAAGGCTGCTGCGACATATTGATATTGAAGTCGGAGTCATACTCCTCGTCCATGAACTTTTCAATGCGAGGGCGCATCAGTGCATCAACATCAGCAAAGCGCTGCTCAAGTGTCTTTATGGTCTGGACTGTAGTGGGTACATCCAGCTGTTCAGTGAGCGTCAATGCCTTATTGACTGAGGGGAAGAAGCCAGAAGCCCTCTGAGGAGAGGGTCATTCGACTTCTGTCCTCGTGGTGACACCAGATGACCCAATATGAGTCACCTTGTGGGAAGTAGGGGGGGCTAGTGCAGCAACGGAGGCAATATGCGAGTGCTGTGGAGCACAGGCAGGTGCCTTGCCTTTCCCTTTAGCCTTGCCTCTTCCAGATCCATGTCCTCCACGCTGCCTGAAAGGCTGCTGCTGGTTGGATGGGCTGGAGATGCTAGGCTGCTGCTGCAAAGAACCCTGCTTCGAGAAGCGAGGGTCATTACGCTTCTGCTTAACGGCAGAAAGCTTCTGCGCATTATGGGTGGCCTTATGCTGTCTGCGATTGGTCTCAGTCTTGTACTGGCTCTTGACACAAGCCAATACAGTAGCAAGCTGGAGATCTGCCTGTGATGACTCACTGTCACTCGACAGGGAATCACGACGGGTTCAGAAGACTGGGGGTGGTGGAGAACGCGGAGCGGGGCACAGGGACTACTGTGATGGAACGCTTTGGCTCAACCGTCAGAACTGGCGTGACGGCTCAGGGAAAGTGGCGCTTGGTGACAAGTCGTGCTTGACAGCTGAAGGGGCACTAGTGCTCAAGAGGCGGGAAGAGGCAAAGGGAGGATGTCACAAGTGGACAGTCTGAGGGACTGTCCGTTCTATTGCGCTGGCTTATATACCCAGGGGGATGGTCTGTGCGTAAGTTTAGGGCAGGCTTAAGGTCTGCCCACAGGTGCTGCGGAATACTGCGGAATGGAACATTCCAGTAACATCTAAATATAGTGTCCAATGGGAAAATCAGGATAGTATCGTACGACTGCTCCGCAGTCGATGACGCCATATGTCGTGACTGCTCTGCAGTCCAATCAGAATAATCGTAGGAGTGGTACGTGGTACGACTGCGCTGCAGTCGAGTTGGTCATAATGATTTGACTGCTCCACAGTCCAATCAGATAAATCCAAGGAATGGTACGACTCTCAGTCGTCAGGTGACTTGATAAACGATGGGAGATCATGTGACACATCACGTGATCGTCGGAGTACGAAATTCAAACTCCGATTTCGGGTTTCCCCTTTAGGAAGGTGATTAGGTAAGACCGGGCCAGTGCGGACTGGTCTTAGACGCTTGAGTCACGACCCAAGTTTCTAGGTTCGTGACACTGCCAGGGCAAGATTATTGCACATGACAGGAATGAGGTGCTCCCATTTCTGGGGCAAAGCGGACATAGCAATGAGTGCCTGCAGCTGTGGGTGAATGGCAAGGGTAGTGGCGTTAGCACCAGTACCAACAGTGACTGCTCCTAGACAAGCAAAGGCGGCAGCCATCTTCTCGAACTGGGGAGCGGGATGCTGATTAGTGTTAAAGCGAATAGAGATGGCCTCTTTGAAGTCCTTGTAGATGTGGGGCATAGATACCGCACCGTACTGGTCTTTGACAGATTCCCAAAGAAGCTGGGAAGTATTGCCAGTAACTGCCTGCTGTATAGCAGGCGAGAGGCATAGGATAAGGTTACCCCTGGCCATCTCATTGCTTCGCATCCAGGCTGCTCTCTCAGCAGCATTGGCAATGGGAGGGACAGGGATGGTGCCAACAATGTAGCCCCAGAGCCCTTGCGACATGAAGAAGGCGGTCATCTGCTTAGACCAGGTGGCCCAGTTAGTGCCATTGAAGATGGGGACAAGTGTAGTGAGTTGGGATGACATAGTTTGTATAGATCTGTTGGCTTTTGAGAATGTCAGCATTGCGTTACAATAATAACAACACTGAGTAAGATAAAAAAAGCCAATATTAGTCCCGTTTTGACCCATAGGTCAATCCTATGTTGTGCGCCGGTCTTTGCAGTCTGCCAGTTAATTGCTAAGCCAATAGAACTGCTCAGCATCGCCCCAAGGTTGTCATGTGCAGTGCCTCCAAATTAATGGAGGTTGACACATGGCCTTGTTTAGTTAGGCGAGAGGCCTAGTCTGTGTACTCCTTTGGAGCACAATACTGGGTTGTTATGAACCAGGGAGCCTCCTTGAGTCTAGTGCCTACAACTGCATGAGTCCCTCTTTGCAAAGACAATGTTGTGGTGGGCAGTGACCACAAGGCGCAACTCTGTCAAAGAGTGCAACAGCAAACCCTGTAACAGGGCCCATAACCTGTTGCGCAGCTAACAGGAATGGAGTTCTCACCTTTGAGTAGGTTGAGAGACTATAGATTGGAGAGGGTGCACAAGTGAGAAAGAGAGTGAATTGTCTATTTGCCTCCCTCCCCATGGGAGGGTTTTTATACTCTATGGTCCTACCCTGTCCATATGTGTAAAAGTGATAAGTACAGGCGTCCACAATATCACATTTTTACACATGCCTGATGTAAACTACCACTTCGAGATAGCCATAGGGCTTCTCTCACTCAGAGGGCATATTATGCCTGCTATAGTACATATCCTAACTACTGTAATAGGAGAACATACTACTGTAATGTCGTAACTGCTATAGATAAGGTCCTTATGTACTTATCTTGTTCCAACAGACACATCCTAAACTACTTGTGCTGGGCTTTACACCCAAGTTCAAGGAATGGGTTCTTGAAGAATTTGACATGTTGGAATGGCGATTTGACTTTCCATTGTCCTGTGTTTTGGTGTGGAGATCAGTTTTAAGGTTCCACTTGGGTCTTCAAGCTTCAAGATTCAACTCTAACCAGTTGCTCAACTAAAACTGTGCATGATTGGTCGGTTTTAGTGTGAAGACAATGTACCATAGCTGTTATCCAAATGAAAGCATGGGAACATAAGGAACATGTGTACAGATCAGAGCAACTAGTACAGAGCGATTCGAGGCACTGAGAATCCGAGAATCTGGTATCATCCAAGGAACTATAGTGTCTGGAGTTTGTCAATGAGGATCGCCCACTCAACAACAGTGACGCCCTTCCTCAAGGCTTCTTCTTTTACCTCACAGTCATGTGTCTCCTCACGCATTCACGCGAGTGCCATCATGTGCTCAGAACGCTGGACACTGAGTTCTTCCAGAATGGGTAAGAGATGCAAAAGAGAGGGTTGGCAAGAGGAGAGAATGGATTCAATCTGGGTGGATGACATGACTTTGGTATGGGAAGTGGCTTCAGAGATGGATGCACTATATTCGGTCGCTTTAGGAGCTACTGAGGGGGAAGGTGGCGTGCGGTGCTGGGGTTGTTGTGGGGTCGATGGCTGGGGGGTGGTATTGATGGCTGGGGTGCTAGCGAGTGGTGTTGTGGACCTACCCGACACGCTGCACTGCAAAGTTGAAACCTGGCTCTATATAACAATACAGTATTCTCAGTACCTGATCTGTAAAAGGGGATCTCTGGAGCACCTGCCTTGGTTAAATCAGCAGATTCCCTGCTCCGGTGCCCCTTGCTCCTCGTGCTCCCTGTCACCTGTGTGACAGAGTTGACGCGCCACCAGCACCCAGCGTGACTGTCCAGATCACTGCGGATGTTGCCATCACCATCTCCAGCCTTGCTCGAACTCTTCACGATGTCCTCACACCAGCATCAGGAAAACCTCAAAGTGCTTAGCTGCCTTAATTGGCCTATAAAGGCACCTCAGCCTGTTAAGGTGAAACAGTGACTTAATTTGGACTTAGGAATATTGTCTTAAGGCAATATTAAGGACATATATGAAGGGGTAGATCATCATCATTAGATGAGGGTAGGCATGCAAGGGGGAATATCAGGAAGGGAAAGAAAGGGATGGGGATGGTGAATATGGGGATGGGGGAGGGGGACATGGGAAAGGGGAATGGGGGAGGGGGATATGGGGAGCCTGAGGGGGACATGGGGAGGGGGTCATGGGGGGATGGGGAAGGGGGATGGGAAGGGGGATATGGGGATGAGGAAGGGGGACAAGGGGAAGGGGAATATAGGGATGGGGGATGGGGATGGGGAAGGGGCATATGTGTTGCGATTGGACTCATTAGCACAGATTGGAGACTCATGGGGTTCTGACTACCCTGGTATTAGTCAGGGACAGTCATATCAGTCAGCTTTGGACTCGTTATCACATGTATCCAGTACAGACATGACTCAGTCCTAGGACAGTTGTAGTAGGGTTTGAGCTACTACCACTATTGGGTACCTTGCGTTCAGGAGGAGCTTCAAAGCTCCTTGACAATTGTATAACTAGTAGGCTGTATGAAGACTGAGCTCCTTAGCTTGGTCTTCTTGAATCACTATTGCCTTCACACTTCTTCTCCTCACCTACTCCTCTCTCCCTCTCAGCCTGCTAGTGCATCTGGCCTTTGTAAGGCAGATCACTCAACGACTTGTACACCTGGTGGACCTTGCCCCAGTGCTTGAAGCGATCATGTCCTTATCGAAGGTGTGTATCTACATTTGCTAAGTCGTCTCTACATACCAAGCCACTCTGTCACTGCTCAAGTTGAGCATCGTTAGGATGAGCCTAACACAACATTAAGACCAAGCTACCCTCCACAAGAACGACACAGTAGCACCCACAACTGGAGACTGGTGGGGCTGGAACCAAGTCCAATCATATACCATCCCCAGAAGAGGAGAACAAGACGTCCCCACATGCTATTTAAAAGCTACCAGGTGGAGGACACACAGAGGAGAAACTGGATACTTCATCAATTTCCCCAATCGACCAAGTTGCTACTACCCAGTTGAGTTTAACCACAAACATACCTGTTGGTGCATACTTGCAACAAACGACACAGGAGTACGAACAGTTGTCAGACCCATGACATATGAATATCAGTGCGACATCTTAGAAAGCAAAGTAGTTCCCCCTGCCAGGGCAGGACCTATTGACAGTGCAGCCACCACAAGCACCACAGAAGAAGAGGAAGACTCCAGATCAGAACAAAGCAACAACAAGTCAGAAGAAGACCACCTCTCCCAAGTAAACATGGAAGAACAGGAAGAACTAGCAAACCTCGCCACAGGAATGACGCTCAACAAAGTGCCACAAGCTGAGCATATCATTGTCCACCCACCAAACGAGATGACAACCACACAGCTAGAACCAACATACACACTCCAACTAGACCCTGTGCAACAACCACAGGAAGGAGTCCCCACAGACCTACTCCCCATCGACCCAAGCACAGTGTTGATAAGTGACCCTGGTGCACTTAGTGGCTCAAAAGACAATCAGATATGGACTGCTGTAGATAAGATATACAGGACTCATGTAGATTAGATTATTATGATCGCACAATCTCGGACTTGTTGTATTTACTTATCTATGACATCACTGTACACTATGACATCGTAGAATCCAGACTTTGTGTTGTATTCAACGCTCTTGTAGTTTTCCCTTTGTTCTATCTTTATTATGATGTCAGTATGATATCATTTATCTAGATGCTCCTTGTCCTTTTGTCTCTTGTTCTCAGAACGTCCACTCCTTTGTGCATCTGTAGAACAATGTCTCTTGTACTTACTGTGACTTGGTGTTACCTGTGTCACCCTGTATTTTGTATAAGTAGTGTAGCTTGTATGCTCCTGGTCCACATCAGTTCTCATCTGTTGTGTGCCAGACTTCCATCTGCTTCACTTGCTTGATAACACTCTGTTGCTGCTTCCAGCCACTCTTGATATCCCACCACAGTCTTCATTTCACTGTGAGTATCATCCCTTCATGTGCACTGTTCATCAGGTTATGTGTAACGCCACCACAGGGGCATTAAGTACAACGTGTACTTCGGCAAGTCAACGGGATTGGCAAAGCACGAACTGGTTAAGGTTCAGTTCGGTGGTGAACAAGTATCACTCGGTCTCCCAGGGACACAAGGATAATAGCGGAAAGTCAGGGCTCAAGCAAAAAGGTGAGCAGAAAGGGGACTCAAGCACAACGGCGAGTCAAAGGGGGTTCGTGAGGCAAAGACGATGTGGTATTACACAAGAAGTCAAGTCTACCGTACATGCTAGATAGAGCGTGATTTATATACTAGTACAGGGTGTTTGTGAAGTACAAACACATGGCGTGATCCTGAGGTACTGGCCCCAGCAAGCTGATGAGGAAGTATGAAGGGGAAGTCCATAAGAAATACAAGGGAATCCCGCGGGGGCACACGGGGCTCAAATGACGTCAGCGGGCTCTAGAAGTCATAAGCCCGGCTTCCCTACGGTCATGGGGTTGGTGCGAGATAAGAGTTGGAGAATGAATCGAAGCGGGTCATGGGTAAAAGTACACGTGAACATGAGGCGAGATAATGGAGCATATTGTACAGTAGGGCAAAAATCATAACATTACCCCCTGTCAGACTCGAAGTCACCACAACTTCGACTAGTCACTAGTATAGTACCAATCATCCTTGACTGGTACGGTGTTGGGGATTGGTGAAGGGGGGCATGGACAGGTATGGCGACGTAGGAAAAGATGGCGACCACGCTCACCGCACTCTTGACACTGCTCATATTGGGGGCAGTGAATCTCTTCATGTCTTGCATCGTACCGTAGACACTTGCCACACCACCGAGGGTGGTCATCCGAGTCGATGTAAGCGGGCGCCATGGGAGAGATCCGGCGGATGAGGCATACGTCATACTGATGGGTACGACTCCCACACCACTGACACGGCTGCTTGGCCCTTTGCTGAGGGCACTGAGCGATCAAGTGGTCCGTCGACCTACACTGGAAACACTTGCGAGGGCGCTTACTGCTTTTGCCCTGAAGGCGTGGCATCTCACAAGGTCCTCCAGTGCATGGGGGAATGGGAATGGGTTCAGGAGTGGAGCGATGGTGCATGAGTTTGGCTTGGAGCTTGTCATACTTTTTGGATATCAGCGGTATCACGTGCATATTGCAACCACTTCCACACGCTTGCGAGATCCATGTCCATATGGAAGCGGTCACGCGTGAGGTCTGTCTCCATCCATCGAAGCTCAGACTCGCACATCATGATCGCGTCCTTCTGCAACAAGCAGTCTTGGAGGCGCGCTATGTCTGCATGAAGACGAACATCACGTAGCTCCGTCAGGACCTCGTTGACACATATAGCTCGAGTGTAACGTCTACCACGGACGTTTGCCTGACTTTGGCCTCTTGACATGTGGCGATCCTCGAAAGTCGAAAGTTGCGATTGGCGAAAGTCTGAGGATAGAAGGCGGGATGAGGTTGATGGCTCTCGTCTCTCCCAAAGTAGGCATGGAGATCTTCTAGCTGAATGACGCCTTGGGGAACCTTGTCGATGTACTTGGCGTTGGCCCAAGAGGTGCTGTCGAGGATGAAGAAGGAGTGGTACGGGGAGGCCACACGGTCGTTGCAATATAGGTATACTTGGTAAGCTATGACGTCTACAGGAAGGTCCATTGATCCACAAAGGGACAGATGAAGATAAGTCACAGGGATCCCTGGTCTAAGGGGATATGCCGGACAACTCACTTAAGAGGGGAGGCCTCTCAGTAAAGATGAGTGGAAGATAGTGGTATTGGAAGAAGACCAAGATGCCGTTCTTGGTCTTTGCACTACTCTACTTATACAGATACGTGCGGGCTTTGAAGTGCCGCTTGAACACTACCAGCCAATAGCGTAAGTACCGTGAACCCTAGTACAGCTATCCTAGTATGAGTCACTTCCGAGATCCGATCCGTTATCGTACAATCACATGTGCCAGAGCTTACCCAGCTGACTGATCCTACAAGTCCATGACGATATACTGCTGACAGTGGTGTCATAGCTGACGTGTCAGTGTCCACTTCCCGGCCTGAGGCGCCGATCGATCCGAAACGTAACATCACCCCCTTCTTATGGTCGAGCCCCAGCTCGACCGCGCTGGGCAGCCTCCCTTTCTCCTGCGACCTGCAGCCCCGCCTGTATCCCCGGGCAGTATGAGTCCCACTCCGCCTCGATGCGGGTGATCGCATTTGCCCTCTGGAGCCGAAGCACGCAATCCCTCCTTACCCGAGCTATCTTGTCTAGCTCGTCCATCTTCTTCGTCAACTCCGCCTCCTTGGCTTCGTACCCCGCTTGTGCGCAGCGGTAGCGGTGGACCTCTGTGATGAGGGTGAGATCCTTCATGCCCGTGAGGGCACAGTTGACTGATTCGCGCATGGAGCTGCGCTGATCTAAAAAGATCAGGTCGTCGTCGTAGTAGTGGGAGTCCGCGGGGTAGTCGTAGTTGGGGGCGGCGTGTACCAGCTTTTCGTATTGCTGGTCGCTGCCCCTCTGGTAGGCGAGGACGAATGGGTCCGCTGTGAGGATGAGCTGTGTATAGCGAGCTGGGTGCAGGCGGTCCTGAGCATCGCGGATCTGGAAAGGGATATAATGTACTCCCCTGTTGTGTTGGAACCCGACAGGTGGAGGAGTCTCCACTTCACGTCGGGAAATTGGACTGTGTTCTTCTGCACGATAGCGGCGGACCTGGGGTCGAGCAGCTTTCGGCATAAGGATGGGCTCTCTGTCTGTGGTGCATAGCGGAGGGGTTTCGTTGTGCATGGTGGTGAGATGGTTGCTGTAAGTGAGGTGTGTTGAAGTGCAGAACTAACAAGCGGAGGATTAATAGCGTAGAGCTAGTAAGGACAAGTTAACTTCAGAGGAGAAGGGAACTCTATTACAACTGCATACCTAGTAAGGACAAGTTACTATAAAGGAACGCCTTATGAGTAAAGGTATGGTAGGAGAGGTAAAGAGAAAGGGAACTTACACTTCAGAGGAGAAGGGAACTCTGAAGTGTAGAGGCGAAAACAGCAGTCCTTATATACAGGACGCTTAGCTAAGAATGGTCTGTGCGCACAGGTGATCCAAACACAATACAGGTGGTCTGTGCGCCAGAGGGAGAAATGCCATTGGAGGGCAGAGAACAATAGCTGCCTAAAGCAGACGATACCGGTATCTTAACAATAGAGAACAATAAGAGCCATATATGACTCTAACAATAAAGATAAACAAAAGCGGTCCGTAAGAGTCCGGCCAAGTCCAAATCAGTCTGTAGGGGACAGATACCGTATTTAGTATATGGGATGACTCAATCATATCCCACGAGACATGTGACTTGAATCAGTCACGTCTCAACAAGGTGTTCGTGTAGAGGGCAATGTTCCTCTGATAGGTACCGGTCAAAGTCCTGGTCCTCTTGAACCGCAGTCTCGTTTGTATCGGGTTGAGCTGCCGTTGACATGTTGGTCGGCGAAGAATCTCTTGTACCAACTCTGGTAGGGGTTGGCGAACGAATAAGGGATGGTATGGGGGTTGGTGGACGACTTCCTCCGCTGTGAATGGACTGGGGAAGCGACAGGGGTGATGGTGGTGCGTCCTGAACGATGAGGGTAGGCTGGATGGACACTGGGAGTAGGTTGTTGAGGACATAGTGAACTTGAACTCGAGGAGAGGACATGAGTATGTGGGAGAAGGAGGGAAAGGGATGGGGACGTCTCTTGGATTTTTCCTGTGCTTATATGTGTTTCCCTGGCAGGGTTTGAACGTTTGAATTCCCGAATTGCTTCATCAGCGAATACGTCATCCTTGGAGACCCACTGGTTGTCCGAGTCTGGGTATCTGCGCCATTTGACCAAATATTGCAGTTTCTTTGTCCTGCCAAACCACTGAGAGTCTAGAATCTTCTCGACTTCGTATTCTTGTTCTTCGTTGACCAAATCTGGCGGTGGGCGCTGATAATTGGGGCCATGTGTGGGAGTTTCTTTGTATGGAGTCAGAAGGTCCGTGTGGAATACTGGATGGATGCTCCACTGCATGGGAAGTTCTAGGCAGTAATTGACTGCAGACATCACCTGGGCGATCTGGAACAGGCTGTGCCTTCTTGGCGCAAGTTTTGCGGTTGGCTGGTTGGTGCGTAAGTGGCATCCCTCGAGCCACACGAGGTCTCCGATTTGGTATTTCGGGGTGTCCTTGTGTTTGATCCACCCCTGCTGTGCTTTGATCATCAGTTCCTGGGCGCGCGTTCTGGCTTCTCTGAACTGCTGCGCCTGCAGCGCTACTTGTGGGATAGGAGAGGGTCGATCGATCCAATTGGCGCGTGGGTTGTACCCCATGAGGACATTGAAAGGGGATTCCTTGGTAGACTCATTCAGCCAGTTGTTGTGCGTGAATTCTGCCATTGGCAGGTATCGCGTCCAGTCATCTTGTCGCTCGTTGACCCAGAACCTTAGGTATTGCTCTAGCCACTGGTTGGTCTGTTCCAATTGGCCATCAGTTTTGGGGTGGTATGCCATGGAAATGTTTTGCTTGATTCCGAGTATTCGGCATAGTTCACAGGTGAATTTTGACGCAAATCTTGGATCCCGGTCGCTAATGATGTGCGCTGGCAGTCCAAATCTGGGGAAAACATGTGTCACATACAGGGCCACAGTTCCTTCTGCGCTTATTTCTTCCAGGCACGGGATGAACACCGCTGCTTTAGAGCAGTCGTGGTCTGTCACTGTCAGTATGGAATCGCAGCCGTTCGATTGGGGCAGTTTCATGATGAAGTCCAGCGCTATGACTTCAAACAGAGTTGGTTCCGGTTTGGGAAATATGGGTTGTAGAGGGGCGTGTGTTGGTCGGTTGTTGACTTTGATTCACTGACAGTCAGTGCATCCCTTGATGTAGTCTTGTGCCTCTTGCCAAAGGCCTGGCCACCAATAGTACCTTTCGATTAATTTGATGGTTCGGTTGATTCCGGGATGTCCATAGGCGAGCGTGTTGTGGTGGGCTTGTATAATACGCTTTCTTTCGTGAGCGTCTCCTGTAACCACTCTTCGTCCCTCTTTGTACCACGTATTTTCGATGCACTTGAGTTTGTGTGGGTCTACCCATTTCGTGATGACCTCGTTGTCCTGGGTGTATACTGGGTGTGTGGGTTGCATTTCGTCCACTGTGATTTCCGGGCTTATGCATGTCAGGTTTTCCATGGTGTCAATGTTTGCAGCTCGGACGAATATATGATCAGGGAGTACCGTGACTTGTTCATTGTCGTGTTCTCCCTGATTGTAGTCGGGCCTCCTTGATAAGGTGTCTGCTCTTCCGTTTGCTGCTCCCTTGATGTGATGAATCTCTATGTCGTATTTGGAGAGTTCCAACACTTCCCTTGCCACCTGTCTGCTTATCTTCTGGGGGGATCTCCAGTACTGCAGGTTCATGTGGTCGGAGAACACCTTGATTTTGTGTGGGGATCCTGCAAGGTAGGCTCTCCAGTTCCTTAGTGCTTTGACGATGGCTAACAGTTCCAAGTCGTAGATGTCGTAGTTTCGTTCTGCCATGCTGAGGGTGTTGGAGTAATATGCGATTGGGTGTCGTTTGTTGTCCTTGTCTCATTGGAGTAGTACCGCTCCTACTGCGTATCCTGAGGCGTCAACTTCCAGTTCGAAGGGTTTGTCCAGTTCTGGGTGTTTGAGCACTGGTTCTTCCGTTATGAGGGTTTTGAGTTTGTCAAATGCTGCTTGTTGCTCTGTTCCCCATGACCATTCCGTGTCTTTGCGCGTGAGTTTGTTGAGTGGGCGTGCGTGTGTGGCAAAATTTCAAATGAAAGCGCGGTAGAAGTTGCAAAACCCTAGGAATGATCGCACCTGTTTGACGTTTTTGGGGGTCGGCCAGTCACGGATTCCAGAAATTTTGACAGGGTCCATGCGAATCACCCCCTTCTTAATGATTACCCCCAGGTAATCAAGGGTGTTGGAGTGGAATGTGCACTTTTCCAATTTGAGGTACAAGTTGTGTTGTTCTAGTAAGTCCAGGATATCATGAACTGCTCCCGTGTGGGCTTGTTCCGTGGTTGCCGTTGCGACTCCGATGTCATCCATGTATATGCATATGATGGTTCCTTTCTTCTCATGGTGTTCGATGAGTGGTTCGAAGATTGCGTTCATCATTGCCTGGAAGGTTGCCGGTGCGTTTGTCATGCCAAAGTACATTACCAATGGTTCGAAGAAACCCCGTTTAGTCTTGAATGCCGCTTTGTCATGGTACGCGGGAAAATGGACTCTTACTATACAGATATGACCCCTTAGTAAGTAGTAATGTGTCATGGACTTAAACGCATCAGTCAGCCGTAGTATCACATGTTAGATACTATGACTCATTCCTAGTAGTAGCTGTAGTAGGGTTCGAGCTACTTACGCTACTAGTCGTCTCGATTTCAAGAGGAGCTTTAAAGCGCCCTCTCACATGTATAAGTAGTGGCTCGATAAGACCAAGATAAGCCATCTTGGTCTTCTTCAATCACCATGTTATCCTCATCTCTATCGTGTGCGATTCGCTTGTCTCTTCCGAGCAAGTTGTCTTTACCGATCATCGGATTACCTAGTGGCATGACTTGCCCTAGTGTACACTCAGATCACGTGCCATATAAGCGCCGTGTATCTCGTGACCAGGTCACGTGATCTTCAAAGATATTTTCGCTAAGTCATGAACGCCCTTTTGCAGTCCAAGTCGGACTAACGCCCGTGGTGGCGTTACATTAAGACCAAGATCCTTTCACCGTGGCGTTCACAACTTGAGACCAGTGGAGAGATTTCCAGACCTACTCCCTCGAACGAAGAGGAGACCGCAATGTACCAACACAATTCCTAGGAGCAGCCAGGTGGAGAGAATACCGTGGAGAAACAGGGTACTTTGTAGACTTCGCGTCGGGACCAACCTGATACCGACCTGTTGAGTTCAACTTCGATCATCTGTGCTGGGTTGAGATTACGTGGAACCCCATAGACAACCGCTACGACGCAGTACGCCCTGCAGGAAGGAACTACAACTGCGACATCGACTCAAGAAACTTGCCCATGCGCGCGGAGTGGGGACGCATAGACGGACAACCAGAAGAGGAACCCAGTACATCAGAAGCAAGAACCCCCACGCCATCTGAAACAAGCGGAGACGACGAAGACACCGACCATGAAGACGAATCAGAAGTCGGGGACATAATACAAACAGCTGAGTCCCTACGAATAAATGAGCCAGAACGCATCGAAATACACCCACCCGCAGATATGGCTACAGCAACAATGGTACAAGAAGACCTCGCAGTCGAAGAGGCGCGAAGAATCACTGAAGAAGCCGAGGCATACTTACGCCCCATCAACCCCACAACCGGACACCGCATGACGGCCGATGACGCCGCCATATTCAGAGCGGTAGGACCGGACGTACCTGACCCACCACCGGGAGTGGGCGGACCAGCACCACCAAGAAGACCAGGGGGAAGCTTCAGCCAAGAACCCCCAGGAAGACGACAACCTCAATTCGGAGGAGGAGGAGGTGGAGATCCGTTCGGAGGAGGACCACCGCCACTGACAGGAGGACCAGCTCCAGGAGCACCAGGAGCACCAGGAGCACCCAATGGGGCTGACAAACTAGTGGGAGAGACCCCAAACATCTTCGACGGAAATAGAGATGAGTACGAGTCCTTCCTCACGCAGTGGCACATATACTGGGGACAAAATTCAGAAGTGCCAATCATGACCAACGTCTATCAGCGATGCCTACTGTTCCTAGGCTTCATCAAAGGACCGCAAGTGTCGAATTGGACACTCAACTTTCTCCAATGGCTCAACAACGAGCTACATCACGGACGCAGCCGATATGATCCCTATCTGTGGGACACTCTAACGGCGGGATTCTCAGACCAATTCTCAAACGTACTGGAACAAGAACAGGTGCAAGCTACTTTAGCAAAAGGGTTCAAGATGATCGGGGACGACATTGATTCGTACGTCACGAACTTTGAACAGCTGGCACGAAAGGCTGACTACCGCCTCAACGACCACCAAACCCTGGACCGATTCACGGCGGGATTACCGAGAGCACTATTCACAAAAATCTACGAGTTGGATGACCCCCAAACCTTCAACCAATGGAAGGAGGCCGCACTTCGGAGGCAGAAACAGTACATCCATCTACACGCCCGCCTTGGAATCAATGCCACCCCGCGCAACCCCCCAACACCAAAACCCCAGCAAAACCGCGGCTACACCCCACAATGGGCACCGCCTAGATACCAACGACCACCATTCCCGCCAAGAGGAGGACCAGGACAAAACCGAGGAGGGGGGGTCAATGCCGAGATATGAGGGAAGTAATATGTTACAACTGTAACAACCCGGGCCACTTCTCACGTGAATGCACACGTCCCAGAAAGCCAAGACAGCCTGCCCAACCATACGCAAGTACAAGCCGAGGCGCGGACACTGGCTACTACGGCCAAGAACCCACAACAGTGCGCCGCGCAGAAACCAACCCGCAAAAACAAGCCAAGGAGTGGATGGAAATGTTGAGGGGAGCAAGTGATGAGGTCAAGGACCTCGTATTCAAAGATCTCTGGACCCAAGAGGGTTTTCAGGACGCCTGAACCCATTGGCCTGGGTGAGGGCAGTCAATTGTAATTCTGTAATCATGACTCGCTACCGTTCGCTCCGAATTCCAGTATTGATTCGTACAAATTACTCCATGGCCGACATCAAAGGGCTTGTTGACTCTGGAGCCACCGACAACTTTATAAGACCTGCGTTTGCTAAATGCATGGGCCTCGGGCTACAAGCCCTTGAAAAACCAAAGAAAATTTGGAATATAGACAACACAGAAAATAAAGCTGGGTCCATTACACACTTTATCGATCTAGACGTCCAGACCAATGACATCTCCAAGACTATGAGATTCCTCGTCACCGACATAGGAAATGAGGATCTCGTCCTCGGGTACCCATGGCTGGCCACCTACGAACCAACTATCAGCTGGGCACATGCCACCATTCACGAAAAAGCCCTTCCAGTGGTACTTCGATCGATCAACCCAGCTGAACCACAAACCACAATAGCCAGCGCAATGACTCAAGACGAAGTGGAAGAAGCCGTCCGAGAGCTTGAAGAAGAATGCCAACTACGTACCATGGCCACCGAACTAGCCATTGCAGCTCATCAAAACACTGTCGTGGAAGCCCTCCCAGAACCATACCAGCGCTTTGCGAAGATCTTCAGTGAAGAAGCATCCCACCGATTCCTGCCATCACGACCTTGGGACCATGCAATTGACTTCAAACCTGGTACACCCCCCAGTATCGACTGCAAAGTCTACCCAATGTCACAAGATGAAGACGGACAACTACGCGAATGGCTAGACGAACAACTCAAGCTAGCCTATATCCGACCCTCAAAGTCGCCCTACACCTCGTCATTCTTCTTTATCAAGAAAAAAGATGGAAAATTGAGACCGGTGCAAGACTACAGGCGAATCAACGCCTGCACGGTGCGCAACCAATACCCACTACCTCTCATGGCGGAGCTCATTAACAACCTTGGGAACGGACACATATTCACCAAACTCGATGTCACGGTACGGAGGAAAAGGACTCTTACTTACGGTGATGACCTCGTTAGTAAGCAGTAATGTGTCATGGACAGTCGCATCAGTCAGCAGGGACAGTAAAATCACATGCCAGTAAGGCATGACTCATTCCTAGGACAGCTGTAGTAGGGTTCGAGCTACTTACGCTACTAGTCGTGCGGGTTCAGGAGGAGCTTTAAAGCTACCTCATACATGTATAAATAGTGGCTCGATGAGACCAAGATACGCCATCTTGGTCTTCTTCAATTCACCACTCTCATTCATCTCTTCACGCGTGCTTCACTTGTCTCTCTCCAGAGCAAGTCGTCTTCATCGATCGCCGGACTACCTAGTGGCACAACTTGCCCTAGTGTATACTCAGATCACGTGCCCGTAAGCGCCGTGTATCCCGAGATCAGGTCACGTGACCTCGACGAAGATATTTCGCTAAGTCGTAAACGCCCTTTCGCAGTCCAAGTCGGACTAACGCCAGTGGTGGCGTTACATTAAGACCAAGATCCATCCACCGTGGCGTTTACAACTCGAGACCAGTGGAGAAATTTCCAAACCTACTCCCTTGAACGAAGGGGAGATTGCAACGTACCAACACAGTTCCTAGGAGTGGCTCGCTGGAGAGAATACAGAGGAGAGACCGGGTACTTCGTTGACTTCGCATCGGGCCCAACCCGATACCGTCCCGTTGAGTTCAATTTCGACCACTTGTGCTGGGTCGAAATCACTTGGAACCCCATAGACAATCACTACGACGCAGTACGCCCCGCAGGACGAAACTACAACTGCGACATCGATTCACGGAACCTGCCCACGCGCGCAGAGTGGGGACGCATAGACGGACAACCAGAAGAGGAACCAAGCACGTCTGAACCCAGAACCCCCGCACCATCAGAAACCAGCGGAGACGACGAGGAGACAAACGACGAAGAATCAGAAGTTGGGGACATAATACAAACAGCTGAGTCCCTACGCATAAACGAACCAGAAAATATCGAAGTACACCCCCCTGCAGAAATGGCCACCGCAACAATTACCGAAGTCGACACAGCCATTGAAGAAGCCCGAAGAATCACTGAAGAAGCCGAGGCATACCTACGCCCCATTAACCCCACCACCGGACACCGCATGACGGCCGATGACGCCGCCATATTCAGAGCAGTAGGACCGGACGTACCCGACCCGCCACCAGGAGCAGGCGGACCAGCACCACCAAGAAGACCCGGAGGAAACTTCGGCCAAGGACCGCCAAGAGGACCACCACATGGGGGAAGACAACCCCAATTCGGAGGCGGAGGAGGAGGAGATCCCTTCGGAGGAGGACCACCACCACCGCCACCACCAGCCGCAGGACCCGCTCCGGGGGCACCACACGGGGCAGACAAACTCGTAGGAGAACCCCCAAGCATATTCGACGGGAACCGAGATGAGTACGAGTCGTTCCTCACACAGTGGCACATTTATTGGGGGCAAAACTCAGAAGCGCCGATCATGACCAACGTCTATCGGCGATGCCTGCTGTTCCTGGGATTCGTCAAAGGACCACGAGTATCCAACTGGACACTCGGATTCCTCCAGTGGCTCAACAACGAACTGCACCACGGACGCAACAGATACGACCCATTTCTATGGGATACACTAACGGCGGGATTCTCCGACCGCTTCTCGAACGTCCTAGAACAAGAGCAAGCGCAAGCCACCCTAGCAAAAGGATTCAAAATGATTGGGGACGACATTGATTCGTACGTCACCAACTTCGAACAATTAGCACGGAAGGCTGATTATCGCCTCAACGACCGCCAAACACTGGACCGATTCACGGCGGGCCTTCCGAGAGCCCTCTTCACAAAAATATACGAGTTGGATGACCCCCAAACCTTCAACGAATGGAAGGAGGCGGCGCTAAGGAGACAAAAACAATACATCCATTTACGCGCTCGCCTAGGACTCAACACGACACCCCGTAGCGCACCACTACCGCGACCACAGCAAAACCGGGGGTATACCCCGCAGTGGGCGCCACCCAGGTTCCCACCATCGCGTCACGACCCGAACGCCATGGACACGTCGGCAGACCGAACCCGCGCACGCCTCGCGGAAGTAGGCGACCCAAATCGCGGAAACCAACAACCACCCTTCCCATCAAGGGGAGGACCGGGACAAAATCGAGGGAGCGGACCACGCCGCGATATGAGGGAAGTAATATGTTACAACTGTAACAACCCAGGCCACTTCTCACGCGACTGCACACGCCCTAGAAAACCGAGACAACCATTCCAACCACGCACGAGCACAAGCCGCGGCGCAGAAACCGACCACTACCAAGAACCAGTAACAGTACGCCGCGCAGAAACCACACCACAAGAACAAGCGAAGGAATGGATGGAGACGCTGAGGGGAGCTAGTGACGAGGTCAAGGACCTCGTATTCAAGGATCTCTGGACCCAAGAGGGTTTTCAGGACGCCTGAACCCATCGGCCTGGGTGAGGGCAGTCAATTGTAACTCTGTAATCATGACTCGCTATCGTTCGCTTCGAATTCCAGTCTCGATTCGCACAAGTTACTCTATGGCCGATATCAAAGGGCTCGTTGACTCAGGAGCCACCGACAATTTCATAAGACCCGCGTTCGCCAAACGCATGGGCCTCGGGTTACAAACCCTTGAGAAACCAAAGAAAATTTGGAACATTGACAACACGGAAAATAAAGCTGGGTCCATTACGCACTTCATCGATCTAGACGTCCAGACCAACAACATCTCTAAGGTCATGAGATTCCTCGTCACCGACATAGGAAACGAAGACCTAGTGCTCGGATATCCCTGGCTAGCAACCTACGAACCAACTATCAGTTGGGCGCACGCCACCATCCACGAAGAAACCCTCCCGGTAGTGCTTCGATCAATCAACCCCGCAGAAGCGCAAACTACTATCGCCAGCGCAATGACTCAAGACGAAGCCGAAAACATTGTCCAAGAGCTCGAAGAGGAGTGCCAGATACGTACCACAGCTACCGAACTCGCCATCGCAGCTAATCAGAACACCGTTGTGGAAGCCCTCCCAGAACCATATCAGCGTTTCGCGAAGATCTTTAGCGAGGAAGCCTCCCACCGATTTCCACCATCACGACCCTGGGACCACGCAATTGACTTTAAACCGGGCACACCCCCCAGTATTGACTGTAAAGTATATCCAATGTCACAAGACGAAGATGGACAACTACGCGAATGGCTAGACGAACAACTCAAACTAGGCTATATCCGACCCTCAAAGTCACCCTACGCCTCATCATTCTTCTTTATCAAGAAAAAAGACGGAAAACTGAGACCAGTACAAGACTACCGGCGAATCAACGCCTGCACGGTGCGCAACCAATACCCACTACCTCTCATGTCGGAACTCATCAACGACCTCGGAGACGGGCACATATTCACCAAACTCGACGTCCGCTGGGGGTACAACAACGTACGAATCAAAGTAGGCGACGAACACAAGGCCGCGTTCAAAACAAAATACGGGCTATTCGAACCCCTCGTCATGTACTTTGGACTTACAAACTCACCGGCAACATTCCAGAACATGATGAATGACATCTTAGGCGACACGATCCGAGTCTTTGCGGCAATGGGAACGATCATCCGCGTCTACATGGACGACATAGGAATCGCAACGCGGGAACACGCAGGCCTTCAAGCACACATCGACGCCGTCTGCGCAGTACTTCAAGTAGCACTGGACCATGACCTATACTTCAAACCGTCCAAATGCACCTTCCACCAACCGCGAATGGATTACCTGGGGGTAATTCTTGAAAAGGGGGTGACTCGCATGGACCCCGTAAAAATTGCTGGCATATGCGACTCGCCCACACCCACGAAGGTACGAGACGTACGCTCCTTCCTGGGCTTTTGCAATTTTTACCGCCTCTTCATTCGCGGTTTCGCTACATACACACGAGCCCTCAACAAACTCACACGCAAAGACGCAGAGTGGACGTGGGGCAAAGACGAAGAAACGGCCTTCCAAACCCTCAAACGCCTGGTCACAAGCGAACCAGTACTCGCACATCCCACGCTGACAGACCAATTCGAACTCGAAGTAGACGCATCGGGATACGCAGTAGGCGCAGTGCTCCTACAGAAGAAGCAAGACGGGAAAAGACACCCCCTCGGTTACTTCTCGGCCACCTTAAACGAAGCAGAACGCAACTACGACATCTATGACTTGGAACTCCTGGCGATCGTCAAGGCACTGCGACACTGGAGACCATTCCTGGCAGGCTCACCACACAAAATCAAAATCTTCTCCGACCACCTCAACCTTACACACTGGAAGACACCGCAGAAGATAAGTCGCCGAGTAGCCCGAGAAGTCCTAGAGCTCATGGAATACGATTTCGAGATCCACCACATCAAGGGGACCAACAACGGACGCGCAGACGCTCTATCGCGAAGACCCGACTACGACCGAGGGGAAAGGGACAACGAAGGGGTCGTCGTCTTACCTGAGAAGGTATTCATACGAACCGTCACCATGCAATCACCGGAAGACCACGCACAAGATGAAGACACCCTACGCCCCTGGGTAGATCCGCACAAGCTCAAGAAGATCGAAGGGGTCTGGTACCACCAAGGCGCACGAGTAATCACCGGAGGCCCAGAAGAAATCCGCACGGTCATCGCAAACCATCACAACCCCCCCGTTTACGGTCACCCGGGAATCAAGCGAACAGCAAGGATCATCGAGCGTGACCACTGGTGGCCAAACATGTTGAAACACATCACTGAGTACGTTCAAGGCTGTGCGGAATGTCAACGCCACAAAGTCAACAACCGCCCGACGCGAGCCCCATTAATGCCCATCACGCTGACACCTGACGCTAAGCCATTCGAAACCATCGCGCTCGACTTCATTACTAAACTGCCGGAGTCACAGGGACACGATTCGATCCTCACCGTGACTGACCACGACTGCACAAAGGCATCGGTATTCATCCCCTGTAAAGAAGAAATATCGGCGGAAGAAACAGCGGCACTGTACGTCACTCACGTATTTCGGAGATTCGGATTACCGGCGAAAATCATCAGCGACCGAGACCCGAGATTCGCATCGAAATTCACACGCGAACTATGCCGAATCCTCGGCATCTACCAAAACATCTCCACGGCATACCACCCCCGGACCAACGGACAATCGGAAAGAACCAATCAATGGCTGGAACAATACCTACGGTTCTGGACCAACGAGCGTCAAGATAATTGGGCGCAATTCCTACCAATGGCGGAATTCGCGCATAACAATTGGCCACACGAGGCAACAAGGAAGTCCCCGTTTTCACTCATGATGGGATACGACCCACGCGCTGATTGGATCGATAAGCCATCCCCTATCCCACAGGTGCTCACGCGACTCCAGCAATTCCGAGATGCACGGAAAGAAGCCCAAAACCTTATCAAAAAGGCACAATCGCTGTGGATCAAACACCGAGATACGCCCAAATACCAAGTGGGAGACCAAGTATGGCTGGAAGGACGACACCTCCGAACCAATCAACCAACGGCCAAACTCGCGGCACGACGGCATGGGCCATTCCAAATCACACGAGTCTTATCACCGGTCAACTATCAACTCCAACTTCCCACGCAGTGGAGCATCCACCCCGTATTCCACATCGATTTGCTCACACCTTATCGCGAGACGCCCATGCATGGGAAAAACTTTCAACGACCACCACCGGATTTAGTAGACGGAGAAGAGGAATATGAAGTGGAGCGCATTCTAGACTCCAGAAGATTCGGCCGGAACAAGAGACTACAATACCTCGTGAAATGGAAGGGGTACCCAGACTCGGAAAATCAGTGGGTCAACAAAGATGACGTATTCGCTGATGAAGCCATAGCGGAGTACGAGCGGAGTTCAACCGCAGCCAGGATACATATAAACCGGACATATGACGCTAAGTCGTCCCCATCCCTTCACACTGGACTCCCCACTAAACTCGAAATGTCTCTTCCCGCTTCCTCCTCTTCCTCCTCTCTCGCTGCCCGCCTCGCCGACAGCCTCACCCACGAAGAACTCAAGGCGGCCCTCAACAACGTGCAATCCATCATCGACGTCGAGGATCCAGACCAGCCTGCCACGTATTGGCTTACCAGCCCGAACGGCGACCACCTCAACACCGCCCCGTACACCGAAGCCGAAATTACTCGGCTTCGTACAGCTGTCGGACTCTTTGCGAGTCCCCCATCTCGACCTCTCCCCGTACGCATCAAATCCCAAACGGAAGAAGACGCCCGCGACCCTGAAATGGCAGGAGTGGATGAAGACGCGGAACTGGAGACCGTCGGCGGGGGATTGGAAACGACGGCAGCTGGCAGTAGCAGCGGCCAGGCGAGCAATCATCTATCACCGACGCCGCCAACACACAGAGATGCTGAGAGGGCCGTATACGAAGCAGTAGAAGGGACGCTGAAGGAATGGTACCCCGTTGAGCAACCTTATCTCATCACTGCCACCGACTCTGACGACCCTCGGGAAACTCCATACGCCTGTGACACCACGGGCCACCCCATATACCATGGCGGCGTGGTGGTGGACACCCAAGACTCCACCCTGCCCGCCGTTCGCCTCCGATACCTCGGGGGTTCGTCACGAGTCGCCCCCCACGGATACAAGCACAACCGAGGGGACGACTTCGTCCACTACCCCATCACCGACGCTCAAGGGGTCACCCGTCAAGCGTCCTATATCCAAGTCATAGCCGGGCCAGACCCCCTCGTCCTCGGGCTCGTAGAAGACAGCGACAAAGTTTACAGTCGCCCCCTTTACGCCGAGCCACACGTTCGGGAAACCGGCAAGCCCCATTACTCTCCAGAAGACTTATTCGCCCTCGTCGGAGGGCACAGTAACCAACACAGAGTGGATCGCGCGGTGAACGAGTTGAGGGACATAGGGCTTAAAGCTGAGTTGACCAGGTTCCGTGCCTACCGACACGAGGCTGAGAGGATGGAGCAGCGACTCCACGCGCTAGCTCAGGCGCTCGGAGGGGTCCAGTCGGAACTAGCCCATTGCAAGTTCCGGCTGGAGATGGCCAACACGCTGGATCGAATCACGGAGAGGCAGGAGGCATGGGTTGGAGGGATAGGCCCCACTCGGCGCCGTGGTCGTCGCGGCTGAAAAGGGGGTGATGTCACGGTACGGAGGAAAAGGACTCTTACTTACGGTGATGACCTCGTTAGTAAGCAGTAATGTGTCATGGACAGTCGCATCAGTCAGCAGGGACAGTAAAATCACATGCCAGTAAGGCATGACTCATTCCTAGGACAGCTGTAGTAGGGTTCGAGCTACTTACGCTACTAGTCGTGCGGGTTCAGGAGGAGCTTTAAAGCTACCTCATACATGTATAAATAGTGGCTCGATGAGACCAAGATACGCCATCTTGGTCTTCTTCAATTCACCACTCTCATTCATCTCTTCACGCGTGCTTCACTTGTCTCTCTCCAGAGCAAGTCGTCTTCATCGATCGCCGGACTACCTAGTGGCACAACTTGCCCTAGTGTATACTCAGATCACGTGCCCGTAAGCGCCGTGTATCCCGAGATCAGGTCACGTGACCTCGACGAAGATATTTCGCTAAGTCGTAAACGCCCTTTCGCAGTCCAAGTCGGACTAACGCCAGTGGTGGCGTTACACTCGACGTCCGCTGGGGATACAACAACATACGGATCAAAGAGGGCGATGAGTACAAAGCCGCGTTCAAGACAAAATACAGACTATTCGAACCCCTCGTCATGTACTTTGGACTCATGAACTCACCAGCGACGTTCCAGAACATGATGAACGACATCTTGGGCGACACAATACGCGTCTTCGCAGCAATGGGTACAATCATCCGCGTTTACATGGACAACATTGGCATCGCAACACTCAAACACGCAGGACTCCAAGCACACATAGACGCAGTGTGCGCAGTACTCCAGGTTGCAATGGACCACGACCTTTACTTAAAACCGTCCAAATGCACCTTCCACCAACCGCGAATGGATTACCTGGAGGTAATCCTTGAAAAGGGGGTGACTCGCATGGACCCCGTAAAAATTGCTGGTATACGTGACTGGCCCACACCCACGAAGGTATGCGACATACGCTCCTTCCTAGGCTTCTGCAATTTTTACCACCTCTTCATTCGCGGTTTCGCCACACACGCACGAGCCCTCAACAAACTTACACGCAAAGACGCAGAATGGACATGGGGCAAAGACAAAGATACAGCCTTCCAAAACCTCAAATGCCTAGTCACCAGCAAACCGGTACTCACACATCCCACGCTAACGGACCAATTCAAGCTTGAGGTAGACACGTCCGGATACGCAGTGGGCGCAGTGCTCCTACAAAAGAAACAAGACGGAAAACGTCACCCCATCGGATACTTCTTGGCCACTCTGAACGAAGCGGAACGCAATTATGACATCTACGATTTGGAACTCCTAGCCATTGTCAAAGCGCTGAGACACCAGAGACACTTCCTAGCAGGATCACCACACAAGGTCAAGATCTTCTCCGACCACCTCAATCTCATGCACTGGAAATCACCACAAAAGATAAGTCGTCGCGTAGCTCGAGAAGTCCTAGAACTCATGGAATACGACTTTGAGATCCACCACATCAAAGGGACAAACAACGGCCACGCGGACACACTATCACAAAGACCAGACTACGACAGAGGAGAAAAAGACAACGAGGGAGTTGTAGTTCTACCAGAAAAGGTATTCGTACGAAGCCTCACCACGCAAAATCCAGAAGTACACGATCAAGACGAACACGTGATACTCCCTTGGGTAGACCCACACAAACTCAAAAAAATCGACGGAACCTGGTATCGCCAAGGCGCACGAGTAATCACCGGAGGACCAGAAGAAATTCGCACCATCATCGCGAATCACCACGACCCCCCAGTCTACGGCCACCCAGGAATCAGGCGAACGGCACAAATTATCGAAAGAAGCCACTGGTGGCCGAATATGACAAAGCACATAACCGAATATGTCCAAGGGTGCGCGGAATGTCAACGACACAAGGTCAACAATCGCCCAACAAAAGCCCCACTGATGCCCATCACACCAAAAATTGACGCTAAGCCATTCGAAACCATTGCGCTCGATTTTATCACTAAACTGCCAGAATCACAGGGGTATGACTCGATTCTTACCGTAACCGACCACGATTGCACCAAAGTGTTGGTGTTCATCCCATGCAACGAAGAAATATCGGCAGAGGAAACAGCAGCTCTGTACGTCACTCACGTATTCCGGAGGTTCGGATTACCAGCAAAAATCATCAGCGACCGTGACCCACGTTTCGCATCGAAATTCACGAGAGAGCTGTGCTGAATCCTTGGCATCTATCAGAACATCTCCACGGCATACCACCCCCGAACGGACGGACAATCGGAGCACACCAATCAATGGCTAGAACAATACCTCCGGTTCTGGGCTAATGAGCGTCAAGATAACTGGGCGCAGTTTCTACCCATGGCAGAATTCGCGCATAACAACTGGCCGCACGAAGCGACAAGGAAGTCCCCCTTCTCACTCATGATGGGATATGATCCGCGTGCTGATTGGATCGATAAGCCAACGCCCATCCCACAGGTACTCACGAGACTTCAACAATTCCGAGACGCATGGAAAGAAGCCCAGAACCTCATCCAAAAGGCGCAATCCCTGTGGATCAAACACCAAAACACACCCAAATATCAGGTAGGAGATCTGTCATGGACACGTACATTATTTTCCTTATTTTTCTGTATTTCTACGGAATTATTTAGGGAAGATATAAAGGGCCAAAGTACGAGATATCGTCAGTCACATGCTGCCACCATGTGCACCCACAAGCACGTGACCCTGGGATAGTTGTACCCTTAACAGGACAACCTAATCCGGTCACATTCCATTTACGTACGGACCCCCGTGATTGGTAGATAAGGAAGGAACATTCTAGATAGTTCTAGAACTCGCTTAGTAGTTTACGCTTACTCGCTGTATTAGGTTTTACTCAGCAAGATAAGGCATCGCGTCAGCGCCATGACTAGTGCATCAGTCAGCACAATAGATAGCGCTATAATTAGACACGACGCGTCAGCTCCTGAGTCATGGAGTCTTACTGTACACTTAGTAATAGTGTTTAGACTCAGTTCAAGCTCAGCTCCAGTAGCGTATATAAACTCCCCTGTAGCGTCCTGAGTAGAACCAACTTGTCCTCTTGGTTTCTACTCAGGTGCGTCTCACTCTGTACTCCTTACCTTCTCCAATCTAACTTGTCCTCTTGGTTTCTACTCAGCTTACCACTGTGTGACATCGCAAGATTGTAGTTCTGCGTAAGGACTACCTCTGACCTTGCACGCTCCACAGTGACTGTAAGTTCGGCGCATGATTTATCTCCGTGCTAGGCTTGAGTCCTGAAGGCCTGACAGTTCACCTCAACTATCTTTTAACTTGAGCTTAGCGTAGCGAGGTGTCATACCGCTACATTAGGACAAGTTCCTTTACACTCTCTTGAGCTCCACGCTCACCAGTTTTATCATTTTCCCTTCTAGGTGGTTGACGACCATCAGTCCCTTGTATTACCCACCTCACTCTTTGCCTGGGGACCTCCGCACGCAGAATCTGTGCATTTGTGGTACAACTCTAGTGTCCGTAAAATCGGCATAGATTGTGCTTGCCTTTATTGGGTCTATCTGGTCATCAGTAGACGCCTCTGGGTACTGGCTGCAGAACTGGTCACCACGCCAGATAAGCTGCAGTTAGACGTCGAGCCAGCCAGGCCTAGCCTGCGACAGCTGTACGCGTAGTAACCAGAAAAGTTTGAGAGCGCTTTGGCGTGAGAGGCAGCCAACAGGTCGAGAAGACTGAGGCAGACAGCCTTGTGGCTCTATACATATCCCTTCATCACTCCTGAGTTTTCTGTTATTGCCGCAGCCTTGCGCAGTGTGAAACACCACTGTGTATCGGTCTCGCTTGATCAGATCTCTCCTATCACCCTCGAGTTAGCGTTTCGCGCTCGTTGTATCCCATCGTCAAAAATCCACCCTCACACATTTCCAAACTGCCTCGCATATTTGCGAACGTTCGAACCCGACTCCATCGTCTCTTTAGGAGGAGACAAGCATCTATCACACCACCACAAACTACAGCCTCTGCCTCAGCATCGCTGCACGTACACCCGGACACCCAGTCTGAACAAGACCAGATCCCCTCCCCAGTGTACGCCTCACCATCACCTACTGTCTCAGTAGAATCATTCCACTCCGCCCACTCCTCCTCCCAAGCCACACTCGCCCAGTCAGGCGAAAGCTTCATTGACGAAGATGGTGTCAACATCCGTTACCAGGGATTTCAGCTAGAACTACCCCCTCGTAACATCGCCGAGCAATACGTGCAGGCAATTTACCACGACCCCGAGTACCGTTACGGTTTACTAGAGCTTTACGGCCTAGAAATCCCAGTCCTCGGCACAGAATTCACAGTCCCGCAGTTGATAGCTATCGCTGCAAACCTCATCCCTCGTCTCAAAACCCCTCCTCACCCACTCCTCTCCCACGTAAGGGAAGACGAAGAACGTGGCTCCCAAGAAAGGGAAACAGACAGCTCGTCTAGCACAAGCTCAGTATCCCAGCGGAGCTCGCTCGAAATTCGCCCTCCCTCCTCCAACTAAGAAAGAAAAGGAGTTCATATCTCATATCCAAGACTGGGACGAGATCTCACCAGACGAACAACTCCTTCTTTTGGAAGAATTCCGTCGGGCACAAGAGGAAGCAGAACGAAAGGAGAGACAGAAGAAACTAGACAAGATGTCACAACCAAGCGGAAGTACCCTCCCTCACGCCGCACCACCCACGCCACTCCCCCCTCCCACTGTCCAGGATTGCCTGGATCTCATAAATCACCTCGGCATCGCCGTCGGCAACCTCGCACAGCAAGTCACAGCTCTGACTGCACAGGTGGCCTCGGCAACCGCCACTCGCCCAGGAAATGGGAAAAACAAGGAAATAGTGGCCCGCCCCAAAGCTTGGGATGGGAAAGGCTCCTCTTCGGACGCCCGTCATTTCCTTGCTGCTTTCCACAACTGGGCAGGATCATTAGGGGACGCCATGAACACATGGCACACAGCGGATAACAAGTGGTACGCGGATGAGCATAGATGGATTGCTGCCGCCCTCAACCTGATGGAAGGGGACGCCAAAACCTGGGCACTCCCATATCTGGAGTCAGCCAACCAAGGGACTATTCCCTTCGGAGGAAACTGGTCGGACTTCGTCAAGGAGTTCAACCGCAGGTTTAGCCCCCTAGACGTCCAAGACATAGCTCGAGAAGAGCTAAAGAAAACAAGACAAGGAAAAAGAACGGTGGCTGAATATGCATCCATATTCGAGCAGTACTCTGGACAGACCGGGTGGTCCATCATCGACCTCCGCACCCGCTTCTATGATGGTCTCACAGATGAGATCAAGGACCTCCTAGCCATCACAGACAAGCCCCACAACACATACGACGAGCTCAAGCAGAGCGCGCAAGTCATCGATCAACGACTGCGCCAACGCCAGAGCGAGAAGAAAGGGAAATCCTCATCGTCATCACAACACACTACCTCCAACCCTGATGCCATGCAAGTCGACGCCACGCGTCAGCAAGGCAACAAACCGAAGGAGGAGATCTTCAAAACTCGGGGCGAGTTTCAAGTATGGATGAGAGGGAGATGCTACGGGTGTGGTTCGAAGGAACACACAAAGAAGGATGGAAACCATGAGCGCGACGTCTGCAATTGGTGCCAAAGAGCAGGGCACTGAGCAAACGTCTGTCAAAACAAAAGAATGGGGAAACCGGCTAAAGCGAAAGCTGCAGCAACAACGGAATCCCCTAGTCCACCATCGACGTCCAATACTGCGGCAGCAGCAGCCACAAGTACTTCCCCCGCCCAAACGTCCCAGGCAGACGTGGCGAAGTTATTGGGAATGTTAGAAAAGCAGCAAGAACAGCTGGATGCGTTCAAAGCGGCTTTTTAGATCAGGGGTCGTGTATAGCTGCGACCGGCCCCTCTACAGTAGATGACTCGGCCTCATGTAGTTGTAATATATGTTTACGCTCTTGCCTCGTTTCAGACTCACCTTCTGTAATTCATACGACTCATGCCTGTAAGTTAGATAGTAGTGTTAGTTCAGCTCCTTGTTTTCCTGATTCTATTACATCTACATCTGCCTCGGAGATGAACAATAGTAGTGTTTCTTTTGCTCCACTTCCTTCAGAAGCAATGCCGCACGTGATGATTTCTGATGCAGCACTGTCTTCTACTATTATTCCCGAAACAAAAGACAAAAAATCACATTTTCACATTTCTGTGTATTTAAAAGGACGTCATCGTACTGTAAAAGTAGCAGCAATGGTAGACTCTGGGGCAACTTCGTTGTTCCTGGACAAAAGGTACGCTGACCGCCACAAGATGTTGCAGGTTCCTCTTGTGAGCCCCATCACCCTATACAACATAGATGGGACTCTCAACGAAGCCGGTAGTATCACCCACAAAGTCAGACTTACTCTGAAAGTCGGCCCTAGTGAAGAAAGTCACGACTTCCTAGTCACTTCACTAGGCCCAGAGAACGTCATTTTGGGTCTACCATGGTTAAGACAGAGGAACCTGCAAATAGACTGGCAGGAAGGCACTATGCGCCTTAACTCGACCGCTGAAACAGCGCCACCAGAGTTAGAGGTAGAGGTGACGCGCATCATGGCAAACTGGATGGAACGCCGCCGTCTCCTTGCGGAGAAAGTGCTCGACACGGTCCAAGATGAAGTTTTCTGTTTGGCAGGCTTCACATACTCTCAGCAGATCGCCGAGAAAGCCACCGCCTCCAAACCAAAGAAAACCTTCGAAGAAATGGTACCAGAGCACTACAGAGACTTCGCAAAAGTTTTCTCTGAGGAGGAATCCCAGAGGCTCCCTGAGCATCAACCGTGGGATCACGCAATAGACCTCGAACCAGATGCAGTTAAACACTGGAGGGTCAAAACGTATCCTATGTCACCTAGCGAGCAAGTGGAACTCGACAAATTCCTGCAAGAGCACATCTCAAAAGGATATCTGGTCCCATCTAAGTCACCGATGGCCTCACCAGTATTCTTCATTAAAAAGAAAGACGGCAAGCTCCGTCTAGTGCAGGATTACCGTCGCCTTAATAAAATCACTATTAAGAACCGATATCCACTACCGCTCGCCGCCGACATTATAAACCGGTTGAAAGGAGCAAAGGTATTCACCAAGTTCGACGTAAGATGGGGGTATCACAATATCCGGATCAAACCCAGAGACGAATGGAAGGGTGCAATAATCACCAACCGCGGACTGTACGAACCAAAGGTCATGTACTTCGGCATGACCAACAGTCCAGCCACCTTCCAAGCCCTCATGAACACCGTCTTCGCCGATCTAATCGCAGCAGGAGAGGTTGCAGTATACATGGATGACATCCTCATCTATAGTAACTCCTTAGAGCACCATCGCAAGATTGTACACGAAGTGCTCCAGAGACTGCAAGAGCACGACCTCTATCTTAAACCTGAGAAATGTGACTTCGAAAGGCAGGAAATGGAGTACCTTGGGATGATAATCCGTCCTGGAGAAGTGCAGATGGACCCTGGCAAGGTCGCTGCAGTAAGGGAGTGGCCTACACCCACAACGCTCAGAGAAGTCAGAGCGTTTATCGGGTTTGCCAACTTCTATCGTCGATTCATCAAGGACTTCGCGGCTATCGCCCGACCCTTGCATGACCTCACGAAGAAGGACACTCCATGGCAATGGCATTCTGAACAGCAGAAGGCTTTCGACCACTTGAAGGAAAGCTTCGTACGAGAACCCATTCTCAAAGTGTACGACCCACAGCTTCCAACAAGAGTTGAAACCGATGCTTCAGGATTTGCTACTGGCGGCATACTTACTCAAAAGTATCCTGACGGTCTCTGGCACCCTGTTGCGTACCGCTCACAGTCTATGAGCAAAGAAGAACGCAACTACGAAATCTACGACAGAGAAATGCTCGGCTTAATCCGCGCCTTAGAGGACTGGAGACACTTCCTCGAAGGCATCTCCTTTGAAGTGATCACCGACCATAAGAACATGGAATGGTGGGCAAGCATGAAGGACTTAAACCGCCGACAGGCCCGATGGGCCCTGTACTTAAGTCGCTTCGCCTTCAAAATCACTTACAAAAAGGGAGACTCTATGCAAGCCGATGCATTAAGTAGATTCTCGAGAGATCACATCAGAGACAACGAGGATAACCGCCAGGTTCAGGTTTTGCAACCTAAGCATTTCCTCAATGCCGCCCAAGCACACTTCCACCCAGAAGTGGACTCCCTAGGGAATCGCATAAGACTCGCATCCATTCGAGAAGCAGAAGTCATAGAGGGTCTCAAAAGCTTACAAAAGACCGCTCCAAAGGCTCTCATGGATGGAGTAGCGATGTGGGAGGAAGATGACGGCCTAGTTTACCACAGGGGGAAATTGTATGTCCCCAATGACCGGACACTAAGACGAGACGTGGTTAAGTCATGCCACGACTCTGTCACCACCGGTCACCCTGGTAAGAATGGCACCATCGAGCTAGTCAGTCGCTACTATTGGTGGCCACGCATGGCAGGCTTTATAAGCTCATATGTAGAAGGATGCGATCGATGCCAACGCTATCGCAAAGATCTGCACCCCAAAGCCATAATTCAGCCGCAGGAAGTACCTGAGGGACCATGGCAGATAGTCGGAATCGATCTAATCGGTCCACTGCCCATGTCACGCGGAAAGGACATGATCCTTAACATAGTGGATCATTATACAAAGCAGATCCATCTATTCCCAGTGACGTCCCAAATCATGGCTGATGGGGTAGCATCCATCTACTTCAAGCAAGTATTCCCCTTGCACGGGATCCCCAAGAAAATCATCAGTGATAGGGGACCCCAGTTTGCTGCAAGGAGCATGCGGGCATTATACAAGCGACTAGGGATAGACGCAGGCCTTACTACCGCCTATCACCCTCAAGCTAATGGACAGGTAGAGTGCAAAAATCAAGAAGTAGAAGTCTACTTGCGCTTGTTCATCAGTAAAAGGCAGGATGATTGGGCAGACCTGCTCCCTACAGCGGAATTCGTAGTCAATAGTAGACTCAACTCAGCCACGGGATACACTCCTTTTGAGCTACTATACGGCTACACGCCTGACTTCACCATTCCCGCTGGGAGGCCCACCGGTATCCCAACGCTCGATAAGCGTCTACAACACCTAGTTTCCACAAGAAAGGATGCAGAGGCAGCTCTACGCCTAAGTAAAAGGCGAATGCAGACGGACGTTGAAAAAAGACACAAGCCACACGTCTTCAACGTCGGGGATAAAGTCTGGTTGCAAGCAAAGCAAATAAAGATACACCAGCAGTCGTCCAAACTAGGCCCTAAACAGCTAGGCCCGTTTGAAGTCACTGAAGTCAGAAGTGACATCGACTACAAGCTTGCACTCCCCCCTGCATTACGGATCCATGATGTATTTCATGTAGACCACCTCTCTCCTTATAAGGGAAACAAAGTTAACGGGCTTATGACACCTCCACCTGAACCCATCACAGTCAAAGGGGAAGAAGAGTACGAGGTTGACCACATAAGAGACTCCAAACTCTTTGGTCGTACTCTTAAATACCTAGTTCGCTGGAAGGGCTACGGTGAAGGCGAGGACACATGGGAACCAGCTAAAAACCTAGCACACGCCCCGGACAAAGTCAAGGAGTTCCACTCCTCCAACCTGGGCGCACCTAGAAAAATAGTGGCTCTCATCTACGCATCCTTGCCTTGGCAAGCATCTCATATGTACACAGAGGCCAACGCGGACGTCGACCCTTAAGAAGGGGGGTGATGTCATGGACGCGTACATTATTTTCCTGATTTTTCTGTATTTCTACGGAATTATTTAGGGAAGATATAAAGGGCCAAAGTACGAGATATCATCAGTCACATGCTGCCACCATGTGCACCCACAAGCACGTGACCCTGGGATAGTTGTACCCTTAACAGGACAACCTAATCCGGTCACATTCCATTTACGTACGGACCCCCGTGATTGGTAGATAAGGAAGGAACATTCTAGATAGTTCTAGAACTCGCTTAGTAGTTTACGCTTACTCGCTGTATTAGGTTTTACTCAGCAAGATAAGGCATCGCGTCAGCGCCATGACTAGTGCATCAGTCAGCACAATAGATAGCACTATTATTAGACACGACGCGTCAGCTCCTGAGTCATGGAGTCTTACTGTACACTTAGTAATAGTGTTTAGACTCAGTTCAAGCTCAGCTCCAGTAGCGTATATAAACTCCCCTGTAGCGTCCTGAGTAGAACCAACTTGTCCTCTTGGTTTCTACTCAGGTGCGTCTCACTCTGTACTCCTTACCTTCTCCAATCTAACTTGTCCTCTTGGTTTCTACTCAGCTTACCACTGTGTGACATCGCAAGATTGTAGTTCTGCGTAAGGACTACCTCTGACCTTGCACGCTCCACAGTGACTGTAAGTTCGGCGCGTGATTTATCTCCGTGCTAGGCTTGAGTCCTGAAGGCCTGACAGTTCACCTCAACTATCTTTTAACTTGAGCTTAGCGTAGCGAGGTGTCATACCGCTACAAGATCAGGTGTGGCTAGAAGGACGACATCTCTGAACCAATCAACCAACGGCCAAACTGGCGGCACGACGGCACGGGCCCTTCCGAATCACACGAGTCCTATCACCGGTCAATTACCAACTCGGACTCCCCACGCAATGGAGTATTCACCCCGTGTTTCACATCGATTTACTCACACCTTATCGAGAGACGCCCATGCATGGGGAAAACTTCCAACGCCCACCACTGGATCTAGTAGATGGAGAAGAGGAATATGAAGTGGAGCGCATTCTAGACTCCAGACGATTCGGCCGGAGCAAGAAATTGCAATACCTCGTGAAGTGGAAAGGGTACCCAGACTCGGAGAACCAGTGGGTCAATGAAGATGACGTATTCGCAGACGAAGCCTTAGCGGAGTATAAACGGAGTACGAAGGCAGGAAAAACGCTTATAAGGAGGGGGCAAACCGCGATCCAAACCCCATCTTTCCACACTGGATTCCACACTCACCTCGAAATGCCTCTTTCCACTCCCACCTCTTCCTGCCCCTCTTGCTACCCGTCTCATCGACAGCCTCACCCACGAAGAACTCCATGCAGCCCTCAACAATGCTCAATTGATCATCGATGTTGAAGAACCGGACCAACCCGCCACATACTGGCTCCTCAACCCCAACGGCGATCACCTCAACACCGCCCCGTACACCGAAGCCGAAATTACTCAGCTTCGCACAGCTGTCGGACTCTTTGCGAGTCCCCCATCTCGACCTCTCCCCGTGCGTATTGAACTCAAGCAGGAAGAAGACGCCCGCAACCCTGCGGTGGCAGGAGTGGATGAAGACACGGGATTGGAAGCCGGCGGCGGAGGACTGGAAATGGCAGCAGCTGGCAACAGCAGTGGCCAAGAGGGCAGTCGTCTATCACCGACGCCGCCAACACACAGAGATGCTGAGAGGGCGGTATACGAAGCAGTAGAAGGGATGTTGAAGGAGTGGTACCCCGTTGAGCAGCCATATCTTATCACCGCCACCGATTCTGACGACCCCCGGGAAACCCTGTACGCCTGTGACTCGATGGGCTGCCCCATATATCGCGGCGGCGTAGTGGTGGACACCCAAGACTCCACCTTGCCCGCCGTTCGCCTCCGATACCTTGGGGGCTCGTCACGCATCGCCCCCCACGGATACAAGCACAACCGAGGGGACGACTTCATCCATTACCCCATCACCGACGCTCAAGGGGTCACCCGCCAAGCGTCCTACATCCAAGTCATAGCCGGGCCGGATCCTCTTGTCCTCGGACTTGTAGAGGACAGCGACAAAGTCTACAGTCGCCCCTTGTACACTGAGCCGCACGTCCGGGAAACCGGCAAACCCCACTACTCCCCAGAAGACCTATTCGCCCTCGTCAGAGGGCACAGCAACCAACATAGGGTGGACCGCGTGGTGAATGAGTTGAAGGACGTGGGGCTCAAAGCTGAGTTGACCAGATTCTGCGCCTACCGACACGAGGCTGAGAGGATGGAGCAGCGACTCCACGCACTAGCTCAGGCGCTCGGAGGGGTGCAGTTGGAGTTAGCCCGGTGCAAGTTCCGGTTAGAGATGGCGAACACATTGGATAGGATTACGGAAAGGCAGGAAGCTTGGGTTGGCGGGATAGGCCCCACTCGGCGCTGTGGTCGTCGCGGCTGAAAAGGGAGTGATGTCATGGTACGCGGGAAAACGTGTTGATAAGTGACCTGAGCGCATCTAGCGGCTCAATGGACATGCAGATAACGGACTGCTTTAGATAAGATATATTGGACTTATGTAGATTAGATTATACTGTATATGATCTTTACAATCTCGGACTTTCTTATCTATGACATCACTGTACAATGACATCATGGACTCCTCTGGACTCCCCTTGTATTTCGTCCTTGTACTCTGATCCTTGTTGTTATCTTTATTATGATGTCACTATGATATCATGTTCCAGACTTTCTTTGTTCTATATGCCTTGTTCTCCAAAACAGTACACTCCCTTGTCCACTTGTAGAACAATGCGTCTTGTATTTACTGTGACCAGCTGTTACCTGCGTCACTCTGTATTTTTGTATAAGTAGTGTAGCTTGTACGCTCCTGGTCCACATCAGTTCTCATCTGTTGTGTGCCAGACTCCACATCTGCTTCACTTGCTTGATATTACTCTGTTGCTGCTTCCAGCCACCCTCTGTATCTCACCACAGTCTACTTTGTCACTGTGAGTATAGTCCCTTCATGTGTGCTGTTCATCAAAATGGACTCTTACTATACAGATATGACCCCTTAGTAAGTAGTAATGTGTCATGGACTTAAACGCATCAGTCAGCCGTAGTATCACATGTTAGATACTATGACTCATTCCTAGTAGTAGCTGTAGTAGGGTTCGAGCTACTTACGCTACTAGTCGTCTTGATTTCAAGAGGAGCTTTAAAGCGCCCTCTCACATGTATAAGTAGTGGCTTGATAAGACCAAGATAAGCCATCTTGGTCTTCTTCAATCACCACGTTATCCTCATCTCTATCGTGTGCGATTCGCTTGTCTCTTCCGAGCAAGTTGTCTTTACCGATCATCGGATTACCTAGTGGCATGACTTGCCCTAGTGTACACTCAGATCACGTGCCATATAAGCGCCGTGTATCTCGTGACCAGGTCACATGATCTTCAAAGATATTTTCGCTAAGTCGTGAACGCCCTTTTGCAGTCCAAGTCGGACTAACGCCCGTGGTGGCATTACAGCTTTGTGTTCATCTCCTGGTTTGATTCTGATGTTTGTGTATCCCCATCTGATGTCAAATTTGGAGAAGATCCATCCTCCACTAAGGTCTGCAATTAGCTGCGGTATGAGCGGGAGTGGGTATTGGTTGCATATGGTCCATGTGTTGAGTTCCCTGTAGTCCTGTACTGGCTGTAGTTTTCCATCCTTCTTTTTAACAAAGAAGAATGGAGCTGCGTACTGAGACTTAGATGGTCGAATGTATCCTTTGGCCAATTGTTCATCTAGGAATTCCTCCAAGGCTTTGTCCTCTATTTGGTTGAGTGGGTAGACTTTGCAGTTGATATGGTCTGGAGCGTTTGGTTTGAAGTCGATGGCGTGGTCCCATGGTCTAGGGGGTGGAAATTGGTAGGATTCTTCTTTGCTGAATACTTTTGCATGTCTTTTGTATTTGTCGGGTAATTCCTTTGTTTCCGTTGACTGTGCCGAGATTGCTAGTTCCGTTGCCATTGTGCGTCCGTATATTGGGTCCATTTCCTCTTCCAGTTCCCTGTAGGTTTGTTCACGTTCTTCGTCCTGTATCCTTGTGACAATGCTTCGAATTTCTGCCTGGATGGTGGCTGGGCTTGGGGTTTTATTGGGGTTGATGGTGCATATGATGATTGGGTACTGCTTAGTGTCCATGGTGGCAGTGGCCCATTGTATGCGTGGTTGGAACGTTGCTAGCCAGGGGTACCCCAGAATAAGGTCTTCTCCCCCTACGTTGGTGATGAGGAACTGAATGGTTTTGAGTTTTCCATCAGTTTGTATATTTAGGTCAACACAGTGAGTGATTTTCCCTCCTTTGTTGTGTGTCCCATCTATGTTCCAGATATTTCGGGGGTTAGGTAGTTCCTTGGTTCCTAACCCCATCTTCTTTACGAAATCTGGATGTATGAAGTTGTGGGTGGCTCCGGAGTCCACCAGTGCTTTCTTTTCGGCCATGTAGTAGCTCGTGCGAATCAAAACTGGGACGTGCATAGATCGATAGTGCGTGATAAGCGACAAGTTACAATTTAAAGCCCTCACCCAGGCCATTGGGTTCAGGCGCTTTGAAAATCCTGCCTCCCTGCCATGTCCCTTGCGAACACCTCCCTCTTCTCCTCTGATAGGGCTGCGATGCGACCCATGATGTCGTCGATCTGGGGATTGGTATCTGCACGGTTGGCTTGGACGGGTTTGTCAAAGTCTATGAGGGGTTCTCCGGCTACGCTTTGAGGAGCGGTGGGGATTTCCTCTATGTAGGCTCCTCTGCCTCGTGCTTTCCTTGGTTGGTTACAGTCTTGTGGGAAGTGACCCTTCTGGTTGCAATTGTAACAGGTTACATCCCTGATATTCAGAACCCCGCATCCTCCTCCTCTGTGTTGCATGAACCCGGCTCTTGGCGGGAATGGGGGTCTCCCAGGAGTCCATTCCCTTGGGTTTTCCGGGTGATTGTGGTTGACGTTGCCTATTTCGGCGACTTGTGCTCGGACTCTTCCTGGGGTTGTGTCCATGGCGTCAGGGTGATTTCTGTACTGTTGCCATCCTTGTTGGGTTCCTTGCCTTTGTGGGGCTTGGAATCGAAGGGGTTGGTTGGGGCGGGGGCGTGGTATGGCCTGTGGTTGTCTCCCAAATCCGTCTGACCTGGCCCTCATATGTAGGTACCGTTTCTGCTGTTCAATGAGCGCGCTCTTCCATTGGGAGTAGCTGCGCGGGTTATGGAATTGATAGGCGTTTTGGTACAGCTTGAGGGGAACACCTCGTGTGAATTTGTTGAGGACTAGTGGTTCGTCCAACTGGTAGTCAGCCTGTCGGACCAGCTTTTCAAATTTAGTGACGTAGCTGTCAATGTCCTTGTTGACCATTTTGAACCCCTTGTCGAGTTCTACTTGTGCGCGATCTTTTTCTAGGTTGTCGCAGAACTGGCCTTTGAATGCGAGCTCTACTCCTGCCCAAAGCCATGGGTCGTTCTTGTTAGCTTGGGCGTCGAGCCACTTGGTGGTTTCTGTTGCCCATTCGTCAACAAGTGGTCCTTGGATGTAAGTTAGAAACATCATTGCTTTGATGTACGGGACCTTAAGGCTTCTGTTTGCGGCGTTGACTCCTGCGAATCGGTTCCACTGGGAGAGGAACGCTTCTGCTTCATCACGGTTACCTGTGAATATCTTGGGTTCTTTTCCTAGGAACTTGTCTGTATCGGGCATCGCGAATGCGGGTACGCCTGTCTGCTCATCGTTGTGGGGGTTGTCGTCGGGATCTCCTCCTGGTGGTGCTCCTCCGCCTCCTCCTCCTCCTTCATCGGGGGACTTTCCGAATATTGCGGTTCTGGCTTGTGCCATTGTCAATGTAGTAGTGCCAGACATGTCTGTGGGGATGGACTTAGTGATCTGTTTGAGGCATTCTTCCTCCTGTTGATCTTTGATGATGCGGATCTCTTCCGGGTTGCTTGTGATAGATGGGGATGGTGCTGGTGTCTTTGGTGTTGGTGAGCGGGCTGGTTCCTCTTCTTCTCCGTTGATTGGTCCCCACTGATCCCTGGTGGTGATGTTTGATTGGAGGATGTCGAGGTTGAGACTCGAGCTTGCTGGTCTGTTGACTTGGTACTTGTTGTGTGAGTCGTTCCACTGAATTTCGACCCAGCAGAGATTGTCGAAGTTGAATTCTACGGGGATGAGTTGGGATTGTCCCTGTCTGTTAACGTAGTAGGTGAAGTATCCTGGGTTTTCCTCGTCGTCTTTCCAAAATGCGTTTTCTAGATACTTCTTTGGGACGTTGCGGTCTCCTCTTCTGTTGATGTAGTAGGGTCGGAAGGGAACCCAGAAGTCCTTGGTTGTTCTTGTAGGATTGGCCATGGTGGGATCTTGGTCTTAATGTAATGTCTACCATGGAAGTTTGCCTGACTTAGGCCTCTTGACATGTGGCGATCCTCGAAAGTCGAAAGTTGCGATTGGCAAAAGTCTGAGGATAGAAGGCGGGATGAGGTTGAAGGCTCTTGTCTCTCCCAAAGTAGGCGTGGAGATCTTCTAGCTGAATGACGCCTTGGGGAACCTTGTCGATGTACTTGGCGTTGGCCCAAGAGGTGCTGTCAAGGATGAAGAAGGAGTGGTACAGGGAGGCCACGCGGTCATTGCGATATAGGTATACTTGGTAAGCTGCGACGTCTGCAGGAAGGTCCACTGATCCACAAAGGGACAGATGAAGATAAGTCACAGGGATCCCTGGTCTAAGGGGATATGCCGGACAACTCACTTAAGAGGGGAGGCCTCTTAGTAAAGACGAGTGGAAGATAGTGGTATTGGAAGAAGACCAAGATACCGTTCTTGGTCTTTGCACTACTCTACTTATACAGATACGCACGGGCTTTGAAGTGCCGCTTGAACACTACCAGCCAATAGCGTAAGTACCGTGAACCCTAGTACAGCTATCCTAGTATGAGTCACTTCCGAGATCCGATCCGTTATCGTACAATCACATGTGCCGGAGCTTACCTAGCTGACTGATCCTACAAGTCCATGACGATATACTGCTGACGGTGGTGTCATAGCCGACACGTCAGTGTCCACTTCCTGGCCCGAGGCGCCGATCAATCCGAAATGTAACATCGAGGGTCGTGTGGGTGGAACATCACAAGCTGCTGGTCCGTGACATGCTGGGGCAGTTGTCCCTCATACACCCCTTGTAAGTAGACTGACTGCATGTAACATGGGTGTCCCCTCCCCATGGTTCCGACGACCTCTTGATAGCCCTTGTGGTAATAGATGAAGCATGCAATTTGCTTTGGGTATCTGGCCTCCCCGATCTTCAGCAGGAAGTATAGATAAGAGAGGTCAGGGTCATTATGAAGAAAGGGAAGTCCCAGGTTGGTGGCATCTTCCCCCATCTCCTCATCATCAAGGAATGCGTAGTTGGGATTGGGTTCAACGAGGCGGGGTTGTGTCATGGGCGTGGTTATGTGACCAATCCTGGGGGGGAATGGGGGAAGCGGTGTGTCTGTGAGAAGTGGTGGCATGTGCATTTGTGGTTCTGGGAGGGTAGGAGTGGTGGGGATATGCATGGCGACAGGAGTATCAACAGGTGGGGCAGTGAGTGTGAGTAAGGCGGTGGTTGTTGCCTCCTGTGCGAGGCGTTCAAGAGTTGGGGTAATCAATGACAGGATAGGGGGGTCCGGGCTAGGTATCACAGAATACGGCATACAACCCTCTGGTTGCGAGGGGACACCCTGGTCCTGTGAGGGTACAGTCAGTGAGTCGAGTATGAGTTTCGACGGAGGGTGTGCGGGTACGGTGGAGACGATGGGAGTAGAAGTCATGGTGTACAAGATGAGAAGGGGGGGATGTGTAATTTGGGTTCGTAGGGTGTCTCCTTATATCTTTCGCCCAGCCCCTTTGGCAGTTGGATTATGCCAATAGAAGTTGGTGATAAGGTCAGGTGCGTGTCCAAAATTCTCGAGTGGTTCCCACAAGCTATCGCTCACGGGGAACCCTTTCCATTGGACCAGGAATTGGAGCTTGCAGCCCTTGGCCATAGAACCTTGATCCAAGGATTTGCTCCACTTCAAACTCTTCTTCTCCGTCGATAAGGTCAGGAGGAGGTCGTGTGAAGTTTTCCCCATGTAGTTCCATCTCCTTATATGGGGTGAGGAGGTTGGCGTGGAACACAGGGTGAATCTTCCATGACTTTGGGAGTTCTAGCTCGTAAGATACTGTTGAGAGGGCCTTCTTAATGCAGAACGGCCCATGGTGTTTAGGGGCCAGCTTGGCTGTAGGGTAGAATGTTTTAAGGTTCGTCCCCTCTAACCACACTTGCGCCCCTTGATAGGGAATAAAGCAGGTGTGCCCTCGCTTCGTCATAAGCTCTTGGGCGTGTTTGATACAGTCCTGCACATGTTGTCAGAAGTTGCCCATGTCTTCCAGGCACTGATCAACTGACAGAGAGGTCGTGGGTTTTGGTATCCAAGTGGTGCATGGTTCCCATCTCATGATGAGTGAAAAGGGGGAGTGTTTTGTCATTGCGTTGGGCCACGTGTTATGTGCAAACTGCGCTATGGGGAGGGCCTCTGCCCAGTTATCCTGCTGCATGTTGCTCCAATGGCGTAAGTATTGTTCCAGCCATTGGTTGGTTCATTCTGATTGCCCATCTGTTTGGGGATGATACACCAATGAGATATTCTGCCTGATTCTGAGAACTCAGCAGAGTTGTGTCATGAATGCTGATGTAAATCGGGGGTCTCGATCGGTGATCAATTTTCGGGGTATGCTGTAATGGGGATAGACGTGGCGAAGGTATAGCCTGGCTACACCCTCCGCTGTGATTGTTTCGTTACATGGGATGAAGATGGCTGTGATGAACAGCGCACATGAAGTGACTATACTCACAGTGACAAAGTAGACTGTGGTGAGATACAGAGGGTGGCTGGAAGCAGCAACAGAGTGATCTTGCAAGTGAAGCAGAGGTAGTGTCTGGTACACAACAGATGAGAACTGATGTTTATACAAGAGAGGGAAACATACCTGGTACACAACAGATGAGAACTGATGTGGACCAGGAGCGTACAAGCTATACTACTTATACAAAAATACAGAGTGACGCAGGTAACAGCTGGTCACAGTAAATACAAGACGCTTTTGTTCTACAAGTGGACAAAGGAGTGTACTGTTCTGGAGAACAAGGCATATAGAACAAAGAAAGTCTGGAACATGATATCATAGTGACATCATAATAAAGATAACAACAAGGATCAGAGTACAAGGACGAAATACAAGGGGAGTCCAGAGGAGTCCATGATGTCATTGTACAGTGATGTCATAGATAAGAAAGTCCGAGATTGTAAAGATCATATACAGTATAATCTAATCTACATAAGTCCAATATATCTTATCTAAAGCAGTCCGTTATCTGCATGTCCATTGAGCCGCTAGATGCGCTCAGGTCACTTATCAACATCTCCCCGTGATCAGCAATCTAGGACTAGCACAAGCCCATGTCTATGTTGTGTTGCTGCAGCAGGACTCGTGCAAGTGACTTGGTGAAGCCGTCCGCAACCATTTCTGCAGTAGGGGTTCTAATAAGGGTGATGGTCCCCTTTTTGATGTATTCCCTAATGACATGATGCCTAATGGCAATGTGCTTTGATCGCCTCCCAGTGACAGGGTTCAAGGCCAAGTCAATGGCACCCTTATTGTCACCATGCAGTGGGATGGGGTCGTCGACCTCGTACCCGAGTTCCTCAAGGAAGCTCTGATACCATGCGGCTTGGTTGGCCGCGTCGGTCATGGCCATCTATTCCGCCTCTGTAGTGTTTTGGGCTACAGTCTTTTGCTTTCGCAAAGACCAGCTTATTGCACCATTGGCTAATAAGAACACATAACCGGAAGTGGAGTGTCTATCATCTACCTGGTCACCCAGGGAAGAATCAGAGTAGCCATGAAGGCCATCTCCACTGGCGCCATCATAAACTATATGCATGTCCACAGTTCCCACTAGGTAGGACAGAACGTATTGCGCAAGCTGTAGATGTTGTGGTGAAGGATTTGCTGCATACTGCGCCAAACGTGATACAGCAAAGGAAATGTCTGGCCTAGTGCCAATCTGAACGTACAGCAGACTACCAATGAGTGATTGATAGTGCGTAATGTCAGAGGCAGTAGCCTGACCCGTATATTTATGAAGGTGCTCGTCAGCACCAGCGGGTAAGGGTGTGGAGTGTGGAGTGGCATTAGACATGCCAAAGCGTTCAAGCACATCCTTGACATAGCCAGACTGATCTATTTCGATGCGTCTGAGGGAGCGGTCGCGTACAATGCGCATACCAAGATATGATTCTATCTCCCCGAGGTCTGTCATCTCATAGCGTTCAGAGAGATCTGACTTTAAACGCTTAATCCTCTCCAAAGAGGCACCCAAAATTGTGATGTCGTCAACGTAAACGATAACGAAGAGTGGTCCATCCCCCTCTCGTTGCGGCAACACATATACGCCTGCATCAGCGAACGTCCGCTTGAAGCCAAGTGCAAGGAGCACTCCATGGAATTGCAAGTTCCCTGCACAGGAGGCTTGTTTGAGACCATATATCGCTTTGACAAGGCGACACACCTTCGTCTCTGCACCAGTAACGGTGAAACCTTGTGGCTGCTCCATGTATATCTCCTCATCAAGCACGCCATTGAGAAACGTGGACTTGACATCCATCTGATGGATGTGCCAGTCCTCCAGCGCGGCCAACGCCAGAAGCAATCTCAGCGATTCAAATTGTGCGACGGGAGAGAAGGTTTCATCGAAATCTATGCCAGGGATCTGCGTAATCCCTTGGCCACCAAGCGAGCTCTGTAGCGGCCATCCGCTTTGAGCTTGAAGACCCATTTGGATTTTACTGCCTTGCGATTAGGCGGGAGATCCACTAACTCCCATGTGCCATTGTGGGTGAGTGCGTCCATTTCATACTGACACGCCTTACTCCACTCATCTGCATCTGCAGACCGCATGGCCTCCGCATAAGATGCAGGGTCCCTGCCGACATATGCTGCAGCTAGCAGCTCCGCATACCCCAGTCGCCTGCCGCGCAGTGCCACATTGTCCCCACTGTAATAGCGAGGGTTGGGCACAGGTACACGGCTAGAGCGTCTTGGTGCATTGTCCATCTCGCGCAACAGCTGACTACGCTGTGCACGAGCCTCAAAGCCTCCAGGCATATCTGGTGAGGGAGGTGGGACATGGCGCATGATGCGCGTTGCACTTTGGCGCGGCGGTGGTGAGGTAGGGGTGGCTTGCTCACGCTTTGGCGTGGTGGGCAGAGTGGGCAGCGCAGGTGGTGGTGGTGGCGTGTGTGGGCGCTCTTGTTTTGGGTCTAGGAGTTCTTCAACATCCTCCTCCTCACTACTGCTGGAGTGTGCAGGGGAGGGAACTCACTGTGGTGGTAACGCCGACGTGCTAGGTACGGCAGTTACTGGTGGAGGTAGTGGTAGTGACGCCACTTGAGAAGGTTGTGGGCGTGGCTCAACACCCTGGAGGGACGGGAAGCTGCTCTCGTCGAATGTCACATCCCTGGACAATTTGACAGAGTGGGTTTGGCGGTCCCAGAGCTTATAGCCTTTAGATTCAGGCTCAAACCCAATAAGCATGACCTCAATGGCCTTCGCATCCAATTTGCGACGCTTATCAGCGGGTACGTGCATGTACCCCTTGCATCCGAAGACGCGCAGATGTGAGACATCTGGTACTTTGCCAGAGTACCAGATCTCATAAGGTGTGCGCCACTTAAGCGTACGGGTGGGAGAGTGGTTGTAGATGTGTACTGCAGTGCTCATTGCATGCTCCCAGAAGCCTTTAGACATGCCAGCAGTGTGAAGCATGGCCATTGCCTTATCCGTAATGGTGCGGTTAAACCGCTCAGCTTTCCCGTTCAACTGTGGTGAACCTGGCATCGTAAGATGATGCTCTATCCCCCTCTGTTTGAGAATGTCCTGCGCTTGGCTAGCCATGTACTCGCCACCGCAGGTCAGAGTGGAGTGCGCGCAGTTTATGGGACGTCTGGGTTTCACCCCAGGCCAAATACATCTGCAGCGCTTTCACAAACTGATCCTTCGACTTAATGAAGTATACCACTGCGAACTTAGAGTGGTCGTCTATGAAGGTGGCGGTGTAGGCGGAGCCTTGCAGGGACTGAGTTTGCATAGGACCGGCTAGGTCACTGTGCACAATCTCAAAGATATGGGTTGTCCTTTTGGTAGAGGACGCAGAGAAGGGTTGGCGAGTGGATTTGCCTAACTTGCATCCACGACACACACCAGTGTGTGTGGTAGAGCTGTCAATGTCCATGCCAGTAGTGGCAGAGGGACCGTACGACTTGAGAGCAGCAGAGGAGATGTGTCCCATGCGCTGATGCCAGATATCAAGAGTGGTGGCAGCACTTTTGACGTGAGCATTTAGGCCAATGCTTGAAGCGTCCAACCAGTATAGGTTGTCCTCCAAGTAGCCAACAGCCACACAACTTTTGTTGACAGATATTTTAAAAGAGCCACTGTCAAAGGCCACTTCCGCACCCTTTTGTGCTAGTGCACGCGTTGACAAGAAGCGTGTTTTTGTTGAAGCGCAGAACTAACGAGCGGAGGGTTAATAGCGAAGAGCTAAAGACAAGTATACTTCAGAGGTTGAAGGAACTCTATACCAATGCTACTACACACCTAAAGACAAGTATCTAAGACGTCTGTGAGTAAAAGGTAGTGTAGGGTAAGAGAAAGGAACTTACACTTCAGAGGTTGAAGGAACTCTGAAGTGTGAAGGCGAAGACAGCAGTCCTTATATACAGGACGCTTTGTAAGAATGGTCCGTGCGCACAGGTGATCCAAACACAATGCAGTTGGTCTGTGCGTCAGAGGGACAAATGCCATTGGAGGGCAGAGAACAATAGCTGCCTAAAGCAGACAATACCGGTATCTTAACAATGAAGAACAATAAGAGTCTACACGTGACTCTATTAATAAAGATAAACAAAAGCAGTCCGTAAGAGTCCGGCCAAGTCCAAATCAGTCCGTAAGGGACAGATACCGTATTTAGCATATGGGATGACTCAATCATATCCCACGAGACATGTGACTTGAATCAGTCGCGTCTCAACATCCCTCCATGATAGAGGCAGTCCATGTTAAGTATAGGTGTTAAAATGGAACCTAGAGTCGTACAGAAGTTCGGGATTGAGGTTGAAATCTTTGTGCAGATAATGTTCAATCCGAAGCGGTTTCTACACCCACTTCATGATAGTCCTGTGATAGAGGACTACTTTTTGAAGGGCGAGATTCTGTACTGGGTTGGAACAAGGTCCAACTCCTTCAGGGTTCTAAGAAGGGTTTTTCATAGCTCTCATGGATTAGAGAACATGATGTGTTTTTACAGAACAATGTGACGTCCTTGTTGATAAACCAAGGATCGACGACCATTGACTGTGTAAAGACCCTTTTTACACCATTCCTAGATCAGTGACCATTTTGTCAAAGGGTTCTCTGGGCAGTGACTTAAAAAGTCCATCTGCAACCATTTCCCCTGTAGGAGTACGAATCAGGTCTATGACCTTATTTTCTACGTATTCCCTGACTACATGGTGTTTGATCAGGATGTGTTTGGACCGCCTTCCAGTGACAGGGTTTAAGGCCAGATCTACGGCACCCTTGTTGTCACAGTGTAGGGGAATGGGGGAGGTAACCTCATACCCTAGTTCCCCTAGGAAGGTAGTGTACCACTGAGCTTGGTTAGAGGCCTCAGCGAGGCTCATGTACTCTGCTTCTGTGGTAGACTGAGCTATGGTCTTCTGCTTTCTGGTGCACCATGAAATGGCTCCATTGGCAAGCAAGAAGATGTAGCCTGAGGTGGAGTGTTTTTCTTCCTGATCTCCCCAGGAAGAGTCGCAGTAGCCATGAAGGCCAGCTCCATCAGTGTCAGTCCCTCCAGCATAGCATATCCTGTAGTCCTTTGTTGTGTTTAGGTAGGCTAGGACATACTTGGATAGGCGTAAATGCTGTGGTGAGGGATTGGAAGCAAATTGACTAAGGCGCGCAACAGCGAAGGATATATCAGGTCTGCTTCCTATCTGCGCATACAGCAGAGACCCAATTATCTGTTGATACTTCTTAATTTCAGAAGTAGAGGCCTGATCTTCAAATTTGATCAAGTGTGCCTCGGCGCCAGCTGGAAGAGGGGTATATACTGGATTGGAATCTAACATTCCAAAGCGCTCAATCACATCGTGGATGTAATCTGATTGGTTGATTTCCATAGTGCGGTTTGCACGATCTCTGGTGATGTTGACACCGAGATAAGATTGGATTTCACCAAGATCAGTCATCTCATATCGGTCTGATAGAGAGACTTTCAGATCATTGATCTTTGACAGAGAGCTGCCGAGTATAGTGATGTCATCTACATATAAGATCACAAATAGTGTGTCACCCCCCTCTTGAAGATGATACACATATACTCCTGCATCAGAGTACGTCCGCGTGAAGCCTAGGTCACAAAGGACCCCATGGAATTGCACGTTCCATGCGCGGGAGGCTTGTTTCAGGCCATAAAGGGCCTTCTGTAACCGGCACACAAGGTGCTTGGAGCCAGCTGTGACGAAACCGACTGGTTGCTCCATATAGATTTCCTCCTCCAGTTCCCCATGAAGGAATGCCAATTTGACATCCATCTGGTGAATGTGCCAGTCTTCAAGCGTAGCCAACGCAAGAAGGAGTCGCAAAGACTCGAAGCGGGCAACTGGGGAGAAAGTTTCGTCAAAGTCCACCCCCTCTAGTTGGGTGAACCCTTTTGCCACTAGCCTAGCACGAAAGCGTCCATCTGCTTTCTTTTTAAACACCCATTTGCATTTAACCACCTTCCTTCCAGCAGGGAGGGGTTCTAATCTCCAGACATCGAGCTTGTCGAGAGCATCCAGTTCATACTGGCATGCTTCAAGCCAATCGACGGCTTGGTCAGACTCCATGGCCTGCTTAAAAGTCTGAGGGTCCCTGTAGCCAGGTACCTCTGCTACATTAAGTAGGTCCATCATTCCCAGCCTGCTGCTTCCTTGCACGAATTCATCGTCCTCTTGGAGATAGCGAGGATTCGTGAATCAGTACCCTGGTGCTCTGCCTTGGTCGATTAGGCGAGACCGGCTGAGTATTCCTTGGAGATCTGGGAGTAGATCTGGGAGGAGATACTTCCCTATTGAAATTAGGGGCCGGTATAGGAGCGACTACTGCAGCACGCCTTGTGGAGCATGTGCAAGTGCGGGTGGGTGCAGTATTTGTAGGAGGGGGGGCTTGGGAAGGGGGAGTGTGATAGATTGTCTGGTCTGCCGCAGCAGGTGAGGTGTTGGGGGGTGTGCTAGGCTGTTGTTGGGGATCTGCAGGCACCTGAATAGGTGGGAGTACAAAGACTGGTGTAGGTGCCGCAGGGGCAACAGCTGGTGTAGGCGGGCTAGGCACTACAAAGAAGATCTCACCGCCGGCAGTGCCTCTTTCGAGTTCACCAGACACGGGAGGGGAAGGGATTTGAGAGTGACGAGCCAGATCACTCAGGGATGGGAAAGTGCTTTCGTCAAATGTAACATCTCGTGAAGAGACGAAGCACCGGCTATGTCTATCCCAGAGTTTGTAACCCTTTGATAAGGGTTCATAGCCCACAAACATGGCTTCCTTTGCTTTAGGATCTAATTTGCGCCAGTTGTGTTCGGGTACATGATAGTAGGCTTTGCAGCCGAATACTCTAAAGTAAGAGACATCTGGGACTGTACCATCCCAGAGCTCCAGCGGAGTTTTCCACTGATTAGAACGAGTGGGAGTGCGGTTATATATTTGCACAGCAGTCTGTACTGCTTGTTCCCAAAAGCCAAGGCTAAGGCCTGCATGATGAAGCATGCTAGTGCCTTTTTCCATAACCGTACGGTTAAAACGCTCGGCTCTCCCATTCTGTTGTGGAGAATGAGGCATTGTGAGAGTATGCTCAATTCCCGCTTCCAAAAGTATGCGCTTTAAGTCATTATTGACGTATTCGCCACCACGATCCGAGTGTAAGGTTTTGATGGGCTTATTTAGTTGTTTTTCAGCCCATGCCTTGTAGTGTATGAAGGCATCCTTAAACTGGTCTTTTGATTTCATAAAGACGACGACTGCTGCTTTAGAGTAGTCATCTATGAATGTGGCAAAGTACTTGTTTCCTTGTATTGATTGGCTCTGCATGGGGCCAACAAGGTCACTGTGGATGACTTCAAGGGGTTCTTGTGTGCGTTTTGAGGAAGGTGGAAAGGGTAGACGCGTTGATTTGCCAGTTTCACAACCATGGCACAACTTATCGTCTACTGGTGAGTTATTTATATGGAGTCCTTTTACAGACTCCTGAGCATATCTTTTAAGCGCGTCTTTGGACATATGTCCCATGCGCTGATGCCAGACATCAAGGCTAGCAGATGCAGGTGCTCGGACTGAGTTCATATGTTGTCCGTCAAGCCAATATAGGCCTGAAGCCTTGTGTCCTTCCGCTATGGTCTCTCCATTGAATCTTATAGCAAAAGATGTTGAGTCAAAGCTGATGATGGCGCCTTTTTGTGTTAGTGCAGGCGTTGATAGTATGCGTGAGTGTGTGTTGGGGAGGTGCAGCACATTTGATATCTTGAGGTCATAGCCTCTGTTGGTGCGGATTGTAACCGTACCAGTGCCAACGCTCTTGAGTAGAGAGTTGTCACCTAGAAGCACTTCTACTCCTTCATGAGGTGTGTAGGAGTCATAGTCTTCAAGGTGTGGGGTAAAATGTGCTGATGCTCCACTATCCATCATCCATTTTGATGCTATCTGAGAGTGGTTTACACTCATCATGTAGAGGGAGACCTGAGGTACCTCATGTACCTCTTCTATTTTGCCAGAGCCGTTAACAATGGTAAATAGTCGACTCTTTGGTACAGGTATGCTATTGGCCGCAGCAAACCTATTTCCCGGAAGTGAGTCCGGGGCCTCAGTCATTGTGTTTTGGGTAGCTTTCCCTCGCTGCCCAGCCCTTCCCTTTTTTGCGTTCTCCTGGTCCCGTTTGAGTTTGTAGCAGTCCGGCTTTTTATGGCCAGGCTTTTTGCAGTAGTGGCAGATTATGTCCGGGGACACAGAGCTGCCCGATGCCTGCGACACATGATCGTGTGGAGGCGAATTTTTCTTGACGGGGGCTATCTTATTATAAGATGCCGGGGGACCAGCGATACGTGATTCCTCATTAATGAACCTGTTAATTAGGTCCTGAGGTTGTAGGTTGGCAGGGGGGCCAGAGGCGAGGATGGTGCCTGCTATGGTGCTGTAGGAGGGGGGTAGCGCGTCTAGCAGTATAAAGGACATTTGCATGTCTGAGACGGGCATCCCTTGCTCCACAATGGTGTTCCTCGCGTCCAGCATTTTCTGGAGTTGAGGTTGGAAGGGGCTACCTTCCTGAAGCTTGGTATTGGCCAAGCCCACCCATAGATTGAAGGTGGCCATGGAGCCGACCTGTCCATAGAGGTGATCTAGATGCATAAATTTATCATGGATGCTTGGGAACAGCGCCTCTGATACTATGCCGGAAAGGACCTCCGAGGTGACTGAGAGATATAGGAGGCCTGTGATGACCTCCTCCTGCTTTTCCCATAGGGCCAAAATGGCCAGTCCTTCGTCTGTGGGCCCAACAGGGGCACCAACGACTCCTGCAGCTGGAGTGGGATGTTGGGGGACATGGGCTGGATTGGAGTGGGTGAGATGCCTCCTCACTCTGTTCATCAGCATGAGCGACGTGAACGTTGCTCCCCATGTCTGCCAGTTTGTTCCATCCAACTTTGAAAGGACGAGGGTCGGTGGGAAAGAGAGGTGGAAAGAGGGCAAAGCCATTTGAGATGTTTGTATATCTGGTTCCGAGGAGCAGTCAGAACCAGCCCAGATCTTGTTAAGGAAAGTAGAAGTCCAGCCATAAGAGCGCTATAACTCCATAACACAGTAGAGTGTCATGCCTCAAGTTTGTGCGACTTGGAAGTATTATGGTAGTGGAATCATTTTTATGATGGCTGCCTTGTACTGTGATCTTCTGAGACCCTAGGAGGGCGAGTGGTCATATCATACAGCTTTATCAGGGTCTAGCAAGAAGGGCTCATAGAAGCATTGTCCGGCGAAGGACGCTTCAAGGCCATCTCTAACCTTTAGGGCCAAGTAGACTGGGGCGACTAAGATGCACAGTAAAGGGTAGTACCCTAGAGAGGAGCCAACAGCGAATTCCAGAGACAATGATAGGGATCAACTCCCATAACAATTGTGACTGTCGTCTGTGGAGTCTCTAGAACAGACCATTAAGGGTCTTGGTACTAAGTGACTAGACTAGTGATACATGCCATGCAGCGAATCCTGCACAAAGGGAGCGAATACTTCTCCTGGCAGAGGTCTAGTCATAGCTACTATGTAAATACCATTATAGTATAGTAGCGTTTCCTAGTTGTGTCAGAGGGAAGGACTTCTGGGTTTGACTATTAACCAGGCCTTCACACCCCTTAAAGTGACCCAGGTATTAACCGAGTATCACCCAACCATTAGAAAGGCCTATAGCCGCAAGGGTCTTCCCCTATTGGCCTATGAAAGCACTTCCGGACGAAGACTGGGTATAGAAGATATACTAGGATAGTGCGCACAGAGGAGTTTAAGGTCATAAAGACCTTTCACGAGAACCTCCTTAAGAGGCTAGCCAGAATGGCACATGACAGAGTCATGGTGGGCGAGAAAGGATGTGTCGAGATAAAGGGGATAGAGGATGCTCACTGAAGATATGGAAGACGACAAAAAAGATGTGGTCGGCTGAGAGAGCAAGGTGACACAAGAGTAGATCTGTAGGTATAACGCAAGTTAGTTATTAGGCGTCAGGGCCCATAACCTGTTGAAGCGCAGAACTAACAAGTGGAGGGTTAATAGCGAAGAGCTAAAGACAAGTATACTTCAGAGGTTGAAGGAACTCCATACCAATGCTACTACACACCTAAAGACAAGTATCTAAGACGTCTGTGAGTAAAAGGTAGTGTAGGGTAAGAGAAAGGAACTTACACTTCAGAGGTTGAAGGAACTCTGAAGTGTGAAGGCGAAGACAGCAGTCCTTATATACAGGACGCTTTGTAAGAATGGTCCGTGCGCACAGGTGATCCAAACACAATGCAGTTGGTCTGTGCGTCAGAGGGACAAATGCCATTGGAGGGCAGAGAACAATAGCTGCCTAAAGCAGACAATACCGGTATCTTAACAATGAAGAACAATAAGAGTCTACACGTGACTCTATTAATAAAGATAAACAAAAGCAGTCCGTAAGAGTCCGGCCAAGTCCAAATCAGTCCGTAAGGGACAGATACCGTATTTAGCATATGGGATGACTCAATCATATCCCACGAGACATGTGACTTGAATCAGTCGCGTCTCAACAGTTTTCACCTGTGGTAGGTGCAGCACATTGCTTAGGGTGATAGGAATGCCCTGGCTCGTAGTGAAGATGACGGAGCCTACACCAACTTGGTTGATTGTGGACTTATCCCCTAGGCGCACACTGCCTTGACATGGGGTATAGTCCTTGAAGTCAGATCGATGTGGTGTGATGTGGTGTGTTGCACCACTGTCCATCATCCAATGCACACGCGAGGCAGCATACAAGGCAACTCCAACTGTATTTGCGGCCCAATCAATGGCCGGTTCATCACTGACCTCTTTAATGGAGGCGGTGGTAGGTACGAGTACATGAGAGTTGGCAGCCTTGTTGCCAGTGTCCTTCAACTTCCCCGCAGCTTCATCCTTCTTCCTCTGCCTGCAGTCAGGCTTGATATGCCCCTTCTTGTTACAGTAGTGGCACGTAAGCTGAGAGTGATCCTTCTTCTTACGGGCACCACCACTAGGCTTGATAGGGGCAGCCTTATTGAGTGAGGAACCAGAGGGGCCAGAACGGCGCGCCTCCTCCGAAACGATGCGCACAATTATTTCAGCGTACTTGAGCTTGGAGGGTGCGCCACTGGCAAGTATAGTAGATGCCAGAACCTCATAGGAGGCTGGCAGGGCGTGGAGAAGTATGAGACAGAATTGGGTGTCTGTGACACCCATCTGTGCGTTGGTGAGGCCGACCCGCAGCTCATTGAGTTTGGCCAACTGTGAGGCCATGGGAGCGGAGTCGTCGAGTCGGGCTTGATGTAACGCCACCACTGGCGTTAGTCCGACTTGGACACGAGAGGGCGTTCACGAGGGCACGTGATCCGAGTATACACTAGGGCAAGTCGTGCCACTAGGTAATCCGATAATCGACGAAGACGACTTGCTCGGAAGGAGATAAGCGAAGCACACGTGAAGAGACAGATGAAGGTGGTGAATTGAAGAAGACCAAGATGGCGAATCTTGGTCTCCCTAGGCCACTATTTATACATATACGAGGCAGCTTTAAAGCTCCTCTCCAATCCTGTACGACGAATAGCTAAAGTAGCTTGAACCCTACTATCGCTATCCTAGTGTTGACTCATGCCTTGATGGCATGTGATTATGCTACGCGCTGACTGATCTCCTGTCCATGACTCATTACTACTTACTATCGTGGTCATATCCGTTTAGTAAGCGTCCATTCCCGCGGCCGTGACATCACCCCCTTTTCAGCTGCGACGTCCACGGCGCCGAGTGGGGCCGATACCTCCCATCCAAGCCTCCTGCCTCTCTGTAACCCGATCCAACACGTTAGCCATCTCGAGGCGGAACTTACAGCGGGCGAGTTCCGCCTGCACCCCTCCAAGTGCCTGTGCTAAGGCGTGGAGCCTCTGCTCCATCCGCTCGGCCTCGTGCCGGTAGGCGCGGAAGCGGGTCACTTCGGCCTTGAGCCCCACGTCCCTCAACTCGTTCAACGCCCGGTCCATCCTGTGTTGATTACTGTGCCCGCCGACGAGGGCGTATAGGTCTTCGGGGGCGTAGTGGGGTTTCCCCGCTTCGCGTACCTGAGGCTCCGCGTACAAGGGTCGGCTGTAGACCTTGTCGCTGTCGTCGACGAGGCCCAGTACGAGGGGGTCAGGGCCGGTGACTACCTGGACGAAGGTCGCCTGGCGCGTTACTCCCTGCGCATCGGTGATGGGGTAGTGGACGAAGTCGTCCCCTCGATTATGTTTGTAGCCATGTGGGGCGGTGCGGATGTTACCTCCCAGGTAGCGGAGGCGAGCGGCGGGGAGTGTTCGGTCCTCGGTGTCGACGACGACTCCGGCGCGATACAAGGGTCGCCCCGTGGTGTCGCAGGCGTATGGGGTTTCGCGGGGGTCGTCAGAGTCGGTGGCCGTGATAAGGTAAGGCTGCTCAACTGGGTACCATTCCCTTAACGTCCCTTCTACCGCCTCGTACACTGCTCTCTCAGTGTCGCGGTGTGTTGTCGGCGTCGGATGAGGGTGCATGCTCGTCGTGCCGCTGCTGCCGCCAGCTGCTGCTGTCTCCACTGGTCTGCGGGCGGTCTCCAGGGTCGGTTCTTCATCCACTCCTGCCACCGCAGCGTGGCTGGCGTCTTCTTCTTCTTCTTGCTGCTCGACTCGGACTGGGAGAGGTCAAAGTGGGGGGCTCGCAAAGAGCCCGACAGCTGCGCGAAGCCGAGTAATCTCGGCCTCCGTGTACGGCGCGGTGTTGAGACGGTCTCCCCGGCTGTTGGTGAGCCAGTAGGTAGCGGGTTGGTCGGGTTCTTCGACGTCGGTGATGGACTGCGCGTGGGTGAGGGCCTCTCGGAGTTCTTCATGGGTGAGGCTGTCGATGAGACGGGCAGCGAGAGGGGTGGTAGAGGTGGTAGTGGAAAAGGACATTGCTGGTTGAGTAGAGAATCCAGTGTGGGGGGATGGGGTTGACTTAGCGTCGTTCATCCGGTTTATATGTGTTCTGGTGGCGGTTGAATTTCGTTCGTACTCCGCTATGGCCTCATCAGCGAACATGTCATTCTTGTTGACCCACTGGTTCTCCGAGTCCGGGTATCCCTTCCATTTCACGAGGTATTGCAACTTTTTGCTCCGGCCGAATCGTCTGGAGTCTAGAATGCGCTCCACTTCATACTCCTCTTCCCCATCCACTAGATCCGGTGGTGGGCGTTGGAAGTTTTCCCCATGTAGGGGTGTTTCGCGATAAGGCGTGAGTAAATCGATATGGAATACGGGGTGAATACTCCACTGCGTGGGAAGTTCCAGTTGATAATTGACCGGTGACAGGACGCGCGTGATTTTGAATGGGCCATGCCGTCGTGCCGCTAGCTTGGCAGTTGGTTGATTGGTTCGTAGATGTCGCCCTTCTAGCCATACTTGGTCCCCGACTTGGTACTTGGGTGTGTTCCGATGCTTGACCCATAGTGATTGTGCCTTTTTGATGAGATTTTGGGCTTCTTTTCGTGCGTCTCGGAACTGTTGGAGTCTTGTGAGTACCTGTGGGATGGGCGACGGTTTATCGATCCAATCAGCGCGGGGGTCGTATCCCATCAGAAGCGAGAATGGAGACTTCCTCGTTGCTTCGTGGGGCCAGTTGTTATGCGCGAACTCTGCCATTGGTAGGAATCGCGCCCAGTTATCTTGACGCTCATTGGTCCAGAACCGTAGGTATTGTTCTAGCCACTGATTGGTACGTTCTGATTGTCCATCCGTTCGGGGGTGATACGCCGTGGAGATGTTTTGGTAGATGCCGAGGATTCGGCACAATTCGCGTGTGAACTTTGATGCGAATCTCGGGTCGCGGTCGCTGATAATTTTCGCCGGTAATCCGAATCTCCGAAACACATGAGTGACGTACAGTGCAGCGGTTTCTTCCGCGGATATTTCTTCGTTGCAGGGGATGAACACTGATGCCTTGGTGCAGTCGTGGTCGGTTACGGTGAGGATTGAGTCGTACCCCTGTGATTCCGGCAGTTTAGTGATGAAGTCAAGAGCGATGACTTCAAATGGCTTAGCGTCGGGTGTCGGCGTGATGGGTACTAATGGGGCTCGCGTCGGGCGGTTGTTAACCTTGTGGCGTTGACATTCCGCACAACCTTGAACGTACTCCGTTATTTGTTTCAGCATATTCGGCCACCAGTGACTTCGCTCGATGATTCTCGCCGTTCGCTTGATTCCTGGGTGGCCGTAGACTGGGGGGTCATGGTGGTTGGCGATGATGGTGCGGATTTCTTCTGGTCCTCCGGTGATTACTCGTGCGCCTTGGTGGTACCAAGTTCCATTGATTTTCTTGAGTTTGTGTGGGTCTACCCAGGGTCGTAGAACGTCTTCGTTTTGTTTGTGGGTCTCCGGTGATTGCGTGGTGATGGTTCGCACGAATACCTTTTCGGGTAGGACGACGACTCCTTCGTTGTCGTGTTCTCCTCGGTCGTAGTCGGGTCTTCGTGATAGTGCGTCCGCACGACCGTTGTTGGTCCCTTTGATGTGATGGATCTCGAAGTCGTATTCCATGAGTTCCAAGACTTCTTGGGCTACGCGACGACTTATCTTCTGCGGTGTTTTCCAGTGCGTGAGGTTGAGGTGGTCCGAGAAGATTTTAATCTTGTGGGGGGATCCTGCTAGGAATGGCCTCCAGTGTCGTAGTGCCTTGACGATCGCTAGGAGTTCCAGGTCATAAATGTCGTAGTTGCGCTCTGCTTCATTTAGGGTGGCCGAGAAGTAGCCGAGTGGGTGTCTCTTTCCGTCTTGCTTCTTCTGAAGGAGTACTGCACCTACTGCGTATCCTGACGCGTCTACTTCGAGTTCAAACTGGTCGGTGAGTGTGGGGTGTGCGAGTACGGGTTCGCTGGTGACTAAGCGTTTGAGGGTTTGGAATGCGGTTTCTTCGTCCTTGCTCCATGTCCATTCCGCGTCCTTGCGTGTGAGTTTGTTGAGGGCTCGTGCGTACGTGGCGAAACCGCGGATGAAGAGACGGTAAAAATTGCAGAAGCCCAAAAAGGAGCGTACGTCTCGTACCTTCGTAGGTGTGGGCCAGTCGCGTATACCAGCAATTTTTACGGGGTCCATGCGAGTCACCCCCTTTTCAAGAATTACCCCCAGGTAATCCATTCGCGGTTGGTGGAAGGTACACTTGGACGGTTTGAAGTACAGGTCGTGGTCCAGTGCTACTTGAAGTACTGCGCAGACGGCGTCGATGTGCGCTTGAAGGCCTGCGTGTTCGAGCGTTGCGATTCCGATGTCGTCCATGTAGACCCGGATGATTGTTCCCATTGCCGCAAAGACTCGGATTGTGTCACCTAGGATGTCGTTCATCATGTTCTGGAACGTTGCTGGTGAGTTCGTGAGTCCGAAGTACATGACGAGTGGCTCAAAAAGTCCGTATTTCGTCTTGAAGGCTGCTTTGTACTCGTCTCCTTCCTTGATGCGTATATTGTTGTACCCCCATCGGACGTCGAGCTTGGTGAATATGTGTCCGTCTCCCAGGTCGTTGATGAGTTCCGACATGAGGGGTAGTGGGTATTGGTTGCGCACCGTGCATGCGTTAATCTTTCGATAGTCCTGTACCGGTCGTAGTTTGCCGTCCTTCTTTTTGATAAAGAAGAATGACGAAGCGTAGAGGGATTTCGATGGTCTGATGTATCCCAGTTTGAGTTGTTCGTCCAGCCACGTGCGTAGTTGCCCGTCTTCATCTTGGGACATGGGGTAGACCTTGCAGTCGATGCTTGGGGGTGTACCCGGTTTGAAGTCAATCGCATGGTCCCAGGGTCGTGATGGTGGAAATCGGTGGGAGGCTTCCTCGCTAAAGATTTTCGCAAAACGTTGATATGGTTCTGGGAGGGCTTCCACAACGGTGTTTTGGTTAGCTGCGATGGCCAGTTCGGTAGCTGTGGTACGTATCTGGCACTCCTCTTCGAGTTTTTGGACGATGTCTTCGGCTTCATCTTGAGTTATTGCACCGGCTATGGTGGTTTGCATTTCCGTGGGATTGATTGATCGAAGCACTACTGGAAGGGCTCCTTCGTGGATGGTGGCGTGCGCCCAGCTGATAGTTGGTTCGTAGGTTGCTAGCCATGGGTATCCGAGGACGAGATCTTCATTTCCTATGTCAGTGACAAGGAATCTCATGGTCTTAGAGACGTTATTGGTCTGGACGTCTAGATCAATGAAGTGGGTAATGGATCCAGCTTTATTTTCCGTGTTGTCGATGTTCCAGATTTTCTTTGGTTTTTCAAGGGCTTGTAGCCCAAGGCCCATGCGTTTAGCGAACGCGGGTCTTATAAAGTTGTCGGTGGCTCCGGAGTCGACGAGCCCTTTGATGTCGGCCATAGAGTAATTTGTACGAATCGATACTGGAATTCGGAGCGAACGGTAGCGAGTCATGATTACAGAATTACAATTGACTGCCCTCACCCAGGCCGATGGGTTCAGGCGTCCTGAAAACCCTCTTGGGTCCAGAGATCCTTGAATACGAGGTCCTTGACCTCGTCGCTAGCTCCCCTCAGCGTCTCCATCCATCCCTTGGCTTGTTCTTCGGCCGTGGTTTCTGTGCGTCGTGCAGTTACTGGTTCTTGGCCGTAGTAATCCGTCTCTACGCTGCGGCTCGTGCTTGTACGTGGCTGGAACGGTTGCCTGGGCTTTCTGGGGCGTGTGCAGTCTCGTGAGAAGTGACCGGGGTTGTTGCAGTTGTAACAGATAACTTCCCTTGTGTCTCGGCGTGGTCCGCCTCCCCGGTTCTGTCCTGATCCCCCTCTTGGCGGGAATGGTGGTCGTTGGTAATTCCCTCGGTTTGGGTCTCCCACTTCGGCGACGCGTGCGCGTGTGCGATCTGCCGACGTATCCATGGCGTCTGGGTCGCGGCGTGGTGGTGGGAACCTGGGTGGTGCCCATTGCGGGGCGTACCCGCGGTTCTGCTGGGGTCTCGGTGTTGGGGGGTTGCGCGGGGTGTTATTGATTCCTAGGCGCGTGCGTAGGTGAATGTACTGTTTTTGCCTTTTGAGAGCGGCTTCCTTCCATTCGTTGAAGGTTTGAGGGTCGTCCAGTTCGTAAATCTTCGTAAACAGCGCTCGTGGTAGCCCCGCCGTGAATCGGTCCAGTGTTTGGCGATCATTGAGGCGGTAATCAGCTTTCCGCGCTAGTTGTTCGAAGTTGGTGACGTACGAGTCAATATCATCACCGATCATTTTGAATCCTTTGGCCAGTGTGGCCTGTGCTTGTTCTTGCTCGAGCACATTCGAGAAACGGTCTGAGAATCCCGCCGTCAGGGTGTCCCATAGGTAGGGGTCGTATCGGCTGCGTCCTTGGTGTAGCTCGTTGTTGAGCCATTGGAGGAAGCCGAGCGTCCAGTTTGACACTCGTGGTCCTTTGATGAAGCCTAGGAATAGTAGGCATCGCCGATAGACATTGGTCATGATCGGCGCCTCTGAATTCTGTCCCCAGTAGATGTGCCACTGCGTGAGGAAGGACTCGTACTCATCTCTATTTCCGTCGAATATGGTCGGGGTTTCTCCCACTAACTTGTCTGATGCGTGTGATGCTCCCAGCGCTGGTCCTGCTGCTGGTGGCAGTGGGGGTGGTGGCCCTCCCCCGAAAGGATCTCCTCCACCTCCTCCTCCGAATTGAGGTTGCCTTCCTCTATGTGGTGGTCCTCCGTTTCCTGGTGGTCCTTGCCCAAAGGGTCCTCCGCGTCTTCTGGGTGGTGGAGGTCCTCCTGCACCCGGTGGTGGGTCGGGGACATCTGGGCCTACGGCTCTAAAGATGGCCGCGTCGTCTGCGGTCATACGGTGTCCCGTTGTTGGATTGATGGGGCGTAGGTAGGATTCTGCCTCTTCGGTAATTCTCCTGGCTTCTTCGAGGGCCAGGTCTTCTTGGGTGATTGTTGCTGTTGCCATGTCTGCGGGTGGGCGTACTTCGATACTCTCGGGTTCGTTAATGCGTAGGGACTCAGCTGTTTGTATTATTTCCCCTACTTCGGATTCTTCGTCGTCGTTGGTTTCTTCGTCGTCTCCACTAGTTTCAGATGGTGTGGGGGTTCTTGGTTCGGACGTGCTGGGTTCTTCTTCGGGTTGTCCGTCTATGCGTCCCCACTCTTCTCGTGTGGGTAGGTTCCTTGCGTCGATATCGCAGTTGTAGTTTCTTCCTGCGGGTCGTACTGCGTCGTATCGGTTGTCTACGGGGTTCCAGGTAATCTCAACCCAACACAAATTGTCGAAATTGAACTCAACGGGGCGGTATCGGGTTGGCCCCGACGCAAAGTCTACGAAGTATCCTGTTTCTCCTCGGTATTCTCTCCACCTAGCGGCTCCTAGGAATTGTGTTGGTACGTTGCGGTCTCCTCGTCGTTCGAGGGAGTAGGTCTGAAAATTTCTCCACTGGTCTCGAGTTGTGAACGCCACGATGAAGGATCTTGGTCTTAATGTAACGCCACCACTGGCGTTAGTCCGACTTGGACACGAGAGGGCGTTCACGAGGGCACGTGATCCGAGTATACACTAGGGCAAGTCGTGCCACTAGGTAATCCGATAATCGACGAAGACGACTTGCTCGGAAGGAGATAAGCGAAGCACACGTGAAGAGACAGATGAAGGTGGTGAATTGAAGAAGACCAAGATGGCGAATCTTGGTCTCCCTAGGCCACTATTTATACATATACGAGGCAGCTTTAAAGCTCCTCTCCAATCCTGTACGACGAATAGCTAAAGTAGCTTGAACCCTACTATCGCTATCCTAGTGTTGACTCATGCCTTGATGGCATGTGATTATGCTACGCGCTGACTGATCTCCTGTCCATGACTCATTACTACTTACTATCGTGGTCATATCCGTTTAGTAAGCGTCCATTCCCGCGGCCGTGACACTTGAGTTAACTGGATCCACAAGTTAAAAATGGTGGTGCTGCCCAAAGCACCAGCATACACATCCTTCAGCTTGTCCCACTTTGCAGCGAAGGTGGGATAGGCATATGGGTCGGCAACGAGGGAGTAGATGTCTGGTTTAAGATATAGGCGGAGGTATGCCTTGGACTGACGCTGAATGGATTCCCACTCTTCAGGGGAGACTCCAGTGGGCGGGGTATGACAGGTGAACACATCCTCAGCCTCATGTAGAGTGAGGATGGCCTCAAGTGTCCCAGACCATTCGTTCCAGTGAGTCCCATCGAATTGCTCAAGGCGAATGCCAGAAGGCATGCCAAAGGTTGTGGAGTACGCATTGGCGATGCGCGTGGAGGGTGTGGACCCAGAGGTGATTGGGGGCAGGCCGGTTGAGGCACCTGCTGTGGCTCCTGCAGCCGCACTAGTGGTGGCAACACCAGTGGGCGAGGCAGCGCGAGAAGAGGTGGCAGACATGGGGATGATTTATCTGTCGCCGAGGAGCAGTCAGCGACAGTGCTTCTAACAGTTTGCAAGATATGATGGGGATACCACTCCTGTCTGTGAATCTGTAAGGCCAGAACGCTAACGCGTCCTGCCTCCTGTGGTATGCCAGTGATACAAGGGCTAGGCCCAGGATGGAAGATCCCTTTGCCATACTAGGAGCCAGCTGCCAGCCAGGATGTGTCTAGGACACGGCTCACTAGTTTGCGTCAGGGGATATGGAATGAATGCTTTCAGAGCCCAAGGCTGTCTACCTCAGCCTCCTCGGCCTATTGGTTGCCTCATCGCCACAAGTGGCTTTACTGAATCCTTTCCCATTGCCGCTACAAGGCAGGTATCTGGTTGCAGAACACCATAATGGTGAACACCCCCCAGAGTCTGAACCAGGTTTTACACTCCCATGGTGAGGAGATCCTGCGCCCAGTGTGGAGCACCAGAGACAGCTGGCACTAAGCTCCACAATACACAGCCCAGTGGGCCATGCACACCTGGATATGTATTAAGGGGCTACCAGACCCAATCTCCTTGCGCATAGCACAGGGGCTAGGAAAACAGTAGGGGTGAAAGTAGGACTACTGGGCAGTACATGAACAGGAGGTTCCTCAGCAGAGACCACTGGCGCCCCAGTGTCTACTACCTTGGGCAAGGCTGGTGAGGCCCCAGACAGACCTTAGCCTGGTGTGTGATCCTAAGAACACAGTGACCAGCTAAGTGGAGTGGCTAGGGCAGCAGGGCCCATAACCTGATGAACAGCGCACATGAAGTGACTATACTCACAGTGACAAAGTAGACTGTGGTGAGATACAGAGGGTGGCTGGAAGCAGCAACAGAGTGATCTTGCAAGTGAAGCAGAGGTAGTGTCTGGTACACAACAGATGAGAACTGATGTTTATACAAGAGAGGGAAACATACCTGGTACACAACAGATGAGAACTGATGTGGACCAGGAGCGTACAAACTATACTACTTATACAAAAATACAGAGTGACGCAGGTAACAGCTGGTCACAGTAAATACAAGACGCTTTTGTTCTACAAGTGGACAAAGGAGTGTACTGTTCTGGAGAACAAGGCATATAGAACAAAGAAAGTCTGGAACATGATATCATAGTGACATCATAATAAAGATAACAACAAGGATCAGAGTACAAGGACGAAATACAAGGGGAGTCCAGAGGAGTCCATGATGTCATTGTACAGTGATGTCATAGATAAGAAAGTCCGAGATTGTAAAGATCATATACAGTATAATCTAATCTACATAAGTCCAATATATCTTATCTAAAGCAGTCCGTTATCTGCATGTCCATTGAGCCGCTAGATGCGCTCAGGTCACTTATCAACAGGCTGCTTTGGAGCAGTCATGGTCGGTAATGGTGAGGATTGAGTCATATCCTTGTGACAGTGGTAGCTTCATGATGAAGTCCATGGCTACGACTTCGAACGGTTCTGCTTCTGGGTCAGTCATGATATGGAAGAGGTGTGGTTTTTGTTGGTGGGGGTTGATTTTGTTAGCTTGGCATGTGGCACAACCCTTGATGTATTCTTCAATGTCTTTGCACATGTTGGGCCACCAGTAGTCTCATCGTAAGAGTTCATAAGTGTTTGTAATTCCGGGGTGTCCCATGGCGGGTGTGTCATGGAAAAAGGTGATTACCACCCACTTAAGATCGTTGTCCCTGACAACGACAAGGGCGTCGCCCTTCCACCATAATCCTTCATGTTTTTTCAGGCTATGCAGTTCGATCCATCGTAGTACCTGTGCTTTGTCAAGGTTTTGTGCAATCTGGGTCCAGATGTCCATGTCATGCATTGACATCTCAGTGGTCCGGATGAAGCGGTCTGCAGGGAGAACAGTGACGTTGTTGTTGTCCTCATTGCCTGGCGCATAGTCTGCTCACCAGGACAGGGCATCTGCGTGACCATTCCTGACGCCAGGTACGTGCTTTAAGACAAAGTCGTATTCTGACAGCTCCAAAAACTCGCGTGCCACTTGTCAGCTGATTTTTTGCAGTTCTTTCCAGTATTGAAGGTTGGCGTGGTCGGTGTGTATGATAATTTTGTGGGGTGAGCCAATGAGGTACTTGCGCCAGGCGCGAAGAGCTTTGACTACTGCGAGTAGCTCTCTGTTGTAGATGTCATAGTTCTGCTCAGCTGGGGACAATGATTCTGAGTGGAACGCTACTGGGTGGAGTTTTTGGTCATCTCCTAGCTGATTGAGCACCGCGCCAATGGCGACATTGGATGCGTCTACTTCTAGTTCAAACAGTTTTGTCAGATTGGGGGAAAGGAGGACTGGTTCTTGACATATTTGGTCTTTGACACGTTCAAACACCCTCTGTTGTTCCACTCCCCAGTGCCACAGAGTGTCCTTTTTTGTGAGATCATGGAGGGGGCGTGTGAGGGATGAGAACCCTTTGATGAATCGGCAATAGAAGTTGCAGAAGCTGATAAAGGCACGTACTTCCTTGAGGTTTCTTGGGGGTTGCCATTCGCGAATCCCTCGTACTTTTACGGGGTCCATCCACAGCCTCCCATGTCCAATGATAAGCCCAACGTACTCCGTCTCGCGCACTTCAAACTCGCACTTCTCCGGTTTGATGTAAAGGTCATTTTCTGCGCAGATAGTCAGAACTTGGTGAACTCTTTTGCAATGTTGTTTGAGGTTGTCAATAGTTGCAATGAGGATATCGTCCATGTATACAATCACCTCGTTTGTCAATATTGGTCCTTGAAATGTGAAGTCCATCATTGCTTGGAACGTTGCTGGGGAGTTCGTGAGACCGAAGTACATTACAAGTGGTTCGAAGGTTCCTTTGTTCATTTTAAAGGCAGCCTTCCACTCGTGTCCTTTGTCTATGCAGATATTATTGTACCCCCAGCAGATATCCAGTTTCATGAAGAGTCGCGCATCACGGATTTTATCAATGAGTTCAGGGATAAGGGGTAGCGGGTAGTGGTTTTGGACAGTAACCTCGTTTAACCGTCGGTAGTCTTGTACGGGTCTGAGCTTCCTGTCTTTCTTCTTTATGAAGAAGAAGGGCGAGATGTATGGGAACTTCGACTGTCGAATGTACTCCCTCTCCAACTGTTCGGCGAGGAATGTGTCAAGAGCCTTGTCTTCTTCTTGCGTTAGTGGGTACACCTTGCAATCCATTGTTGTAGGTGCGTTGGGTGTCAGGTCGATGGCATGGTCCCACGGTCGTTTCAGGCGGGAAGCGATGCAATGCTTCCTCATCGAACACCTTGTGGTACCGCTGGTATTCTGGTGGGGCCATTTCTTCAAAGGTTCGTACCTCCCGCTTGGCAGCTTCCTGTTGTGCTAGTTCGGATGCTGTTGTGGTTTTTTGCAGCAACGCCACGCATGGCTCCTGCTCAGTCATCTGTGATCTGTTCCCACACCTCTTCATCGAGTTGATATGTCTCCAATGCCCGTATAGATGCTTCTACAGGCATGGCTTCATCCAATGACTGGAGGCTGGATATGACCACCGGTTGGAACTCCTCATCCAATGTCGCTTCCCCCCACTTCACAAGTGGTTCAAACGCCAAGAACCATGGGTAGCCTAGTATAACCTTGTCCCTTCCCAAGTTCATTACTAGGAAGCGAAAGTGTTTTGGTGTTACTCCCAGTTCGGACATTCAGGTCAGTGTATTGGGTAATGGCCCCATCTTGGTTGTGAGTTCCGTCCACATTCCAAATGCGTATCAGTTGTGTGACATCACGTGTTCCGATCTGCAGCCGCTTCAATAGTGAGGTGCAGATAAAATTGTCCATTGCTCCTGAGTCTAGGAGTACTTGTCGTTTGGCCATTGCATGTGCAGATTTAAAGAGTACTGGAATTTGCATGGATCAATATCTGCTATGGTACACATTTACATTGAGTGCTCTAGCCCAGGCCATCGGGTTCAAGCATCGAGAAAATCCTCTTTCGCAAACAGCTTCTCCACCATGAGGTCTCGCACCTCCTGAGGCTGCGCTTCATCGCAGCGATCTGTGCTTTGGCCTGTTCTTCTGTCGAAAGTACATGGTTAGATTGTATGGTGACAGTAGTGACGGCGGGAGTTGATATGGTTGGAGAAGTGGGGATGGGAGCTGGTTGGGCGGTCGTGGGAGAAGTAGCAATTCGAGTGCCCTTTTGTGGGCAGTTACATGAGATGTGCCCCGTAGCATGGCATCTAAAACAACGCCCCTCCTTTTGGAGTTGGATTCGGTCAGTGTCAGTGAGAGCCACGGAGGCTCTGGCACGTCCAACATCCATGGCGTTTGGGTCACGGTTCTTGTTGAGGGCTTGTACCCACTGGTCGCGGTTATGCCCTCCCTTCTTTTGGCATGGGGTTCGGTTCTTGCCAAGTCAGTCCTTTAAAACCAGGTACTCACCCTGTTGTAATCAGGTGGCCCACTTCCAATCTTCCCATGTGATGGGGTGTTGGAAGCGGATGGTGTTAATGATGAACTGATTTGGGAGTCTGTCTTTGAATAACTCCAACGTTGTAGCTTCGTCCAGGCCATACCCGGCTTTTGTCGTTAGGTTGTCAAACTGGGCAATGTAAGAGTCGATGTCTTCTCCCTTCATCACCAGGGTTTGCAAGGCTTTGCGAGCCTTCATCTGTTCCGCAGTGTCGGTGTACACCTGTAGAAACCGGGTTTCTACCTCATTCCAGAGGTTATTTTGGGTTTGTAGGACCCCTGCTGCTAATTGATTGTCAAGCCATCTCATCTGTTCATCGACCCAATCATCAACAAGTGGTCCTCAGATATAGGAGAGGAAGGCCATGGCTCGTTGTCTGGGTACCACAAGCAGGTCTACTGTTGGGTTCATTCCGCAATATAGTTTGAAGGCACGTAGGAATGCCTTGCTTTTTTCTCGGTTTCCATCAAATTCTGGCGGGGGGTTTCCTCCTAGGCGACCATTGCCACCAGGGGCTGGTGCGGGTCCTCCGGCTGGTGCCGGTCCACCTGCCACCACCGCCACCGTCACCGCCACTGCCACCGCCACTGCCACTACTGGCAGGGGCTCCTCTGGCAGGTGCTCCACTTCTGCTGGGTACTCCTCCTCTGCTTGTGAGGGTGGTACTTGCGGACGCTTGTCCTTGTTGGGCCATCATGTAAGATGGGAATGCTGAAGTGGGGAGGTTGGTTGTTGGTACAGATACACTTGGGGATGGGGTATCAGAGGGATCGATATTAATGCCCAAAGGATTGGAGGATCCTAGGGGCCCGGTGTTCAGGGTGAGGGGTACTGGTCCTGTAGTGTACCACGCTCCTTCAGACGGGGAATATTCAATAAAGGCCCAGAGATGTCTGTCGTCAAGGTAATGGATCTGTCGGTATGATCGTGTTGAGGGGTCAAAGACAAAGTATCCTTCGACTCCGTTGTGTTCTGCCCAGACCGCAGTTCCTTTAACTCTGTCTGATAGTACGTCAGAACTGAGGCAGTCGATGTACTCGGGCCTAAACTTGGTTCGACTGCGACTGGATGTTGCCACTGTGAGAGACTTGACTTAATGTAATGCCAACACAGGGGCGTTAAGTACGACGTGTACTTCAGCAAGTCAATGGGATCGGCAAAGCTGCGAACCGGTTAAGGTTCAGTTCGGTGGTGAACAAGTATCACTCGGTCTCCCAGGGACACAAGGATAATAGCAGAAAGTCAGGGCTCAAGCGAAAAGGCAAGCAGAAAGGGGACTCAAGTGCAATGGCAAGTCAAAGGGGGTTCATGAGGCAAAGACAATGTGGTATTACACAAGAAGTCAAGTCTACCGTACATGCTAGATAGAGTGTGATTTATATACTAGTACAGGGTGTTTGTGAAGTACAAACACATGGCGCGATCCTGAGGTACTGGCCCCAGCGAGCTGATGAGGAAGTATGAAGGGGAAGTCCATAAGAAATACAAGGGAATCCTGCAGGAACACGCGGGGCTCAAATGACGTCAGCGGGCTTTAGAAGTTATAAGCCCGGCTTCCCTACGGTCATGGGGTTGGTGCGAGATAGGAGTCGGAGAATGAATCGAAGTGGGTCATGGGTAAAAGTACATGTGAACACAAGGTGAGATAACAGAGCATATCATACAGTAGGGCAAAAATCGTAACATTATGGGCCCTGGTGCCCTAGCCACTCCACTTGGCTGGTTACTGTGTTCTTAGGATCACACACCAGGCTAAGGTCTGTCTGGGGCCTCACCAGCCTTGTCCAAGGCAGTGGACACTGGGGTGCCAGTGGTCCCTGCTGAGGAACCTCCTGTTACATACTGCCCAGTAGTCCTACTTTCACCCCCACTGTTTTCCTAGCCCCTGCACTATGCACAAGGAGATTGGGTCTGGTAACCCTTCAATCCATATCCAGGTGTGCATGGCCCACTGGGCTGTGTATTGTGGAGCTTAGCGCCAGCTGTCTCTGGTGCTCCACACTGGGCACAGGATCTCCTCACCATGGGAGTGTAAAACCTGGTTCAGACTCTGGGGGGTGTTCACCACTATGGTGTTCTGCAACCAGATACCTGCCTTGTGATGAACAGCGCACATGAACGGACTATACTCACAGTGACAAAGTAGACTGTGGTGAGATACAGAGGGTGGCTGGAAGCAGCAACAGAGTAATATCAAGCAAGTGAAGCAGATGTAGAGTCTGGCACACAACAGATGAGAACTGATGATTGTTATTACAAGAGAGGAGACATACCTGGCACACAACAGATGAGAACTGATGTGGACCAGGAGCATACAAGCTGCACTACTTATGCAAAATACAGGGTGATGCAGGTAACAGCTGGTCACAGTAAATACAAGACGCATTGTTCTACAAGCGGACAAAGGAGTGTACTGTTCTGGAGAACAAGGTGTATAGAACAAGGAAAGTCTGGAATATGATATCATAGTGACATCATAATAAAGGTAAGAACAAGGGTCAGAGTACAAGGATGAAGTACAAGGGGAGTCCAGAGGAGTCCATGATGTCATTGTACAGTGATGTCATAGATAAGAGAAGTCCGAGATTGTAAAGATCATATACAGTATAATCTAATCTACATAAGTCCAATATATCTTATCTAAAGCAGTCCAGTTATCTGCATGTCCATTGAGCTGCTAGATGCGCTCAGGCCACTTATCAACACCTTGTAGTGGCAATGGGAAAGGATTCAGTGACGCCCTTTGTGGTGATGAGGCAACCAACAGGCCGAGGAGGCTGAGGTAGTCAGCCTTGGGCTCTGAAAGCATTCACTTCATATCCCCCTGATGCAAACTAGTGAGCTGTGTCTTAGGCACATCCTGGCTGGCAGCTGGCTCCTAGCATGGCAAAGGGATCTTCCATCCTGGGCCTAGCCCTTGTATCACTGGCATACCACAGGAGGCAGGATGCGTTAGCATTCTGGCCTTACAGATTCACAGACAGGAGTGGTACCCTCATTATATCTTGCAAACTGTTAGAAGCACTGTCACTGACTGCTCCTTGGCAACAGATAAACCATCCCAATGTCTGCTCACTCTTCTTGCTCCACCTCACCCACTGGTGTTGCCACCACTAGTGTGGCTGCAGGCACCACAGCAGGTGCCTCAACCACCCTGCCTCCTGTTACTTCTGGGTCCACACCTTCTGGGTGCATATGCAATGTGTACACTACAACCTTTGGCATGCCTGCTGGCATTTGCCTTGAACAATTCGATGGCACTAATTGGAATGAGTGGTCTGGGACACTTGAGGCCATCCTCACCCTCCATGAAGCAGAGGATGTGTTCACCTACCATGCCCCACCAACTGGAGTCACTCTTGATGAGTGGGAATCAGTCCAATGCCAGGTGAAGGCCTATCTACGCCTTTACCTCAAACCTGACATCTACTCCCTCATTTCCAACCCATTTGCCTACCCCACCTTCACTGCAAAGTGGGATAAACTGAAGGATGTATATGCTGGTGCTTTGGGCAGCACCACCATTTTTAACTTATGGATCCAGTTAACCCAGCCTGCCTCAACAACTCCATGCCCATGGCCTCACAGTTGGCCAAGCTCAATGAGCTGTGGGTCAGCCTTTCCAATGCACAGATGGGTGTCACTGACACCCAGTTCTGTCTCATTCTCCTCCACGCCCTGCCAGCCTCCTATGAGGTTCTGGCATCTACCATCCTTGCCAGTGGTGCACCCTCCAAGCTCAAGCATGCTGAAATAATTGCGTGCATTGTTTCAGAGGAGGCGCACTGCTCTGGCCCCTCTGGTTCCTCGCTCAACAAGGCTGCCCCAATCAAGCCTAGTGGTGGTGCACGTAAGAAGAAGGATCACTCTCAACTTACATGCCACTACTGTAACAAAAAGGGGCACATCAAGCCTGATTGCAGGCAGAGGAAGAAGGATGAAGCTGCAGGGAAGGCAAAGGACACTGGCAACAAGGCTGCCAACTCTCATGTACTCATACCTACCACTGCCTCCATTAAGGAGGTTGATGAACTGGCCATTGATTGGGCTGCCAATACAGTTGGAGTTGCCTTGTATGCTGCCTCACATGTGTGTTGGATGATGGACAGTGGTGCTACACACCACATCACACCACATTGGTCTGACTTCAAGGACTATACCCCATGTCAAGGCAGTGTGTGCCTAGGGGACAAGTCTACAATTGACCAAGTTAGTGTAGGCTCTGTCGTCTTCACTATGAGCCAGGGTATTCCCATCACCCTAAGTAATGTGCTACATCTTCCACAGGTGAAAACATGCTTCTTATCAACGCTTGCACTAGCACAAAAGGATGTGGAAGTGGCCTTTGACAGTGGCTTGTTTAAAATATCTGTCAATAAAAGCTGTGTAGCTGTTGGCTACTTGGAGGACAACCTGTACTGGTTGGATGCTTCAAGCATTGGCCTAAATGCTCACATCAAAAGTGCTGCCACCACTCTTGATATCTGGCATCAGCGCATGGGACACATCTCCTCTGCTGCTCTTAAGTCATACAGTCCCTCTGCCACTACTGGTATGGACATTTACAGCTCTACCATGCACACTGGTGTGCGTTGTGGGTGCAAGTTAGGCAAATCCACTTTCCAACCCTTCTCTGCGTCCTCCACCAAGAGGACAACTCATATCTTTGAGATTGTGCACAGTGACCTAGCTGGTCCTATGCAAACTCAGTCCCTGCAAGGCTCTGCCTACACCACCACCTTCATAGATGACCACTCTAAGTTCGCAGTGGTGTACTTTATTAAGTCAAAGGATCAGTTTGTAAAGGCACTGCAGATGTATTTGGCCTGGGGTGAAACCCAGACATCCCATAAGCTGCACACACTCCACTCTGACAGTGGTGGCAAGTATATGGTGAGCCAAGTGCAGGACATTTCCAAGCAGAGAGGGATAGAGCATCACCTTACGATGCCAGGTTCACCACAGTTGAACAGGAAAGCCGAGCGGTTTAACCGCACCATTACAGTTAAGGCAATGGCCATGCTGCACACAGCTGGCATGTCTAAAGGCTTCTGGGAGCATGCTATGAGCACTGTGGTACACATCTATAACCACTCTCCCACCCATACACTTAAGTGGCACACACCTTATGAGCTCTGGCACTCTGGCAAAATGCCAGATGTCTCACATTTATGCATCTTTGGATGCAAGGGGTACATGCATGTACCCGCTGATAAGTGTCACAAACTGGATGTGAAGGCCATTGAGGTCATGCTTATTGGGTTTGAGCCCGAATCAAAGGGTTATAAGCTTTGGGACCACCAAACCTGTTCTGTCCATTTTGTCATGGACGCGTATATTATTTCCCTTATTTTTCTGTATTTCTACGGAATTATTTAAGGAAGATATAAAGGGCCAAAGTACGAGATATCGTTAGTCACATGTTGCCACCATGTGCACCTACAAGCACGCGACCCTGGGACAGTTGCACCCTTAACGGGACAACCTAATCCGGTCACATTCTATTTACACACGGACTCCGGTGATTGGTAGATAAGGAAGGAACATTCTAGATAGTTCTAGAACCCGCTTAGTAGTTTATGCTTACTCGCTGTATTAGGTTTTACTCAGCAAGATAAGGCATCGCGTCAGCGCTATGACAAGTGCATCAGTCAGCACAATAGATAGCGCTATTATTAGACACGACGCGTCAGCTCCTGAGTCATGGAGTCTTACTGTACACTTAGTAATAGTGTTTAGACTCAGTTCAAGCTCAGCCACAGTAGCGTATATATACTCCCCTGTAGCGTCCTGAGTGGAACCAACTTGTCCTCTTGGTTCTCCACTCAGGTGCGTATTCTCCTTGTACTCCTTACTCTCCAATCTAAACTTGTCCTCTTGGTTCTCCACTCAGCGTGCCACTGTGTGATCACTGACTATTTGCATCCTTGCATAAAGGATCTAAGCTCTAGTCCCCTCCGCATTGACTGCACGCTTGGCGCGTGATTTATCTCCGCGTTCGGGTTGAGTGTGCTCACCTGACGGTTCACCTATCCCTTCACACTTGAACTCAACGTAGCGAGGTGTCATACCGCTACATTAGGACAAGTTCCTCTTCACACTCCTGAGCTCCACGCTCACCAGCTTCATCATTTTCCCTTCTAGGTGGTTGACGACCATCAGTCCCTTGTATTATCCACCTCACTCTTTGCCTGGGGACCTTCGCATGCAGAATCTGTGCATTCGTGGTACAACTCTAGTGTCCGTAAAGTCGGCATAGATTGTGCTTGCCTTTATTGGGTCTATCTGGTCATCAGTAGACGCCTCTGGGTACTGGCTGCAGAACTGGTCACCACGCCAGATAAGCTGCAGTTAGACATTGAGCCAGCCAGGCCTAGCCTGCGACAGCTGTACGCGTAGTAACCAGAAAAGTTTGAGAGCGCTTCGGCGTGAGAGGCAGCCAACAGGTCGAGAAGACTGAGGCAGACAGCCTTGTGGCTCTATACATCTCCTTACACCATTCCTGAGTTTTCTGTTATCGCCGCAGCCTCGCGCAGTGTGAAACATCACTGTGTATTGGTCTCGCTTGATCAGATCTCTCCTATCACCCTCGAGTTAGCGTTACGCGCTCGTTGTATCCCGTCGTCCAAATCCACCATCACACACTTTCAAACTGCCTCGCATACTTGCGAACATTCGAACCCGACTTCGTCGTCTCTTTAGGAGGAGACAGGCTTCCATCACACCACCCCAAACTACAGCCTCTGCTTCGGCATCGCTGCACGTACACCAAGACAACCAGTCTGAACAAGACCGGATTCCCTCCCCAGTGTACGCATCTCCATCACCCACTGTCTCAACAAACTCTTTCCACTCCGCCCACTCCTCCTCCCAAGCCACACTCACCCAGTCAGGCGAAAGTTTCATTGATGAAGACGGTGTCAATATCCGCTACCAGGGGTTCCAATTAGAACTGCCCCCTCGTAACCTCGCCGAGCAATACGTGCAGGCAATCTACCATGACCAAGAAATCCAATATGGACTGCTAGACCTCTACGGCCTAGAAATCCCCGTTCTCGGAACAAACTTCACAGTCCCGCAGCTGATAGCCATCGCTGCGAACCTCATTCCTCGTCTCGAATCGCCTCCCAACCCCCTCATCTCCCACGTAAGGGAAGACGAAGGACGTGGCTCCCAAGAAAGGGAAACAGACAGCTCGTCTAGCACAAGCCCAGTATCCCAGTGGAGCTCGCTCGAAATTCGCCCTCCCTCCCCCAACTAAGAGAGAAAAGGAGTTCATATCTCGCATCCAAGACTGGGATGAGATCTCGCCAGATGAACAACTCCTTCTCTTAGAAGAATTCCGTCGGGCACAAGAGGAAGCAGAACGAAAGGAGAGACAGAAGAAATTAGACGAGATGTCACAACCAAGCGGAAGTACCCTCCCTCACGCCGCACCACCCACACCACTCCCCCCTCCCACCGTCCAGGACTGCCTGGATCTCATAAATCACCTCGGCATCGCCGTTGGCAACCTCGCACAGCAAGTCACAGCTCTGACTGCACAGGTAGCCTCGGCAACCGCCACCCACCCAGGAAACGGAAAAAACAAGGAAATAGTGGCCCGTCCCAAAGCTTGGGATGGGAAAGGCTCCTCTTCGGACGCCCGTCATTTCCTTGCCGCATTCCACAACTGGGCAGGATCACTAGGGGACACCATGAATACATGGCATACAGTGGATAGCAAGTGGTACGCAGACGAACATAGGTGGATCGCTGCCGCCCTCAACCTGATGGAAGGGGACGCCAAAACCTGGGCACTCCCATACCTGGAGTCCGCCAACCAAGGGACTATTCCCTTTGGAGGAAACTGGTCGGACTTCAGTCAAGGAATTCAACTGCAGGTTCAGCCCCCTAGACGTCCAAGATATAGCTCGAGAAGAGCTAAAGAAAACAAGACAGGGTAAAAAGACGGTCGCTGAATATGCATCCATATTCGAGCAGTACTCTGGACAGACCGGGTGGTCCATTATCAACCTCCGCACCCGCTTCTACGATGGTCTCACAGACGAGATCAAGGACCTCCTAGCCATCACGGACAAGCCCCACAACACATATGACGAGCTCAAGCAAAGCGCGCAAGTCATCGACCAGCGACTGTGCCAACGCCAGAACGAGAAGAAAGGAAAGTCTTCATCGTCATCTCCACACACCACCTCCAACCCTGACGCCATGCAAGTCGACACCACATGTCAGCAAGGCAACAGAGCGAAGGAGGAGATCTTCAAAACTCGGGGCGAGTTCCAAGCATGGATGAGAGGAAAATGTTACAGGTGCGGTTCGAAGGAACACACAAAAAAGGATGGAAATCATGAGTGCGATGTTTGCAACTGGTGCCAAAGAGCAGGGCACCGAGCAAATGTCTGCCAAAATAAAAGAATGGGGAAACCAGCTAAGGCGAAAGCTGCAGCAACAACGGAGTCCCCCAGTCCACCATCCTCGTCCAATACTGCGGCAGCAGCCGCCACAAGTACTTCCCCCACCCAGACATCCCAGGCAGACGTGGCGAAGTTGTTGGGAATGTTGGAAAAGCAGCAGGAACAGCTGGATGCGTTCAAGGCGGCTTTTTAGATCAGGGGTCGCGTATAGCTGTGACCGGCCCCTCTACAGTAGATGACTCGGCTTCATGTAGTTGTAATATATGCTTACGCTCTCGCCTCGTTTCGGACTCACCTCCTGTAATTCATACGACTCATGCCTGTAAGTTAGATAGTAGTGTTAGTTCAGCTTCTTGTTTTCCTGATTCTATTACATCTACATCTGCCTCGGAGATGAACAATAGTAGTGTTCCTTTTGCTCCACTTTCTTCAGAAGCTGTCACGAACCTGTAAACTTGGGTCGTGACTCGAGCGTCTAAGACCGGTCCGCGCCGGCCCGGTCTTATGTAATCAATTTCCTAAAGGGGAAATCCGAAGTCGGAGTTCCAAATTCGTACTCCGACGGTCACGTGACCAGTCACATGATTATCCTATGTTTATCAAGTCACCTGACGACTGAAAGTCGTACCACTCTTTGGATTAATCCTATTGGACTGCGGAGCAGTCGTACGATACCTACGATTATTCTGATTGGTTGATATACTTAGAACCCTTCCAGAACCTTCCATTGCTGCAGCACCTGTGGGAAGGAGTAAGCCTCCCCTAAAGTACGCACAGACCATGTACCCAGGTATATAAGCTAGAGCAATAGAACGGACAGTCCCTCAGACTGTCCACTTGTGACTCCCACTTGGATAACCTCCTAGCGCCTTTCTTCACTATTTACCATAGCTTGGATTCGCAACCTCCTTGTTATCCTTGTTCTTGCCAAGTTCTTCCAAGTTTTCCCAGCCTTCTTCATCATCCCTCGCGTTCCTCGTCAGCCAAGTGTCCTGCACGAGCACTCTGAGTGAGTGTTCATCACACTTGGACAGTCTCCTTATCTGACCTGGACACTCCTTGATAGTGTCTGATTTCGGAGACGATTTTCGGTCACTGGGACGGTGATTCAAGTTCCTACTATACCTCGTGGGAGCCCCAGTATAGCGGCCCCCCTCGTCGACGCCTTCCCCCCTCCTCGCCTCTCACATTTCCCTTGTCTCCAGTGGGGTTGAACACCCCCCTCGCCCAAGTTGAGCAAGTCGCTCTCCCCCAAGGTCCGGCTGCTTTCGTAGCGCCCTCGTCCCCGGTCTCCTCTCGACCCCCGACACCGCGCCCTGCTACCCCCCTCTCGTACACAGAGGCCTCCCCTGACGTCGAGTTCGTCCTACTCGACGAAAACTACAACCCGGTCTCTCGCCCCTCATCCCCGTCCCCGGATTTTGACATCCAGACCCAAGTAGCCGTTCGATCCGGCGCCCCCCTTGTCCCTCGCTCCCCGTCCCCGGAACTGGTGTACCCAGATCCGGTTCAAGTATTCCAGTCCCCCCTGCTCGGACCCGTGTCGCCCCTCTCCGATCTCCCGTCCCCATCGGTCCGCCTCGTCTCACCTCGCCCCCGGTCCTCGTCGCTCCCTGCTCGCCCCGCCACCCCAGACTCGCCCATCAACTACCACCATGTAGCAGAAGGCGTCCCTCGTGTTGACACCCCCGACAACGACCTCCCCCACGAGAACCAGGAAAACATCCCCCCTGCCTTGCCCATCGTCTGCCCCCCGTCCTGTGTCAACGTTACCACCGGCCCGCACCCCCACCAGTTTATTAATGTCCAGACACCCCAGGGAGAAGAGTGGAGACCCATCTCAGAGTTCTACCAGGTCTCGCTAACACAACTCCCTTCCATTGACCATCTCCTTGCGTACCCCCCTAACTTCCCCGGCGTCACCCCTTTCTGCTTCCGGTCCCCCCATTACATCCAGCTCTACCCTCGTCACCGCCCCCTCGCCCTCGCTCTCGGGATTCCCCCCCTATACGCCTGCTCCCAAGCCATCCTTGACCTTCCCAGCCAAGATCTCCCCCTCGGCTCTATCAAGTACAATTTCCGGGAAGGTATTCGTCGGGCGTTCGCCCCCTTGAACCAAGTAATTTGGCAGGCGTACGTTGGGACCCTAGTCACCCTTGAGCTCCAAGACTTTCTGGATGGTAGGATCATCTCCACATACGGATACTTGGCCTTTTGGCAGGACCGGATTTTTGTGATTGATCAAGGGTATCATTTTGAGGACACCGTTAGGACCAGCCCCTCCCTTCTGTCATATTGTTTCACGCCTTGACTCCCCACTGACCCCTTCCTGTATATTTCTACCCACTTAGATCAACAGGAACTATAACTATTTACCTTACAAGTAAGTAGTTGTAGTCAGATTGGTCATTGGTAGAAAAATAAAAGGGGTTTAGTGTCACATTTTCGTCCGACTCAAATCTCGGAACAAGAGCAAATTAATCGCTCTCAAGCACTCTTTGAAACCCACAGAGAAAGACAACTCCAGTTTTACTATCCTTCCAGCACTCTCGTTAACCTCGCCCACTCCAACACAATAGAAGTTTGGAGTGACAGTACCCTTCTCCTTAGAGACCTCGACACTATACTTCCGTTTGGAAGAGTACTCACCCTAGTCGAGTTTCAAGACTTTGTCACCAGCAAGCTAGATAGGCTTAGCAACCTCGCGCAAGAACAACTCCTGTATTGGCACTTATCCAAGACACTCACAGTCCACGGCGCCCCCATCGAATCGACCCTCTTGTGGAACAAAGACGACTATCTTTGGTTTGTCCACATCGCCCCTAGAAGACAGCGCATCATAGAAAAGCTCCTAAACGGAGAAAGACAATACTTCCTCGAATGGTTTCGATTGGACTATGAACAAGTCCAAATATCCTTCCAAGAGATTCGACTAGAATCTACCCAACTCGGACCACGCCTAGTTATCACTGAAGGTTGCGAATATACCTTCAAGTGGGGAAACTACTGGGAAACAACCCTTGAAAACCCGGACATCAACATTGTCAACCCCAGGATCTTCCACCTTCCCCCAGACACCCCTGACGATCACGACTTCGTCACATGCCTTGATATCCAAGAAAACGGAGACGAGCCTCTCCCATCAAGCAATCCACCAAGTCCAAGTCCAAGTCCCCCTACACCATTCACAGATACTGATAGCGGTTGGGGAGAACCTGCCAACCAGTGGATCAGTAACGGCGTCTGTTGGTGTAGTAAAGAAGTCTGTACTTGTGGTTACAGACCAGATACCCCACCTACTCCACCTAGTGTAGTATTGTGGGCTCCAGGCCAAGACTACCTACCTTCTAGAGAAAGAATATAGAAGGTTCCTTGTTTAAATCACCCTGGCAGAAAGCGCACTCGATTGGGCTATCACCCTGGCATCTCAACAAGTATCCCAACGTCACAGAAGCCGAAGACAACGAAACCAGTTTATAAGAAGGGATACGCCTATTCCCTCTCCAGAAGAACACCCCCCAGTAATCCCTAATAGAGACATTAGGAGAGTAAATCAAGCAACAAGTACACGTCCAAGTAACCCAGTTCAAGCGACCCCCACGTATCCAAGTTATCACGAGCTTCCCCCAGTCGTTCGTCAACCCTCCACTAGTAGTGAAGAAGGACAATTCCTAGCAACCCAACCCACGTATTACCACCTCCCAGAAGTACCCTTCATATCAAGAACACTACCCACGAGAAACCCCAGAGAATTACAGACCTTCAAGCAGCACTGGCAACTCATATTCCAGAGACACGGAGTTCCCCTAAACCTCCAGCACACAGTCAACAACATCCGCGACATCACCACAGACCCAGTAGGGTTCCAAGGACTCTTGTGGAGATCTAGTGTCTTAATATCGCATTACGGAATATTTGAGGAATATTGTTGGATTCGATCTAGTCAACGACCAAGTGCAACTCACGGGATAACACTACAACCAGGGTATAAAATCTTTTACGCCTGGGACTCAGACGGTTGGACCGTATCAAGACTACAAAGACGCTCTAGTGAATGAGCAATCAACCAGACCAAAACACTAGAGACCTTACCCCTGAAGAACTAGCAAGAGTCCCCATCTACTTCAAGAACCCCTTCTTCTCCCTTGACGATAATCTAATCCACGTTATCTGGAACACAGAAGAACTCACAAGCCCAAACGGGAAGTTCCCGTGGAAATTCTTTGGGACAGACGACACTGTCAGCAAAGACAATTTTGAAGACGCTTACCCAGGATATAGCAAATTTGACAAAGGATCGTACGATCACCACAATCTCACAGCCAAGTACAACGGAAAGGAAGTCCGTTGGTCGACCAAACAAGAACTTTGGGTCTACAAGAATAACAGAAGAGTAGTCTTCCCAGACTCTGACCAAGAAGGATCAGACTTATCTCCACCACCAAGTACAGACCAAGAGAATTCGGAGACAGAACAGGCAGAAGTATCAGGCCTCCTAGACAAAACCACCAAGACCGTCGCCTCAGTACTAGCTAGTTTATCAGGAACACACACCCCCCAGTCACCATCAGCAGGAAAGCTACCAGGCGCACTCCCAAGTACCCCAGGACCATCCAGTCAACCAAGTTACCCACTGTTCACACCAAGACAACCAAAGCTTTTTGGTACCAAGAGTCAATCCCCTTCTCCACCACCGACACCCCCAGTAACAAGCACCATGGCTTCAGGAGGAGGCACCAAGTTATTAGGAACACCCCCAGAGCCATTCGATGGCAAACAAGACAAGGCAGAAGCCTTTTGGAGTAGTGTCGAAAACTACTACTATCTCAATGAATCCATGTACACCAACGAAGGCAAGCGCGTATCGGCTGCCTTAACGCACTTCAAGATTGGTACCCCAGCAGGAGATTGGGCCCAAGATCAACAGACCAAAGCCCTCACAGCCACGCCCATAGACTTTGGCACCTGGAACGATTTTAGAGACGCGTTCAAGAAACACTTCATCCCGTCACACACCAAGTTAGAATCAACCAACCTCATGTACTCCTGTCATATGGGAAATCGGCCCTTCAATGATTGGTACCAAGAATGGTCCACGTACGCGTCCAGATCAGGTGCAAACGAAGAAACCAAGATGTTCGCCTTTAGAAAGGCACTCCCTGCAGCTCTACACCAGAAGATTATTGGTGTATCACCACAGCCCACAACCCTAGACAAATTGGTCGAACTAGCAAGAGAATTCGACCGCGTATGGCGTCTCTACAGTAACCCAGCATTCACAGGACAAAGACTTCAAGGGCCAAGAAATAGGGCCATGTACGCCGAAGAAGACGGCGCTCACGTCAACGCCACCACAGCCACGAGTATAAGACCTCAGCAAGCAGGCAGAATAACCAAGGAAGAAAAAGATCGACGCTTCAAGGAGAAGCTCTGTTTTTATTGCGGAAAGCCGAACCACTGAGCCAAGGACTGCCGGACCAGGAATAGCTCCCAACGACAAGGACAAGGGAATGGAAGACCCAGTAATCAGCGGTCAGACTTTAGGGCACGCGCGACCCTAACTCAAGAAGAATCCTACGAGGATCCCCCCAAAGATCACCCTGCCCAGATAGCGGCAATGTATCACAGTCCCCCAGCACACATCACGATTCCATGCCCTCAATCAGCCCCCCTTCCAGAGGATTTTTAAACTACCCTACTGAAGCACTGTCAGTTAGGGCTTTACAAGTGGCCAACCATAGTTTTACCCAAGGATACTCATTACTAGAGACGTTAGATTCTGAGCCTGTACCCGGTGATACAATACGGAATAGACAATCACCCTCAATTACGCTCAGAATCACTCTAGTAGGAAAGAAAACCGGTTGAGAAATCAGTGCACGGGCTTTACTAGACAGCAGCGCAGAAGGAATCATCATAGATCAAGACTTTGCCAAGAGGAATAACCTAACTCTCAGAACCCTAGTTAACCCACTTCCTGTACGGAATGTGGATGGAACACTGAACAAACAAGGATCAGTTCGATATACTACTATCCAGACAATCCGGATAAAGACTTCCGATGGAGAATACCACGACGAATGTGCTGAACTCTACGTAACCACGCTAGGCGACCACGATATCATCCTAGGAACAGACTGGCTCAAAGCACACAACCCAGAAGTTAACTGGGCCACGCCACAACTCGCCTTCACAAGATGCCCCAAGACCTGCACACTATCCACCAAGTCCCTAGTTATTACAGCCAAGAAGCCACAGACGCGAACAACCATGATCAATGTTTTACAAACCACGGAAGAATACCAAGTCGCAGGTGAACCTGCCTTTAGTCAAGAAGCCATGGAGCCGTTCCTGTACCTACATCAAGAAACCAAGGAAGAAGATATACTCATTAGAGCCAAGACCACCACGAGCACAGAAATTGCAGCTAGAACAGCACCCAAGACATCCACGGAACACATACCAGCCCAGTTTTCACAGTACGCTAAGGTATTTAGCGAGACAGCCTCCCAAAGACTACCACAGCACCAGCCATGGGACCATGCCATAGAATTGAAACCTGGAGCCACCATGAAGAATTGCTCCATCTATCGTCTTACGCCCAAAGAATCAGAAGCATTGAAGATTTATATCACGGATCACCTACAAAGGGGATATATTCGCCCTTCCAAGTCACCCATGGCCAGCCCCTTCTTCTTTATAGATAAGAAAGACGGCAAGTTACGCCCAGTACAAGATTATCGAGCATTAAACGATATTACGATCAAGAACGCCGCCCCATTGCCATTAATCCCTGAGCTCATTGATAAACTACGCGGCGCAAGATGGTTCACCAAGTTAGATATCCGATGGGGCTACAACAATATACGAGTCCACAAAGGTGACGAGTACAAAGCTGCTTTCAAGACACCCCTCGGACTATATGAACCCACAGTCATGACATTCGGCCTCTGCAACGCCCCTGCCACGTTTCAAACATTCATGAACACCATCTTCGAAGACCTAATAGATGAAGGACACGTTGTCGTCTATCTCGATGATATCCTGATATTTGCAGAGGACCTCCCCACGTTAACCAGGCTCACCCATGAAGTACTATCACGCCTAGCAAAATACGACCTCTACTTGAAACCAGAGAAATGCTCTTTTGCCCAGACATCCATAGAATACCTCGGACTCGTTATATCCGAAGGACAAATTGCCATG